>OZ004713.1:30764750-31099750 GCA_963924515.1 Vespertilio murinus | reverse complement strand
CAGGCATTCTTTATAATTTATTTATTAGCTGCATGTAAAGATGCTACAGGGCAAAGACCTCATCTTAGGATCTCTGGCTTCTCTAAAGATCCAACCCAGTGCCTTGCCATCCAACATTTCTATGTTATGCATTAAAATTTTAATTTATTTTCATTTTTATTTATTTATTTTTTTTATTAAGGTATTATATGTGTACATAGCTTACCATTGCCTCCCCCACCCCCCACCCCCGACCTCCCATTCATGCCCTCCCTCCCCAGAGTTCTGTGCCCGTTGGCTGTACTCATATTCATGCATACCAGTCCTTTGGTTGTTCTCTTATCTCCCTCCAGGTCTCCTTCCCCTTCCCCGCTGTCATTTGACAATCCACTTGTTTTATGGTGACCATCTCAGGACCATACGAATAGAATCTGCTCCTCCTCTGGTTCACACCGCCCCGCCCCCTGGGTCCCACTACTTCCCCGGGGCACACGGCTCACCCGGGGCACACAGCCCCCTGGGACACACAGCTCACTAGGGGCACACGGCCCCCTGGGACTCACGGCTCACCAGAGGCACACGGCCCCCTGGGACACACGGCTCACCCGGGGAACAAGGCCCCCTGGGACACATGGCTCTATGCATTAAATTTGGACCCAGGAATTTTCAGACTCCGCTGAATCAGGTAGTTATTCGAGATGCTTGTTAAAACGCAGCTTCCCAGGCTCCCCGGGGGTTCTGCCTCAGTAACTCTGGACTGCGGCCCTACAACGTGGCTTTTACCTCGGCTGGGTGTTGACCCTCCAACATGTCAGGCTCCAGGAGTCGAATGGAGGGAAATGTTCGTTGAATTGTTTGCCGGGCTGCCCCCAGCCCTAGAGCCCCGGGACACCAGGGGACACTTACACGCATGCTGGCTTGTCCTCCTGCACCAAAAACCGGCAGGTCCCATGGAAGCAGAACTGACTGTGGGAATCCGGGCAGTCGTTAAAGTAGGACACCACAGCTGCGGCCATGGGTGGGTTTGCTGGGGAGAGAAAAGACATTTGGTTCAGATCCACAGAACAGGAAGACACACCTGCTGGCCCCCCGTGGTCAGGAGGGGCCGGCTGGGATTTCTGGTCCGTACCGGCGTCCCCTCCACAGCTCTCACTTCTCTCCCCCAGCCAGTCCAGGACTAGCGCCTTCGACAACATGTGCTTGCCAGCAGGGCTTTATTTATTTACCTTTGCAGAAAACAAAACAACCTCCCCACCAGATTCTGTGTGAGTCAGAGACACCAGAGCCATTTTACTATTTAAAGCCTACTACCCCAAAGTGACCTAATTTTGCTTTGCAAAGTGACAGTGACCATTTAAAATTTTATTTTTACAATTAAAAATATTTTTTATTGATTTCAGGGAAGAAGAGAGAGGGAGAGAGAGAGATAGAAATATCAATGCTCAGAGAGAATCATTGATTGGCTGGTTCCTGCATGCCCCCCTACTAGGCAACGAGCCTGCAATGCAGGCATGTGCCCTGACCCAGAATCCAACCATGACCTCCTGGTCGATGCTCAACCATTGAGTCACACTGGCCAGGCAACAGTGACCTAATTTTAAAAATAGCCTTCATAAAAATTTGTTTTAAGCACATGGAACCAGAAGAGAGGTACAAAAGAGTGCCAGATAACAATTAAACTGATGCTTTTGCATTAATGATATAGAAAGATGTTTATGATACATTATTGGATATTAGATGCATTTCCAAGATGGTCTGTATAGTATCTGAAAGGTTATCTCCCCCCCTCCCCAACTGGTGGGCGGAGTTTAACACATGACTGGTGTAAGGTTCTCCCCCCACCCAACTGGTGGGCGGAGCTAACACATGACTGGCACCTGTCACAGAGACATCTCAAAGACATTGAACCACCAATCAGCATGGGCCAGAGTGTCCTTATAGCCCACCCCTTCCTGTTCCACCCTGGGCCCAACCCCCTTCCATTCTGGCCTTTAAAAGGGACCCAGGCAAGACACGTGTTGCTGATCCACCATGCCAGGAATCAGCCCGGCTGGGTCTTCCCCTGTCCCCTCCCCTTCCAATTCTGATTTCTCTACCTCCGTGATGGGTTCCGCCCATTACTGGGGAATAAACTTTACTTTGAAATTCCCTGGTGATCTGTTTCCTGTTTCCTTTCAAACCTAACAGTATCATTGTGCTGAAACAAACATAAAGGCTAGGAAGGGTATACAAGCAAATGGTAGCAGGGTGGCTTGGGGTGGTGGGCATGGGAGATTATGCCATGAAGATGACTTAGGCACAGAAGTCCAACTGGGAGCAGCACAGACAGTAATGGGAAAGCTTTGAGTGGGGCAGGGAGGGAAAGAGAACAGAGTCGGGGGCAGAGACCGGTCCTACTCACAGCCCCAACACCCATAGCTCTCAAGAGCCAGGGGCATTACCACGCCTCTCAGGGCTTTCCTTCCCTGGCTTTCAGGAAGGAATAAAAATAGCCAGCCAGGGGCACTGTAAGGGAAAACACACAGCACATCAATGGACCAGCCCACAGGGCATCACTTTGGATTTATTGAGTCAGACCCCAATAGCCTTGTTTTGTTCACATAACCTGTGAGGCACAGTTGGTAGTTATTTCAAGATGACATGGTATATGGTTTCTGTTGCTTCTTTCAAAAGGTCCTTTTATGCTTGTCTTCTGGGTACGTCTTTCCCACTCATTATTTGGAAAAAAATGTTCTTGGAGCTCTTGCTCTTTGAGAAAAGGCAGATCATTTCATAGTGTGGGTTTCTAGACCACCACTGAGTATGAACCTCACATTGCTGCATTTCTGCTCATGAATTGCTTCTAGAAGTATCAGTTTTGGAAATCTCATCATTCCAGTGGAAAAAGCAGAAAGAAGCTCAAACTACAACAAAATCTTTAAAAAATATATTTTATTGATTTAAAAAAATATATTTTATTGATATTTTATAGAGAGGAAGGGAGAAAGACAGAGAGCTAGAAACGTTGATGAGAGAGAAACATCAACCAGCTGCCTCTTGCACACCCCCCACCGGGGATGTGCCCGCAACCAATGTACATGCCCTTGACTGGAATCGAACCCAGGACCTTTCAGTCTGCAGTCCGACGCTCTACCACTGAGCCAAACCGGTTTCTGCTATTTTATTGATTTTTACAGAGAGGAAGAGAGAGAGAGAGAGAGAGAGAGAGAGAGAGAGAGAGAGTTAGAAACTTCGATGAGAAAAACTTCAACTAGCTGTCTCCTGCACACCCCCTACTGGGAATATGCCCACAACCAAGACACATGCCCTTGGCTGGAATCAAACCTGGGACCCTTCAGTCCGCAGGCTGACGCTCTATCCACTGAGCCAAACCGGTTTTGGCAACAACAGAATCTTTGATGCAGAAGGTGAGAGAGACTTAGTGGCTATGATCATGGGCTTTGGAGAAAGAGAGGCACAGGTTTGAATCCTGGAGGAAGTGCTTGATCTTTTCTAGTCTGCTTGGGACTCTACAAGACGGGGAATCCACCTGCCTTATCGGTGGCTCTGAGGCTGGATGAGACAAAGCTTGACCCATACTGTACTCAATTGCCTGTTACATACATATCACTCAACTGTTAGTGTTGCTGTTGCCATCACTGACAACCCAAGGTGCTAATGAAGTCCTATATGTGATAAGATCCCCCCCCACTCTAGTACACAAGCTCCTCCTCCCTCCATAAATTCAGCACAGTGTGCCTACAAGTCCAAATGTCCCCTTTAGCCCTCCATGATAGCTGCTGTCACACGTGAGGACAAAACAGGAAGCCCAAAGCTAGGTGGAGGGGTACACCCAGGGCTGCTGGCCAGCCTTGCTCCTCCTGGCGGCAGCATGGCCCTGTCCAGCAGCAGTCTGTAGGACACGAGGGCCAACTGTCTTGGCTGATCAGTTACCTGCAAGTCCCAGCCTTGGGTGGTTGATAAAAAGGCTGGCCACTCGCTGACAGTAGACACTGGAAAGCTTTGCTGTAATTCACATAACAGGCTCCTCTGTGCTTTCTAAACTTGTCATGGAGTGAACATGGCAAGATGAAGGGGCTAGAGAAGCCGTGGGCCAACTACGGCTGTTCTATCCGGCCCGCAGAGCCAAAAGAGCGGAGGGTTCTCTTGCTCTCCCCTCCGCTCCTTCACCAGCAGCCCAAGATGAGAGTGCCAGCATGGTCAGGTTGCTTTTGTTCCGGCCCTCAGGTCCAGTTTAAGAACCCATTGTGGCCCTCGAGTCAAAAGTTTGCCCACCCCTGGGCTAGAGACTAGTGAAACTGATTCGATTTAGACCTTAGAAAAGGCTTTTGATAAGCTCTACCAAAGGCCATTTAGACAACCATCTCCACATGGCTGGAAGGAGCCCCTTGCCAGGGCTGGGAGCTGGCCCTGTGGACCGGCAGCATCACCTTCCCAAAGCTTGTTAGGAAGACAGGTTCCTGGGCCCCACACCAGCCCTACTGAATTAGGATCTTTGGGGCAGGGCCCAGGAATCTGTGAGGCATGCTCTCCAGATGCTTTTTTAAAAGTCAGGTTTGAGATGGATTTCATATCAGTACCGTTTGCCCTCCAGGAAACTCATTGTTGTTTGAGACATAGGCTTGTATGACACAGGAAACAACAGGAACCAAAAAAAGGTGGAGACAAAAGGCCTCTTAGAGACAAAAATGACAGGGATACCTGAAGGCATCCTTTTAGGAGCTGATCATCTTCCAGGAATTCAAACTCCGGTTGCACTAAGAAGCCTGAACCTGCTGAAGTTCTTTTGCGGCCAATTGTCAGCTCAATAGATTATACTGAAAGAAAACCTCTGGATCCGTCTTTTGGGAGCACTACTCTCCAAACTGGTGAGGAGTAGACTCAATGTCACTAACTTATGTATTTACTAAGGGCCCAGTGCACAAAAATTCGTGCACTGGGGGGGGGGGGGAACGTCAGCCAAGCCTGCTCCTCTCTCAGTCCAGGAGCCCTCAGGGGATGTCCTACTGATGGTTTTAGGCCCACTCCTCTGCAGGAGGCAACTGGGCTGATGAGGGGACGGTGCCGCCCCCATCACCTGGCTGCTGCTGCCACTGCTGGTCGCTGCTACGAGGCCTGAGCCCTGGACCCTGCAGCTGCCGGGGCTCACAGATGCTTGAGCCTATGGCTACTTGAGCCCACGGCTGCTATGAGCCTATTGCTGCCATGAGCCCCGGGCCTTGCAGTTTCCCGGGGCTCATGGCTGCCTGAGCCCCGGGCCTCGCTGCAGCCTGAGCCTCTGTGGCTTTGTCCGAATGGAAGTCCGGAAGACATCTGCCCTAATTAGCATATTACCCTTTTATTAGTATAGATGAATATTTGCCTCTTCTCATTAATGATTGAGGCGGCTTTATAAAAATGCTACCATAAAAAGAGGATGCAGATAGGAAAGGTGTGTGAGTGTGTGCACGAGTGTGTGCGTGCACATGTGTATGAGATGGGGAGAGAGAGAGAGGAAGAGAGAAAGAGAGGAGAGACACACGCAGGAAGGGAAAAGGGAAGGAAGGGGGGAAGGAGGGAGACACAGAGACACACAGAGGGAGAGAGACAGAGAGAGAGGCAGAGAAAGGGAGGGAGAGGAAAGAGAGGAAGAAACAGAGACAGACACAGTTAGTGAGAAAGGAATGAGGATAAATGGGCAAAGGAAAAATAAAGGTAGGTCTTGGGCCATGCACGCAGACAAGCATCAGAAAATCACATGCGTGTGCCGAAGCTGAGTGGTGGATCCAGCTCTGTGGCCCCTCGCAGTCTAAGCAAGGACGCACACAGAGCACGAGATAGAAATGTACCCACGCTCCACGGGCAGGACGGGCTCAGCTTTGCCCACGTCTATGGTCAGAGAGCAACGTCTCTTCTGTGGCTGCTTCTGAAGGGGACTTCACGTGCTCTGGCGAATGACTTCCTTCACAATCTCCCAAAGACAATGCGGAAGCATCGGCCAATGGAAACCACCTCCGTCCTTCACACAGCTCACTAAGAAGCCTAACAGGCCAGCGGACGAGGAAATTCCATGCCACCGTCACAGTGACAGCAGCCTACGTGCTGATTTTTCTCTCTGCAGTCACACACCCAGCGAGGACGGGGCTCCTGGTCCTCTACCATCTCGTCCGTCTGACGCAACCAAACGTGCCGAGGGACCGAGGGAGCTCCATGCTAGCTGATTATCATGCTCACTGGATTTTTAAAATCTTTTCCCTGATTACAGAGGAATCACTGTCGAAAACCTTTTGTAAATGGCAACGTGGAATAAAAAAATATTTCATCTCTAATCCACCATCTAGAAATGTGTAAGTACACACGGCACACACTCATGGCAACTTAACTGTTCCTGTTCTGCTACAGGTCTTTTTCTCCCCTGCTACACCGACGAACATTCTGAGAGCGAGCGCTTAGTTCAAGACTCCGCAAGGGGTGCGGCCCTGGCCTCTACCCCGGAGAAGTTTAATGTGTGTGATGCGAAGGGCGGGCCCCGTTTCCAACAGCACATTCGGCAGCTTTGGGGGATGTGGACAGGGAGGAGAGGACCGACAGCAGTTCCAAGAGTGAGCCACGTTCTGGCCTCTGCTCTGACTGCTGCCTCAGGGTGAGCCAGCCACAGACCAGGGGTGGCATCGGGGCGCTAGCGGGTAGCCTCGTGGACTAATGCACCCGAAAGCTCTGTGCAAAGTGCAGGGCGCGCCACAATGAGAGGGGGAGTGGTGGTTCTTGTTTTGGGGCTTTTACAGGGGTTTGCCTCGGATACCACCAGAATCGGCCAAGGAAACGCACACCGCAGCATGGTCAGGCCAGGCAGACAAAACCATCCTATTGACGTTCCCAGAAGCTTCAGTAAGTCCCGGAGGAATGAGACACTGGGAAAGCTGAGGAGGGGAGGAGAGGGGTTATCCCATTGAGTGCCAGGTGCTGTCCTGACAGTCTCATGAATCCAGGCAGGGTAGGTGGTCACCGAGGATTTGCTCAGTAACCTAGGTAACGATGACCTTTATAAGGAAATCCCCAAATTCCCAGCATCTTCCCAGAGAATGACTCTTTCAGCCTCTATGTCTCTGTTTCCCTCCCTCTCCCTATATTTTCTCTCTATCTCCCTCCACTCTTTTCCTCTCTCCTTCTTAATTTTTCTTCCTCTTCTTTCTCAAAACTCCAGGAAAGATCAAGCGAAGCAAGGAAAGGCCTAGACACCTCAAAGGGGGAAAATCCTGACTTAGAAAAAGAGGGAGTGGAAGTCAACGGGGAATCTCCAAGGAGGCCCCCAGGAAATCCAGACAGAGGGGAGAGCTGGCCCCGTTCCCCAGGGCTCCCCTGCGCTCGGCTCCTCCAGACACCAGGTCTGATTAGCACTCAGGGGGCGTTTGGGAAAATCAAATGTTCTGGTTTTCAGAACAGACCTCACGCTGAGCCCTTCGGCAGCTGTAGTAGTTTCAAAGCTGCTCAGTTCTGGCTGTTTTGAAATTTACCAGAGGCCTCCGAGATGCTAACCAAACGCATGTTTTGTAGTCACCGCTGCTTTCTGGGGAAGCTGCGAAAATCTATGGCCAGAGACCACGGACCCACTAACAGGGCTGGAGCCCAGCGTCCCTCGGGGGAAAAAGGGTCTGGAACAGCAATCAAGGGGCAGGGAAACCACAGAATCAATTCACAGGAGGGGGGTCTCTCCAGTTCAGAAGGGCCGGGGAGGCAGTCATCTGGACAGCTCCTTCCGGTAGCCTTGCCCCCCAGGGAATTGCATCCACACCACCAAATGCAGTCACCCCTCTTCAAAGCGGCCCTAATTGGACTTTTCTGCTGGGCTGGTGGATGGTGGCCAGCTGAGGCCCCGGCTCCTCACTCTCTTCTCTAGATGTCAGAAGTCGCAAGCACGCTAGTCCGTTAGGAAGCTTACGTCATTTATAGCCATTTCATTACTTCCTCAAATGTCGTGCCTAACTTTCTCATAATTTTCTGACAATTTGATAACGACGCCTGGCTTTGTAGCAGGAACTCTCAGCCATGGTTTCTGACCTTGGACTACATAATTTCTCTCTTAGACACCACGAAGGCAAAGCCAATGAGTGCTTCTGGAATGTCTAGGAGAGAAGGCAGTAGATGAACCTGACGAAGACGGGAGTCGGCAAGCAGCCCCTGGTGACAGTAGGGGAGCGTGCACAGCTGACACCCACTCTCTGAAGCTCCCAGGTACCAAGGCCTCCATTCTACCGCAGGGCCAGGCTACAATCACACCCAGTTCTAGGCTCAGTTCTGGGAGGGGGAAGGCTTGCTTCAGGCCACCAGTGGCTCATTCTAAGGGATGGAACTCCAAGCTCACAGGAGACAACGCACACGGAGGGCCTGACACCCGGGTGGCGTAAGTGCTAAGCCAATGGGTACAGGATCCTCTCCAGATAGAACCTGGTGAGCAGGCACCCTGGTCCCCGGGCATTTGGGGGAAGAGGGGTTGTCGATCAGAACTCAGAAGTTTTACAAATGATCCCCAAGAGGAAGAGCATTGTCAGTACCAAGTGCTGACCTTTAGCACAGAGGGGAATGCCTGTCAAGGAAGCTAATCAATAAGGGCATTTCCCGAGGCTGTGGGAGAGGGCAGAGAGCAAGGGGGGCGGTTTTCAAATGACCAGCGGAAGTCAGCAGAGTGCAGACAAGCCATCCAGTTACATGTATAGCAGGAGTGGGAAGCCAGCTCAGTCTCAAGGACTACCGACCAGCAAGGAGAACCCGATTTTGCTGTTTTGGGGATGTGAGCAGTGGTAGAATGAGATGAATATAATCCCTCAGCTCACACCCTCTTAAAATAAAGAACAGTGAGTGCTTTAAAAAGAACAGGTATAAAGCCATTTGAAAACCGTTTGGCTTCACAGTGCCAACGTTTAAGAGAGAGGGACATTCATTTTAGTGAAGCGATGAAAGGGAAAAGTAGTGCTGCAGTTCCCCCTGCCACCCTCTGGATGGGGGCAGAGGATAGTGCCATTTAAAAAAAATATATATTTTATTGATTTTTTTACAGAGAGGAAGAGAGAGGGACAGAGAGTCAGAAACATCGATGAGAAAGAATCATCGATTAGCTGCCTCTTGCACACCCCCTACTGGGGATGTGCCCACAACCAAGGTACATGCCCTTGACGGGAATCGAACCTGGGACCCTTTAGTCTGCAGGCCGACACTCTATCCACTGAGCCAAACCGGTTTCGGCCATTTTTGTCACTACCGTTCTTCACCCAAGATTCTCAATTTCCTGAGAGTAACTCCTATTCTTATAAAATACATATACCGTATATATATATTTTCTTCTATAACCTGATCCCTGAACACAGAGTAACTAATTCTTCGGCAACCTTTTCAAACACTGGCCAATTCTGACCCTATCTGATCTTCATCTTACCCTGATCTTAAACTGGCTTTAAGTTCATCTACCTCCACTTACAGGCGCAGATACTGTATTATCTCATTAAACCCCCAACCAATCTAAGGGGCAAGCATTATTGACACAGCCTCTATTTTTCAGATGAGAAAACAAAACTACAAGCTTGGATAACCTTGCCAACAGACAGGTAGCTAGAAAGTACTAGAATTGGAATCTTACGTCAGTTCTCTCTGATTTTTAAGAGAATAAAGAGCTGTAGAAAATCAGGATGCTATTCAAGTCTAGGAAGACAAGTGGTCGGAAGGCATGTAATCAAAATCTACAAATCATGTGGCAGAGGAAGGGGAACCCTTGTTAGGCAGCTTCCGGTCATCAGAAGGGCCCCTTTAGGAGAAACAGGAAGTATTGCTTTATCTGGGGGAGGAGAGGGGAACTGTACATATGGAACTTATCATTCCCACAAGGGAGCAGCCGGCTATAAAACATACATAGATGACAAAGAGACTTCTAAACGTCTATGGATGATGGTTAATTGAGGAGTAGCTGAAAGTAGGGTGGTTCCCACAAAGTCTGCCTGGAGAGCCCCCAATATCTGGGCTACATGGCACTCATGCTCATGAGACTGGGGGCTTCTGGCTCACAGCAGTGCTCAAACAGACTCTTGAATTGCTTTTGCAGCAATAAACATAAAGCCACATCTGAGTTAATTTAATTCCCTCTGGTCACTTCTCTTTGGATACAACTCAAGGGGTATAGGATGGTAGGGAACGGAATTGAAAGAAAGGTATCAGTAAAGAAGCAGGCAACGTATTTCCTCCTTTCCTACAAAGAGGTGGTTATTGGTGACACAGCATGTGTGTGTGACCGGGAAATAGATACCCAATCAGAGAGAAAGTCACCAGCGGTATCTGACTGCAATGGGGTTCATCCTGCATGTGCTTAGTTAGAAGGCAAAGGCAGTATCTGCATCACCTTTGGTACTTTTTACTAGTCCTACAGGGAGAAGAGAATCAGGTAACATGAACATAGAAATACTTTGCTACCTAAAGTATGAAATAGTTTTTAATCCAATGTGGATTTTCTGAAGTTCTAGACTATGATGCTACTGCTGATTATTATTATTAATAATAATAGTTATTATTAATAAATTGTCTACTAACTGCAAGCACCATGACTAGCATTTTACTGGTATATGGAGAATTCCACTTAATCTTCACAAAAATCCTGTGAGGTAGCCATTGCTATCCCGGTCTTACAGATGGAAGCGAAGCCCAGGGAGCTGAGGCTGTCAGCGCTGCTAAGTTAGTCAATGCAGGACCGAAACCAGAACTCATGGTTGCCTGTCTCTAAAGATCTTGCTCTTTCTAATACATCACTTTGACACCTCAGAGTGTGTGTGTGTGTGTGTGTGTGTGTGTGTGTGTGTGTGTGTGAGAGAGAGAGAGAGAGAGAGAGAGAGAGAATGAGTTGAGGGTTAAGAGATCCTTATGGGCACCATAAATAAATCAGAAATTACCAGGAAATTCTCAAGGCTATTTTAGAATTAAGAGCTAAAAATCCCAAGGCAAAATGGCTTTAATTAGTAGAGACTTTAGGAATCTAAAATCTCAGTGAAATCATGTGTAGTATGGGATAAAACCAGAGTCTGGGCATATTCATCTAAAGATGCAAAGCATACATATTTCAACTTGGCTTCTTACCTGCAACCAGCTCTCAACCAATAACACTACTTTCTTCCTCAAAGGGCATGAGGAAGGGAGAGGTACATGTGAAATACCCCAGGTAGACCCCGAACTGCATTCTAGACCCACCATGGGTAAAAATGGGATGGAAATAGAAGGAAAATGAACCAGACACAGATGACTGCTTCCTCCCCACTGAGCTCCTCTTCCTCCTCATGAATCCACTCTCTAGCTCCCAGGTTGCTCCTTCTATCCCTACCTTGGCCTTAGTAATTTTAAGACTACCCTCCCCCAGCCAAAAAAAAATTAAGAAAATTGCAGGTCATGATTTTGCTTTGAAGACTGAAAACCAAACCTCTTCTCTCTTTTTTACTATTTAATATTTTCATTTCAAAGAGACAGATCATGTCATTCTTTTGTATCTTCAAACCAGAAAGTCCCTTATTCTAATTACATCCTCTTGGGTGTCAACCAGCATTTAGGAAATAATTCACTTAAATTTTCATTTACAAAGTACACAAGGATATCTATGTTTGGCTCCCATCAGCCAGTGTTGAACCAGAACATGAACTGGAGCCAAGTCCTGCTCTGGGAACTGGAGCCAAGTCCTGCTGGACGGGGAATTCTGGTTTGGCTTTGTTGGGGGAAGAACCCCGTTGGAGCCCAGGGCTACCTGGCTTTGCAGAATCTGAGTGTCTGTGATTTCTTTTTAATTAATATAAAAATTGTTAGGTGAAGTTTTTGGCAGGAAATCCTTAATCTACCCTTAGGAAAAAATGCTTCCTCTTGTTGAGTCTTTGAACCATTATCCCTTCAAACACTCTACACTAACTACATGTAAGCACTACCGGGACAATTGTTTTCCTAGAACAATCTATGCTCTCAGAACTTTTGACAGATGCCTTTTTCATCTACAGGCTGTGGTTGTAGTCTGCATGGATGAAGGATACTCTTCATTTGAAGCAAGGAAACTGAGGTATCCAGAAGTAAATTTCTGGCAAAGCTCAGTACCCTTAAAAACGCTGATGTGAGTTTGTGAATGGAACTTTGTCCCATGACAAAAATATGACTCTTCCTTTTTCATCTGGATTTTATATCGATGACTTTTGGTTGACTTAAGGTATAAGCCCTTTAATGAAGATGATCTTTCAGAGGAAAAACAGTGTGGTGGGATTATGGGCAATTATTTTTTTCTTTTATAATTTTCCAAACAATATAAAATGAACATTTTAGAGTTCGAAAATAAACATCATTAAAATTAAAACCTCACAACATTATAAACTTGACTGTTTAAACTATTTTTTCTTTTTATTGTTTTACTCACAGGTTGATCTCCAGTTTTATAAAAGAGTGGTCTTTTAGGAATCTAGGTTTAAATCTGCATAAGATAAATCATGTTATTGCTTTGTCTTTGTAATGATGATGATGCAAGAAGTTACTGACCACATGAAAAGATGCATTATATAAGAACATTCTTGAGCCAAAACCGGTTTGGCTCAGTGGATAGAGCATCGATTTGTGGACTGAAAGGTCCCAGGTTCAATTCTGGTCAAGGGCATGTACCTTGGTTGCCAGCACATTCCCAGTAGGGGGTGTGCAAGAGGCAGCTGATTGATGTTTGTCTCTCATTGATGTTTCTAACTCTCTATCCCTCTCTCTTCCTCTCTGTAAAAAACAAATAAAATATATTTTTTTAAAAGAACATTCTTGAGAAATTTCAATGACTTTCTCTACTCCTAAGAAATGGGAGATGTTGGATAATCCCTAATTTGTATCTTCAAGACAGAAATTGCCATTGCATCTATGAAATGACACCGTGGAGCTATAAGCAAGAAGCATCTGTAAGGAAATGAAAAAATATGGCAACCAATTTTGAATTCACAATGAACCTATGAGCAACAGATTGGTTATTACAGTAAATCAAATCAGTGAAGTGAAAAAAAAAAAGACTTGGTCAATTTCTCCTCAAATGCAGAAGGACACAAAGACAAAAATAATGAGGAGAAAAAAGAAATCTGAAAAACCGAACTAAATGATCCAATATACAGATAATAATAATGTCAAAAGAAAAGTAAGCAAGCTAAGGTTGACATCGTTATCAAAGAAATAATTAAAGAGAACTTTCTTAAACTGAAAAAGACTTTCCCTAACATTTAAAACATTAACCTTCAATGTAACTAGACACGTTTTCATTACAAAGAAAAAGTCTCATAAGCATCGAGGTGACAATAAAAACAGATTATTTACAAAGGAGTATAATAAAACTAGCTGTAGGTTTTTCTTCGACCACAAGGCAGAAGTCCATGGTGGGAGTCCTAGGATAATCTATTGTGTCAAGTATGATGAGGAGTTAGAGAGGTTTTATCAGAGACTGTGGGATCCTATTCAATATTTTGGGCCCAGATAGAGATAGAAAAGAAAACATTTAAATATACTGACTTTCAGTAGGTGAAGAATCTGTTTGGTAGAAGCAGGAAACAAAGAAAATACACAGAGGGTTGTATCTTTGGGTCAGAAGGTGTTTTTTGTTACTTCCTTTGTTTGCCCAGCCCCCATGACAGTCAGGAGTAAGAGCTGAGTTCATTACCCCATGTAGCCCTAACTGGTGTCTTTTCCTGGGGCACTAATAGGCTCCAGATATACCTCCCCCAGTTCCACTGCTACATGGCCTGCCCTCACTCCCATAACCTGGCCTTCCAAGATTGGACTCTTGATGTGTTTCTGCTCATGACAACCGCTTCACCTCCTAGAGGATTGGTCAATGCATTGGGGCAGGATGAACTGCATCTGTACATCCAGTGGCAGAAATTCCTCAGAGCTTGGAGTACTGATAGGAGATTAGAAAAAGTTTCATATTGCAGTGGTCACTCATATCAATGGGCGTCCAAGGGCAGATGGGAGAAAGGGGGAGTAAAAGTGGTATGCTCCAGTCTCCCTTCATGTCCCTGGAAGAACTTCATTCTCTTCTAGGCATTTCCTACATTATATGTATACAGCTAGGTGACCACATCCACCAACCATTTCAAAACTTTCTCCTTGGCTGTTTTAAACATGAGGGCATCCTCAGTTGTCTACCTGGGAATCCCCAGCCCAGTGTCAGCAGTCCTTTGCATGTGTTCACATTGTAGGCTGGTTTCCCCTGGTGGATGTGAGCCCGACGGGGCCAACATCCCCCAGAGCTGCATCCTCATCCCTCTCTCTAAGGTCTGCTGGGATTCCCAAAGAGAAAACTCAGTGCCCATGTTCCTGCTCCTTACATGAACTGAAAAGTTGGGAATTCCTGGTTTAAACCTGATGGTCTAAGTGTAAACCCACCACATCAGAACTTTGTTCTTAAAAGAAATATTATAGGATTCCCCTCCCCACAAATCAAGGTCAATAGTTTCTCCAAGCCATACTTGTTCAGGAACAGAGACCTTATATTTTGCTGAAACATTTCTTTTCCATCGAAACTACAATAATATAAATGAAGCTCTAAAGAAATCTCTGGCGATGGGCTTGAATTCTGTTTTTGGAGGCCACACAGAGTAAGTCTTCCTCGTCTATGCAATAGTCCTTTCATGTATCTGCAGTCAGCCACCAAGTCCGAGTCTCTGTGGTGATAACCCCCCTGGAATAGCCAGCCTCCAAGATGGCTCCCAGTGATCCCTGCCTGCACATGTCCATGGCCTTGTGAAGTCCCTTCCCACACCGTCTCAGGGTTGGTCTCTGTGACGGATAGAATATGGATGGTATGTGTCTTGGGCTAGGTCGTAAAAGGCACTGCACCTTCTGCCTTACTTGCTCTCTCTCTTGGATCACTCACTCTGGGGGAAGCTAGATGCCCGGGCATGAAGATATTCAGTGGAGAGCTCCATGTGGCAAAAAACAGAAGCCTTCGGCCAAAAGTTGTGTGAGTGAGCCATTATCTGGCCCCCAGTAAAGGCTTGAGGTGACACTGCAGCCCCAGATGGCATGTTGACAGCAGCCGCTTTGAGAGATCCTGAACCAGACCTCCCAGATGAGCTGCTTTTAATTTATGACTCTCAGAATATCTGAGATAAATGCTTATTAATTTAAGCTGCTCAATTTTGGAGTAATTTGTAATATAGCAATAAATAACAAATATGTGCTCCAAGTTCCTATACAAGCTCTTTAAGCAAGAGAATCTATAAACTTTACACTTCTTACTTTAAAAAATATTTTTATTGGTTTCAGAGAGGAAGGGAGAGGGAGAGAGAGATAGAAACATCAATGGTAAGAATCAGTGATTGACTGGGTCTTGCACGGCCTTTACTGGGAATGAGGCCCACAACCTGGGCATGTACCCTGACCAAGAATCGAACCATGACCTTCTGGTTCATAGGTCAACACTCAACCACTGAGCCGGGAAGATTCTGACCTTCTTAAAACAGTAACTAGAATGTTATAATGACAACACCAATAATAAAAATATTGACCAAATGATTTAGGTGTTGGCCTCTGTGCTAAGAGTTTCACATGGACAATCCAAATTAATTCTTATAAAATCCCTATGACATAGTTCTATTATTCTACCCATTTTACAGATGAGAAATACAGGTTCAGAGAGGTTTTAAGGTCTTGCTCAAAGGCACATCACTAGAAAGAGGCAGAGAGGAAATCCAAAAACAGACAGTGTGACCACTGAGCCCACACTAAAACTCATCTCCTATGAGTTGATTTCTACATTATTGTTACTTAATTCTCCAAAATTTTTTCTAGCAGTTCTGGAATGCGATTGGATTATGTAAGCTTGTGGCCAACTTTAGCCTCTAACTTTTCTTCACATATACTACTGTCAAATTTAGCCTTAATCCTTCCTAATTGAATCATTATTCTTAACCTAAATACTGCTAATGTGTCATTGTTCAATTTAATCTGGTTGGTTGGCTTCAATCTATCATTCTAGCTCAATACTTCTGCATATTCTATCATTCAACAACACGTCAGCAGTTATTCTGGGCTTTGTCACCTCTACATTTCATAAATCTGCCTTCTATGTATCTTTCTTCAATTTGCTCATACAATTCTTAGAGGAAAGGACAATCCCACTGGCACACCCGACAGGCCCCCTCCCAGGTCAACAGAATACAATGAATACATCTGTGAGCATTTGCTGAGGATGCCCTGGTGAAAAACTTCCTGCCCTTCCCCAAAGCTCCCAGGTGAACCTGTAGAAGGTATACCTGGGGGCTGTTCATTCAAGATCACTGTTATTCCATCTCACTGACAAGTCACCCTTTTTAACTCCTATGTTTCCATTTTGTTTTACTGACTACTTTGATTTTGTCATGTTCCTTCCTGAAATCTCACTGTCTTATTGTGATAGCATTACCCTGGCAGCATTTATCTCACTAGTCCTGTAACACTTAAAAAGAAACAAAGTTAGTCTGCTATGACTCATTCTGGTGAATTCACTCAGGGGCTCAAGTATTCATTTGTGATCTGCTATAATTATTTGGTCTAGAGTTTTCCTGGGAGTACATTAAGTTTTATCTCTATTGTAAAGAATCTTCAGGTGTTTTTTCCTTGTTTAAAGTCAGAAACATTTGTCTTTTTCCACTCTCTGAGCATTTTTTTAATATTTACTATTATTTCTTAAGAATTACCAGCAATACTATATGTAATACTTTAAACAACAAAGAATAGAAGCAAGGATAGAAAGATTTTTTTTTGCTACAAGCTTCCTTAGAATACTGAGTTGTAATTCATCTGTACCCTTGAAAATAAATTAATTTATGGCATTGGGTGGTCTTTTACTAGAAGACTTTCTATTTCTTATCTACTATGCTTTATTTCCTCTTGTTTGAAGCTCCTTCTTGACAAAATATAAAAACAAAATCATAGTACTAATTTTTTCCTGGTTCTGCACTAACATTGTTCCACCTGTTCCATGGGATGAATTTATTCCTTTTTTATGTGGTTGTTCTCAAATATAGCTCTAAAAGCGCGCACGTGTGTGTGTGTGTGTGTGTGTGTGTGTGTGTGTGTGTGTGTGTGGTCAATAGCCCTGTGGGCAACCCTCAGCTTCTTCCGTCCTTCGGTCTTCCTGACATTCTCTAAACATCTGCCAGCCTGCAGAGCAACACCTGCTCCCAGGGAGGCACCAACCTGCTTGTTCACTCAACAAAGTGCTATTCAGGAGGGCTGGTCTACCTCTGGGGACATGTCTTTCCTCTGATCTTCTCTGCATAAAACTCCTTAAATGGTGCACCAGAGAAGTCCCTCTACAGAAGCAACTGAGTCTCTTTAAATGCTTATTCTTTGTCTTCCTCATGCGCACTCGGACTATAAATTGGAAACCAAACTCATAACCCCCCTCCCGACCTCTCCAGGCCTCATTCATTCCTTTTTAGAATCCTACTCATGGGATCACATATGGTTTTTTCTCTGAATTTTTGTAGACGGTGCTTTTCTGGAAGTTGAACCATGCCTAGTGTTTCTTTCTTTCGCTGTTACAAACTTTGAAGTGACACATACAGGTGCCACTTTGGTAGCAAGGCTGCATTCAGAAAAGCAGGTGTCCCTGCTGCCCTTCCTACCTCAGCCAACAGGTATGCAAGGAATCTTTTAGGTGCTCAATTTGTGGCATGCTAAGGTTTCCAGAAAAGGCACCAATCTGACATTTGCTGTCAAACCACATTCTATCCTTATGACTGCTTTGTAATCAGGATCCAGACAGCATTAATTACTTGGATAAGCCATCTATCCACGGAATGGATCCAGGATAATATTACTTTTGGTAGCTCCTCTTGAACCAAACATCCACATCCCGGTTTAGCTTGTGCTCAACAATTTAGGGCTGCCTGGCGAACATTTCCCCCTCCTAAGATCACCTAGATTTTTAAAAAAATGACCTTTCCACCACGGGTTTACAAACATAATAAGATGCCCCACACTTCCTTACGTCCTCTCCCCCTAAAATTTGAATCTTGAGAAGACAAAGAGATGATGTGGGTGGAGTTCAGGCATGACCCCCGTGGCATGTCGAGCACAGTTCCTGTTCTGAAATGGGTTCTCTAATTCCCATTTCCTCGCTCCCTGGAGCCACGTTGGTTACTGTTCATTTCCAAATTCCATTCTCCAGCTTTCTTGCTGATTTTGTGGGCTTCCAACAAGGTTGCTTTTATTTAAGTAAACCAGCTACAACCAATGTGCTCCAGAACAAGCATATTCTCCCAGTGACGTACCCCAATGATGTTCCTTCCCACCAGGTCTCCAAGGCCCACAGTCTTGGAACTGGCCATTCAGCTCACTGGACTCATCCATGTATTTCAGTTTTTCAAAAACATTTCCTTAGCAAGCCCACAAGGCATAAACTGGATTAAAAATTTCAAGTTTGAGTTACTCACTGCCCCCAATGTGAACTCAAAATCTATAGTTACCCAGGGCCTTAAGAATTATTTATGGTGCTGAAACTGATTTGGCTCAGTGGATAGAGCGTCGGCCTTTGGACTGGAAGGTCCTGGGTTTGAATCCAGTACAGGGCATGTACCTTGGTTGCGGGCACATCCCTGGTAGGGGGTGTGCAGGAGGCAGCTGGTCGATGTTTCTCTCTCATCGAAGTTTCTAGCTCTCTATCTCTCTCCCTTCCTCTCTGTAAAAAAATCAATAAAATATATATTTTTTAAAAGAATTATTTATGATAATGCTGTGTTTTACATTATTACTGTTTTTTCTTAATTCAAGCTCTCCCTTCCTAAGTTGATAAACACAACTCCATGGCCTTCTTTAATGGCTTGTGTAACTTAAAAATAAATTCAGGATTGTCACAGAATTGAGAGCCAATCCAAAAGGGCTGAATGCTGCTTAGTTTTCAAACTGCACTTGACACTCCCTCCATAGCATCTGGCTTTACCATTCTTTTGTCTTTCCCTTTCTCTCCCCCACATTGCTGTTCAAGGACAACTGATCAGCTGGGTGGCTCTCTTGCCAAACATGTACTTACTTCCCTGTCTTGCATGCTACAGTCTGTCTCTTGCTGGAATCTTTATAGGCCGTGGTCATAGTTTTCTGAGTATGATGTTTACAAAGGCAACGGCCCAATTTGGGTGGCTGCCATGGCCATTCTCTATCATGGTTCAGAAAGAAGGTCAACATCATACCCTTCAAAAAGAAGTCACAATTCGCAATACATTGCCTCCTCCTGGAATTGGATCTTCCGCTCTCCCAGGTGTCAAGGAGATAGTACCCGAAAGGCAAAAGCTCACATAGCAAAGTTTCCTAATTAATGTGTCCTGAGCATGTATTTCATAGCCTGCAACGTCAGGAAGCCATTGCTTTTTATGGCCCACTGAAGTAGATCTTTTTTTTGCACGTACCCATTTTTGAGATATTTCCTGCAAATGGAGAAGGTCTATATTTTCCCCTCAGACAACATAGCAAAAATAATGCCTCAGGGAGACCTAGAATAGATGTTGAAACAAGAAATGTTCAGCTCTATTTTACAGAAGTCCTTATAGGGAGGCGGGCTCAGGAATAAGGGCAGGACACTATGCCTCCTTTGGTCATTGTTTCAGCACCTCTAAATGCCCCTCTCCGAGTGGCACCAGACCCCAACTGTAAGTGCCTAAGAGGTTTCTCAAAGCCACCTGAGTAAATCCCACCCAGCTTCTTACAACGGTACCCCGTGCCTTTCTTTTTTTCATTTCAATAATTTTTGAAATTGCAAAAGCAGCATATGTTCAGGGCAGAAAACTTGAGAGAACAGAAAAGCACAAAGAAAGAAAAACACCTAAGTTGCCTGTAAGCCCACCACTCATTGACAACTACAGTTAGCACTGTGGCACACAGCCTTTATGCTGTGGCCCCCCCCCCCCCCCCCCCCGTTTCTTCCCCCAGCTCGGGAAGTGTTCTAGGACAAGGTCATCTTCGATGGCTGCATTTCTATTGGTACATTTTCTTTCTCCAGTTTTCTCTTGTTGGACATTGTGATAAGCTTCCCAACATCTCACTTTTGTAAACGATACAGAACGGAATAGCTTTCTACGTAGATCTCTGTTCATGCATGCTTCTGATTATTATTTTTTTTCTGGGAGCGGAATTAGCGTGACAAAGGAATGCTCATTCTAAGACTTCTGAGACTTAATGTCAAGCTGCATGCTGGGACATACGTAACCATTTATACTCCTGTGAGGAGGAGATGTTTCTTCATATCCTTTCCAACACTGGATATTATCTTTCCTTTCCCTCTTTGCCAATCTCATGGAGGTATATTAATTTGCATTTTATCAAATGCATATGATGTGAAATGTTTTCTCCTGATTATTAGCACTGGAATTGCAACTTTGGTTAATTAGCTGCTTATATCAAACGATCAATTTTTCTATTGATATGTTCTTTCTTATTTATTTGTAAGAGATACTTAAAACAATAAGGGCTAAATAATAACAAATAATAACTATATGTATAATGCAATCTGTGGTTTATGTCTTCATTTTGTTTATGCAGAAGTCACACCTCGGTGTTATGGTTAGAGGCTTCCCCTCCCTTAAGATTATATTAATATTTACCTAGGTTCCCTGCTACTGCTTTATTGTTTACTTTTAATCCTAAATCATCTATACTTTATGTTAGTGATTAGTGTTTACTTTATTATTTTCTAAACAGACAACCAATGATCCCAATATCATTTACTGAATAGTTCATCATGTCCCTATTTATTTGAAATGATATCTCCGTCATACACTAAATACTTATTTTGTGGTCTTTCTGTTTAGTTCCATTTAGATTCTTTCTATTTCCATGTCAGTACAAAACCATTTTATTTATTGTAACCCTGTGATTTGACTTAATGTCTGGTGGCACAAATTTGTCATTCACCCTTGCCCCACCCTTCATTTAAAAAAAAGCAGAATACTCCCATCTGCTTATTTTTTCCAGATGAACTTTAGAATCATTTTATAAGTTTTCTCCCAATATCCAAATCTTTTGAAGAGTGTGACATTATAAATTAACCCATAGGTAACTGGCCCATCTGCACATCAAGCTTTCCTAGTCACAAACATGCTTTTCCATTTCTCCAGATCTCCTTTGTGCATCGTGCAACCAAGTTCCATGGAACTCCTGTGCACACAATTGCTGGACTTACTGTTTCTTGTAATGCCCTCGGCTTAGAGTTAACCATCCCTGATTGGGTCTGCAAAGGCCTCTAGCCACACTGGCCTGCTGCATTAGCACGCGCTGGAGGCTGCAAGGGTGTGCCAGGGCTGGAAGGATGGCAACACAAGGCACTCCAACTTGGCAGCCTGGGCCCTGGTAGTGACTGGGACATCCACTCTGATGACTCTGGCCAACTCACTCCCTTCTTGGGTCTCAGTTTGCTCCTCTATAAAATGGGTTCCCCTTGTACAGCCAAAGATCCTTTCCTATTAACATCCTCATTCTATCAAAAGTGGATGGTGGATAGGAGAGCCTTTGAGGATGGAATCACACAGAGATCCACATGTAATGTCTATTATTAATCATATGCTTAGATGCTGAAGGAGTAAAGAATAAAGGAGTGATTGTTTAAACATGGCTGCTTTAATCTGAGAACACTTGTTGGAGAAGGTGAGCTTAAGCATGGGATGTTTAAAGGCACAGCAAATATGTAAAATCAGTGCCCCTAATGTGGAATGTATGCGTAAAGGTACAGGGGGTGGAGGTGGGAGAAGGCAAATTAGATGTAATTCGACTGGAGAGCAGGAACCACGGTAGACTCCTGACTAGAAAGCAACGATGTCGGACAACAGAGTTGGAGCCAGTTTTTCGGTGTGTTTCTTTTAGTTCTGTCTCGAGTGGAAGTTCTATAGATTCCACCCACTCGGCACACAGAGGGCCTCAGGCAGAACGTGCAGCCCAATCCCAAGATTTCCTTGCTCCAGAGATGGTCAGAGAATCCAGGTAAATGAACGCAGGGGTCTTGGCCGTAAATCAGACCTTCCCAGGAGCTGAGAGAGCACCGGGAGCAAGATGCTCTTTCCACACGCAGGCCCAGAGTGAGACTCCGGCAGGCCGTGCACCCAGAGCTGTGCCTGAGTGTCCAGGGCCCCGCACAGCCGGCCTCCCGGCAGGTGAGCGCCTTCTCCCACCAGCTGTTAGAGACGTGGGCGTTGGAATGCTGCTCCCAGGCACCCTGGCCTCCCTCAACCTGGCGGTTCACACACCCATCCCTTAACCTCATTCTCTGCCCATTTCATTCCTCCTCCCACGCAGTGTTTACCAAAATCTCTCTTCCCCATCAGACGGAGCAGGAGACGAGGGCTCCATGGGCTCCTGGGGCATGTTCCCACAACCGGGCGAGCCGCCAGACCAGAGAACACGGGGTGCCACCCACTCAGGGGGGGGGGGAAGGACCCCAATCTCCATCTCCGCGGGGACGGATGTTCTCAAGGTAAAGAAGACCACCAAGCAGTGCCTGAGAAAGAGGGGCTCTTCCTTTGGAGTTTGCAATCCACAGCAACAATAACAGCAAAGCCGTACAGGAAAAGGAAGACAAAGAACCCCAGCAGCTCTGCTGTTTACAAAGCTGGGGACAGCAGTCAAGGGACAAGTGAGAACCTGTGCGGCACTTTGTAATCAGTGTCTGCCGTCTAGTGTTTGGCTCTCAGTTGTCTTCTCGAGTCTAAGATCTTGCCGCTCAAGGTATGGTCCACAGACCAGCAGTGGTGGCACTGCCCAGAGCTCACCGGGGAGGCAGAATGGCAGACCCCACCCCAGAGCTGCTGCGTTAGAATCTGCATTTGAACCAGCCCCTGCCCCCCAGGGTTGTGTCCACGTCAAAGTTGGACAAGTGCTGCTCTGGTTCCGTGCTTCTCAACCTTGGCTGCACACATGGGGACCACCTTGGAAAAGCACCCAATCTCACCCCCAGAGATTGATTTCACTGTCTGGTGTGCAGCTGGGACGATGGGATTCTTACAGACTCCCCAGGTGATTCTGATAGGCAGCAAAGTTCGAGAACCACTGGTCTCGTATACAAAGAAATAGATGACAAGAAAAGGATTAAGAAATGCCTTCCGCTGAAACCGGTTTGGCTCAGTGGATAGAGCGTCGGTCTGCGGACTGAAGGGTCCCAGGTTCGATTCCGGTCAAGGGCATGTACATTGGTTGCGGGCACATCCCCAGTAGGGGGTGTGCAAGAGGCAGCTGGTCGATGTTTCTCGTCGACGTTTCTAGCTCTCTATCTCTCTCCCTTCCTCTCTGTAAAATATCAATAAAATATATTTTAAAAATAAAAAAATAAAAAGAAATGCCTTCCTTTCTATAAATGGAATCATAGGAAGTTTTGCCAACAGTAGGCAACATTCATTGAGAAGAAACCCAACATATAATCACCGATTTGATGTTCTTTTACGATCTAACATTCAAAAATGATGTAGTTAGAAAGAACAAAAATTAAACAAGGTTGAATCCTAGTCTTCAGTGAAGTTAGAAGATAACACTTTCTCTCTCCTATCTTCTTCCTGTCTTGTGACTAAAATAAAAACACCCGCCTCACACAATAATTTTCAAAACATGACCAGCGGGCATATTTCTGTGCTTCAGTCTTATCCGAACACTTTTATTTCTGCATTGCAAATTTTGGGTTTGATAATGCACTTCGCACAACGCTTACACGCGAACAGTGGAAGTTCTTGTGCTCATTTGGGAATACAGAGTTTCCTTTTACTCACATAGCCCTTTAATGTAGTTGGACATCAATCTTTCTAGCCTAGAAAGGAGGTTTTATTTCACTGCCAGGGAACAGAACTTCCAAAAAACACAAATGCCTTTCAGCATCATGTTGAGTAAATAATCAAGGGGGTATGAATGGGTCTCTCTCTGCCTTCCTGCCTTCCTTTGCTTTAAACTCATAGGTGAGCCATGAAAAGACATCTGCCCTAACGTTTCAGCCTCCTAGGTAGCATGTCAGCCCAAAGCCACGACCAGGCTTCCGGGGCTTCCTGGGCTTTTCCAACGTTTACCTGGTCCCGGAGCATGCCAACACAATGCGTGGACATGTCTGGGGAGCAACTAGCGCCTTTCCTTTCAATTCAAGCCATTCAACTCAAGCCATTCATTGAAGTGACTCCTGGCTCAGGTTTCCCCAATCATATCAGGTTTTACATATGACATGATCATATTCATTGGGAACTGAGAGCGGAAAAAACGGCCAGTGTTCAGTATTCCAAGCCCAGGGGCAGCACGGAGTTTACATACTCACCCACCCATATTTTTTTTTTGAATGTACTTGGGTGTTTTGTTACAAGTACTCTCTATTAACACAGGAAGAAAGTAGAACACATGGAACAGATTGCAAGGTGGTTCATCATTCATCTTTGACTGTACGCATTGTAAGTGACTTTGAAGAAGGTCTGATGGAGAAACAGGGCATATGTTTTTCTACAAGAGTTTCATTGGAAGTCTACAAATGCGGTCTATTTTTTTTAAATTATAAAATGAAACTTCCCCCAACTCGTAGTGCAGAAAAATGCCAATCCGATCACGGCTTACCAAATTCCATGTGACAAAGGTATTAATCCACGGCTGAAGTTGCCAGCAGCCATTTCTTGGAGATGGTGACAAAGAGGATTTCTGGAAAAAGATTCCTTACACAGGCCTAAGGACCATGTACCTGTGTCTCCTATTTTTTTAAACAAATCTTTAAAAAAATACATTTTATTGATTTTTTTACAGAGAGAAAGGGAGAAGGATAGAGAGAGAAACATCAATCAGCTGCCTCCTGCTGGGGATGTGCCCACAACCAAGGTACATGCCCTTGACCAGAATCGAACCTGGGACCCTTCAGTCTGCAGGCCGACACTCTATCCACTGAGCCAAACTGGTTAGGGCTGTGCTTCCTATTCTTATCTCCAAAAAATGCCTGCCAGAATCAAATCCTCAGAACATAAGACAGCTATGTCCTATATGTCACACTTTTTCTTATCTCTTGAGATAATGGACTTGGATGGGCTGTTTCAGGATCCAGCGTCAAATCTACCTGAAATGTGTGGTTCATTTTATGCAGGCCCAAATAGTGTGTGTGTGGGGGAGGGAGAGCAACTCTCCTTAATTCATATGAAAAGACTGCCAGGGTCTCTAGGTTTTCATACCTGTTGTGGATACTTTCAATACGTGTGAGTAAATCTACCCACCCACTTTTAATTTAACTCCCACAGAAAGCACTGCCAGCTTCCATGGTCCCACCAGCAAGTTCTCTCTCTGACAGTAGGGCTGAGGATAAGGACCTGAACTTCTGGGTGATGCTTCTCTCAGGCTATTCGGCCCCCCAGCTAGACTGGGTCAGGAATGGGGTTGGAATGGAGCCCCCCCTGGATAAATCCACATTGAGGCAGGCAACATTGAAGAGCCAGGAGGTTGGCACGGTAAATGGCATTCAGTTTTGTGGTGTGCAGGGGACCAACAATCCTCCAGACCTAAACCAAACTTCCCAGAGTGGCACGATCCAGAGGTCAGCCCACCCCGTGTATGCAAAGAGGCCTCCTCTACTCAAGATGGTGCAACCAAAGCCCACCTGTGCTTCTGTGATGTTCCTTGGATTGTAAACTGGCTAAATAAAACTTGGTCTTAAAAAATATCCATCCACTTTACCTTCTTGATTTTCAAAAAGAACACAAGTGTACATGGAAAAGTCCCCCTCTCACCCTGTCCCCAACTAGCCAGGCCCCCTTCCTGGACACAGTAGCATAACAGTGTTCCTTCTTGGTGGGGTTCTACTCTGGTTGATGCAAGGCCCTCTTTGTTATCCTCCAACCCCCTAAGAAAGGCTCACATACAGCTTCTTTGCCATCTGCAAGATACCACAGCTTGGTCAGTTTCTTACTCTCATCCCTTGGACATGCCCTGGGCACTAGTCCACCTTGTATGGATTATGAGTTCATGCAGCCAGAACCGGTTTGGCTCAGTGGATAGAGCATCGGTCTGCGGACTGAAAGGTCCCAGGTTCGATTCCAGTCAAGGGCATGTACCTTGGTTGCGGGCACATCCCCGGTGTGAGGTGTGCAGGAGGCAGCTGGTCGATGTTTCTCCCTCATTGATGTTTCTAGCTCTCTATCCCTCTCCCTTTCTCTCTGTGAAAAACCAATAAAATATTTTTAAAAAAGAGTTCATGCAGCTCAGGAAATGAATTGCACAAAGGTATATCTCCAGTGCTTTGTAGGTGAGACCTTCAATTCCATAAAAATGTTCACCAAATCTTAGCTGAGCTCTTTATCTAGATAGGGTCGCTTACAATGGAATAGAAAAATTGCTGTAGAAGAAGCCATGAGTAAGTCATGCCCTACCTTCCCAGGATCGCATACCTGGGTGAAGCTAATACCCCTTTTATGGCAACACGAAGGAGAGAAAAACAAAGATACCAAGAAGGATGAGAGGAAAGAAGCCAAGACTATAGATGAAACCTTGGGCCTCAACACAATAAGGGATTGAGTTGGGGAAGAAGAGCGATAGAGCTTGTCTAATACTTATGGGAGCCTTCTACAGCCTACCATGGGCCTGGACAGGTACTGCCAAGTGGTACTTCCTTCTTCACACCTGGCCAAGGTGGGGCTGAAGGGAGAAGACTCCGGAGCACAAATTAATGAGGTGTGTTTTGGATCGTGGTCAGCTGAGCATGGTCCTGGCATCTTCTCAGTTAGATTTTGCATCCCTTGAGGCCAGGTGTGGACGAGATGAGTGGCTAAACGTGTCAGCCATGACCCCTATTTCGCAGCACCACCAGACAAGTGTATATTATTTTCCCCATTTAATAGGCAAGGAAACAGACGCATGAGGTCAAGTGACTTGCCCAAGGTCACCGCTGATTAGTACATGGCAGGCGCCCAAGAGTGTCTGGAATTGTTTTTTCCTTTATTTCACTGTCCTAGGCTGTTTTGTTCACCTGCTGCTCCTTGATATCTCTTTCGATTATTGAACCGAATCCGGGTAAAGTAGGGGCTTTCCATATTCCCACACTTCCCTTCAAAATCTCAGTTCCATTTTACGACCTTTCCACAAGTTGGGATAACAAGTTATAACTACGGACGCCTCACATGTGTCTCAATCATCACTTGTGCTTCAAATATGCTCTGAAAAACAAAGGTGTCTTTCATGCCGTTCCCTGATAAAAAACGGCTTTCCTCTGGGTGTGAATGCTAAATTTCACAGGAGTTGGTTTCTAAAGGTGATAAGATTAACTCATTCTCATTTTAAAACTTAGCTCCGACTCCATATAGGCACAAACACCACTTTGAAAACTACATGTATACATTTTACTTTTTATCTATTCAAACTCAAACAGTAATGGATAGTTACTATGGTTCTTGTGCTTATTTGTAGAAGAAAGAATGTACGTGATACAACCCCAAAATGCCCACGTACCAAGTTATTAAATACGCATACACTGCGGTATTAAGTGAAAATTGTCACTATTTTTGTTTCAAACAGTTTTCTCAGCAACATTTACTGTGTCCCTTCTGTGGGTCAGAAAGCAGACACCATGTGATGAGAAAAGGCTGAAAAAGGCCCAGTTTCTCTTCTGGGCAGGTCCTGTGGGTCTAGTGGGCAAATGAATATGAACACTTGGGTTGCTCCACTACATGGCCTTGATGTGACAGTATAACCTCAAACTTCCCATTCTGTATGTGTAACATGTTGCATCGATTTGGAGTAGGGGTCTGAGTAGGAGGGATCTTCTAGAGCAGTGTTTCCCAAACTTTTGACATATGTGTACCCCTTCTATAATTTTCGTAACGCTGAGTACCCCTCGTCAAAAAAAAGGATGTATTTAAATAACAATCAAAATATATTTATTTTTTCTTTTTTTGGTACATACACAAAATAATAATAAACAAAAAATAAAATTGTTCATAATAAAATATAAATAAAAGTTATATTATAAATAATATTTATTTGCACACCGGACCATCTCACTCCTCATAAGACTGTCTTGATTTGACTCATGAGAACGTAGAATTAGGTGCAGCTAAGCACGGTGCAGTGCATATTCTCACCAAACTCCAGTGCAACGCGTACCCCCACTAAACTCTTCCTATACCCCTGGGGGTACTCGTACCACACTTTGGGAAACACTGTTCTAGAGCATCCTTCTAGAATGATCTCAGATCACTACAGAGACTCTCTGAGGTTTGCATGCCCAATCTCAGGTGCACCTTGCCATCCATTTGTCATAGTTCTAATAGCTTCTAACCTCGGTATGTCCTCACTTGCCTCTCTAGGGCTTACTGCACTGCTCCAGGATCCTCCACATGAGAACACAGCACACACCCAGGCACACACCCCAAAAAGGAAAATCCTAACAATAGTGTAGCCAGCTTCCAAAACAAACTCACATCTACTCACCAGCCTCACCCAAACACATCAGTGTCAAAACAATGACGTAGCTAATGATGGTAAACACATGCTTAAGGAGGAAAAGAACTTTAGGGTAAGAAGGGAACCTTGGGGATGAAGGGACAGATCTAGAGAGGTGGCTTCTCCAGGCTGTGACCAGAATGCAAGTCTCTGAACTTCTCATCTGGGACCAACTAGCATATAACTGCAGCTCAAGTATAAGTTTGCTTTGCTTACCTTTTTCAAATGTATTTAATTTTCTCTTGCTGCTATATAACAAATTACGACAAACTTAGTGACTCCAGGCAACACAAATTATTGTTCTGGAGGTCAGAAGTCTGAACTAAATCTATGGTGTCATCAGGGTATCTTCCTTTGACATCCTATAGCGGAGACTCTCTTTCCTTGACTTTTCCAGCTTCTAAATCTGCTGGAATTTTTTGACTCATGGCAGCATCTCTCCAATCTTTGCTTCTCTTATCTCCTCTCCAGCTCTGATCCTAATCCTTCAACTTCCAATTCAGGATAATCTCCTCACTTCAAGGCCCTTAATTTAATCAATCTACAAAGTCCCATTTTGCTGTGTAAGGTAAGCTAGTCACAAGTTCTGGAGCTTAGGATGTAGACATCTTTGGGAGACTGTTCCTCAGCCTACCTCTACCAACTGAAAAGGGAAGAGGAAGTCCACGGAATAGTACACTTACAATCCAAGGGCCCACACAAGTCAGAAATTTCAAACAAATGACTATGTCCACTAGTACTATCCAAACCTAAGCAGGTGTTCAATAGCAAAATGAGAAATGTGGCCCCCAATTCACAGTAACTTGCAGGATACAAAACTGATGAACTTCCATAAAAACGGAGAAAAAATTCCCAAGACAATAGATCATCAAATGCATCGTTACATGTGTGACCTGAGCACTAAACGTCCCATATTCTCCAGCAATATGGACACAGGTCCTCGCCCTCAGTTTCAAAGCAACTGTAAACGTACCCAGCACTTCTTACCATATCAATGCTTGGGGTTTTCCTGATCAATATCTTGCTGCAATGAACATCATTGTAGTTGTCTTTACACAAATCTGCCCATGCTTATTTCCTTAGGATAAATTCTTAGAAGTGGTATTTCTGGGTCAGCGAGTAAGCAGGACATTCTAAAGCCTTATAAGTGTTACCAAATGGCTCTCACAAAAGTTGTAACAACTTGCACACCCAAAAATACCAGTCTCGAACCTTATCTGCTTTGTACTCCAACACTAATTTCTATCTTTACTAATCTAATCAATGACAATATCTCAAATTAATTTGCATTTCTTTGATGACTAACAAGGTAGGACACCTTTTCTATGCTTATTGGTCACAGGTAGTTATTTTGCGATTTATCTATTCAAATAATTTGCTTGGTGTGTTAAATTTTTTGTTACCTATTTGTATGAGAAATTGATGTATTAAAGATATGAATCCACTTTAAGATTCAAATATTGGCAAATATTGCCTATGGATTTTCTTATAGTGGTTTTTTTTGTGATGTTCAGAAAATTAGGATTTTAATGTATCTATTTCCCTTTATGGGTTGTGTCTTTAATGTTCTGATTAGCTGGCCTTTTTTGTAAGTTATATATAAATATTCACCTCTATTTTCTTAGAGAAAATTTATGCTTCCATTTTAAAAAAAAATATCTCAATCAGCTAATATGTCACTAGGTTTTCATGTCTAACATTTTCTCTAATTTAATGTCTAACCTGGGACCCCAGAGTCATTTTGATATCATCCCCTTTTCTCCGTGAATGTATCCACTCCTGTGCCAGTTCACAATGTCTTAATTAGCACAGCTTTATATTATTTATTAATATTGGATAGCATAAATCCCTCCACCTTTTAAATCAACATTTTCTTGTGCCTCATTCTTAAAGGCAAACTTTATATGTATTCAAATTCTCCCTTACCCTAGACTAACTAGAACTGCCTTAAGTTTCTAAAGATAACGGGAGGAACTAACGATTTTATAACATTATAACAGGCCTCTTTAGTCAGTCAAATAAATGGCCTCAAAAGGAAAGTTTTATGGTATTTTTCAAACAGATCTCAGACACACCTTTTTTGTTGTTTTTGTAGTTCCTATTTGGGTTACAGTTTGTTTTATAACTATTTGCAGGTGACCCTCCCTAGCATATTTACAATTGGTTATTGATGGTTTATAGGAAAACCGAGGTTTATTTATTTTCCTAGTTGCACCTTATTAGATACTCTTAATATTTCCAACAGGTGGTTTGTGTGTGTTTTCCAGGTATGTAATTATGTACTTTGTAAAAACAGCGACGTAACCACCTTTCCAACCAGGGTGTAGCGTACTGAGCACCCTTTGACAGGGCTCTAGCCTAAGAAGTCTGGACGCTGCACGGGTCTCAGCGGCACTGCAGAGCTGCCGCTGCACCCGCTCGCTGAACCTCCGAGCGCCTGCCTCTGGGGGAAGGGCGTTGTTACCAGAGCATCATCAATGCTGTCTGGAGCTTGGCCCTGCTTTCCATGTGATGACATCCTTATTTTTATTGCTTTCTTTTCCCAAAACGAGGCTTTAATATGTGTCTTACTTCTCAAATAAGAATCATCTATAATCCTCATGCTCAAGCAGATATCTATAACTTCCTCCAAAACAGGCGTCTACCAGAACACTTGCTTGTTACTTCTTTTGCAGAAAACTGTGGTGTAATGACCTATTTCAAGGCCATGGACAAAAAGTTTGAAGTGATAGGAATAAACAAAATACTTCTTACTACTCAATCGATGAAGGTCAGAATAAGGCAAAAGCTTAAGACTGAACCATAATTTACTGATTCTGGCACGGACTTTTGCAGACAGGTAGACTGAGATCAAATCTTGCCTCTTGGTTACTGATTCTGACCTTGGGCAAGTCACTGAAACCCGCTGGGCCTCAGTCTCCCCATGTATCAATAGTGAATGTTGTAAAGATGCAATGGTAATGGAAAGCACTTGGATGGCACTTAGTATCCCTTCATCACTCACTCACCAAAATATCAAGTGCCTTCTATTGTCAAGCATTGTGCTGGGCTCTGAGAATATGTGAATGGACTAGAGTCTCCAGGGGTAGGCAAACTTTTTGACTCAAGGGCCACAATGGGTTCTTAAACTGGACCGGAGGGCCGGAACAAAAGCAACCTGACCATGCTGGCACACTCATCTTGGGCTGCTGGTGAAGGAGCGGAGGGGAGAGCAAGAGAACCCTCCGCTCTTTCGGCTCCGAGGGCCAGATAGAACAGCCGAACAGGCCGGATCGGGCCTGTGGGCCGTAGTTTGCCCACAGCTGGACTAGACAGACAAGATCCCACTCTTAGGTCTATGAGTGGCAGGGGGATGGCGGGGAGAGGTAGGCTCAGAAAAGTAAATAACCAAATGAAATTATTACAGACAGCAGAGATTGCTATGAAGGAAATGAACAGAGGTGTGATGGAGAGCAGTTGTAGGAGGTCCCCATTCAAGGAAGGCCACTCTGAGAAGGGGAAGCAGATCTGAGACCTGAAGTGAGTCATGAAGAAAACTGGGAAAGAGAAACCCAGGAACAGCAAGTGCAGAAGCCTAGAGACAGACAAAAGTCTGGCACATCTGAGAAAAAGGAAGGAGGCCAGAGAGCTGGAGCAGGAAGCGTAAGGAAAGAAGTGTGAGCTACAGCTGGAGAGGGAGGCGGGCTGCATACACCAGGACCTCGCAGGGCAGGAGTGTGCCTGGGTCTGGTTCTGACAGCGTGTTGATACTGTGGTTTTCATAATTGATGGTTAAGCAGCAGATACTGCATTGGGTGCAACTTAAACCAGAAGTTCAAATACATGTTCAACTATTTCATCTGTAAGAGTGTATACCACAGACATATTCTCTAAGGAGGCTCATTTTAGGATTGCTAAGCATTTCTATTTAATTCAATAAACTCTAATGTCTCGATTAGACCTAACACCATGCATATATCAATGTTAAACACCAAGAGCACCTACTGTGCGTGAGGCACTGAAGATACGGAAAAGCTGCACCAGTGAGCCCTGCTGACAAGGAGGGGAGCTCCTTGAGCATCTTTTCCTTTGGAAACATTGCATTCCAGCCCTGCCAACTCCTGACTAAGGACTGACGGTGGAGGGGAGGGCCTGGCTGATGGGGAGGAGGGTAGTGGGCTCCAGCCTTTGTTTATAATAGGATGCTTGACATAAAACCTCCATTGCCAAGGACCTCGGCTCTATAAGCATTACCAATAAGGGTCATCTAAAAGGACCTATATCATAGCTGTCTAGGTTTGGGGAGTCTTTTGATCCTTTCATAAAGTCAACAATTCCTATCAAATGCACAAATCTGTAAGTAGTACAGTAGTACAAATTTCATAAGTAGTATTGCATTTATTTCTTATGAGGTACTCTTGCATTGTTCTGCCTTGAAAACTTTTAGACACAAGAAGAACAATAATTAAAAGAAGCTTATTCCTACCATTTTACTCTTAATGATGTCAATGAAAGAAAGCCAATGCGATATTTTTATAACTCAAGAAAACTGACTTCTGAGGCAATTTCCAGGTTACCGAATGGTAGCATTTGAAGAGGTTGTTTGCGAATCCGTTGGCTAGATCTCAGGATATAACCTGAAGCAAAAGAAAAAGTGGGTAAGAGTGCCAGACCAGCTCACAAAAGCTGACCTCACTTATTGCATACTTTACCTCTGGGAGTGCCGCTGTACCTGCCAGTCCCAACCATGCCACTATGGGACATGCCTGGGGTAGGAATGATCTGAAAGTATGGATTTCCTATGCTGCTCAACCATCAGAAAGCAGGAAGGGGCCTTGCCCAGGCCAGGTGCTTGCTGTCTGTCCTGGCATGGGACCCGGGTGTCAGTGGGGGATGAGCTACAGGAAGAGGTTGGAGGGAGGTTTGTGGGGGATCAGAGGTCCCGGGTTGAATGGAGAGTGAAGAGAAAGGGGCCCGAGAAAGGCAATGGCAGAATAAAGGGTTTTGGAAAAGGGAAAGGAAAACAGAGTCAGGGAAGGCTTTTTTTTCGCCTTTATCCCCAAGATAAGCAGACAGGAGGGAGCAGGCACCGCCCACTTACTGACTGTAACATAAGGAGACAGATGCAGAGGTGTGGAGGGCACCTTCCCTCCTCTCCTGGCTGTGGGGGAGGGACATGAATGTCATATGTGTAGAAGAGTGTACACAGATCCAGTTTAGAAAGAAGCCCACACCTGCCAATGCACAATAGCCAGTGTTTGTTCAGTCTTGTGCTTTCATAGGCTTGATCTCCACTGCCATGGACAGATATGCAAATTGAGTCTCAGGCAGCGTTAGGGTTGGGATTGCACAGGTCTTGCTTGCCCTTTCCCCACACCTGTGGTCGCTACCCTGACCCCAGATTAGACTCCTCTTGGAAGACTGAAAAAAACAAAAATGTGATGCCTCGCCAAAACCGGTTTGGCTCAGTGGTAGAGCGTCGGTCTGAGGACTAAAAGGTCCCGGGTTCGATTCCGGTGAAGGGTATGTACCTTGGTTGCAGGCACATTCCCCTGTAGGGGGTGTGCAAGAGGCAGCTGGTTGATGTTTCTCTCTCATCGACGTTTCTAGCTCTCTATCTCTCTCCCTTCCTCTCTGTAAAATATCAATTAAAAATATATATATATATAAATGCGATGCCTGGACCTCAGCACAGCACCCGTGAATTAGGGTCTCTGGAGGAAAGGCCAGTGCACCCCTTTTAAAAACTCCCAGGTAATTCCAACATGCAGCCCCATTTCGGAACTCCTGTCTCACTCCGTGGTCTTCAAACTTTAGTGTGGATATGGAACACCGGTGCAGTTAAAACTAGATTCTGAGGCCCTGCTCAGAGATTTGCATGTGGCCCGTGTACCAGTATGGGCACTCCTCTAACGGGCACACAGAAGACTTGGTCATCCCCATCCCCTTGCAGTTAGTTAGGTTACAGCCAAACAAGTTGCTTCCGGCAATGCACTGTGAGCATTAAAAAGTGGCACACCTGTGGGTGAGTGGTCAGTGCCGTCGCTACATCTTCCATCCCACTTGCTGAGACCGAGGTCCAGTCTGTACCACCAGCTTCCCTGGAGAGCCGCCCAGGGCCCACGGTGCACTTCAAGCGAGGAGGAATTTCACTTTTGCTATTAAGGCAATGAGATTTTGGGTCATCTCTCCTCACTCTCCTCCCATTATTTTACTGCAGCCTCAGCGACCCCGTGGTTTCACGTGTCACCTGCACCTGTGAAAGGTTCTGCTTAGGGAACCTGTTCTTTAAGATCCAGGTCACACGTCTCCTACTTCAGCGCCTGTCGATTCACGTTGATTCACGGATGAGAGATCCTGGTTCCTGAACACCTAGGATCCTCCCAACACACATTTCCAAGCGCCCGGTCGTTGCTGACACGGATTCCCAAGCTGGGAAGGCTGTCGGGGTGGAACACAGGTTCAATAGGCACCCCTCCAGGGTGCCCCCGTCTGTGTCCTCAGGTAGAGGACAGCTGTCCAGGCCCTTCCTGACGCTGACCGACTTATAACTCATTTCATTCAAGGGTTGAATGGTTTGCATTCTCTTCTAAAGGTCTGCGGTTCTGTTCCTCACTCCCATCACTTAAAGGACCGTGAGGGCAGGGCATGACCCTGTGCATCTGTGATGCCCAGCACAGCCCCCTGCAATCAGCCTTCACACTGAACTATGAGAATAAAACAATCAGAAAAGTAAGTCAACTCGAACTGGGCCAATGGTCCCTTCAGTATATCATCCTCTTTCTTCAGGGTCCTTTTTTTTTTTTTTTCCTTTTAGAAAAAATGGGATTGCTTCCAGGTTGTCATCAGATGGTGAATCCTAAGAGCCATTAAATCTCAGCAGCGCCAGTTTCTCAATTAGGAATACTCTTCATTTAACTATCTAATTATTTCCCCATCTTTATACATTCTAACCTGTGCTCCCACTTAAGAGTCTTAAACTCATTAGAATCAAAAGGGGAAACAGGAGTGAACTCTTCTCATATAAGTGGCTATAAATAGTCCCCACATGTAATCATCAATCTCTCCCCGAACCCTCTCAGGAAGGAGGAGCAACCCAGCTCTACTTTATTTCAAACAACAGTGTGGAAGGGCTTCAAAGCAAGTGGGGACGTGAATCCCTCAGGCAAGTAACGGTGCCGCCTTCACGCTGTGCCCCTGCCACTTGAGCTGAGCCCTGGGCACAGGGATCGAGACTTCCCTCTTTGTTTTTGATCTCTCAGTTCAAATTCGCTAGAAGTGTTTAAATATATTTAGGTGCTCCTATATTGGGTGCCTATATGTTTACCAGGGCTATATCCTCTTGTTGGATCGATCCCTTTAGTATAATGTAGTGACCTTTGCTGTCTCTTGCGACGGCCTTCATTTTAAAGTCTATTTTGTGGGATATGAGTATTGTTACTCCAGCATAGTTTTCTTTTCCATTTGCATGGAAAAAAATTTTCCATCCCTTCACTCTCATCCTAGGTGTGTCTTTTGTTTTGAGGTGGCTCTCTTATAGAACAGCATATAATTGGGTCATGTTTTTGTATCCATTCAGCTACCCTACGCCTTTTGACTGGAGCATTTAATCCATTTACATTTAGGGTTATTATTGATAGGTACTTATTTATTGCCATTTTAATTCTGTACAGCTAGGTTTCTCTCTCTGTTTCTTCTCATTATAGCAATCCCTGTAGTATTTTTTTTTTTTTGTAATGTTGGCTTGATGGTGATGTACTCCTTTAGCCTTTTTTTTTGTCCGTAAAGCTCTTTATTTGACCGTCTATTTTTAAAATATATATTTTTTATTGCTATTTTACAGAGAGGAAGGGAGAGAGATAGAGAGCTAGAAACGTCGATGAGAAAGAAACATCGACCAGCCACCTCTTGCACACCCCCTACCGGGGACGTGCCCGCAACCAATGTACATGCCCTTGACCGGAATCAAACCCGGGACCTTTTGGTTCCCAGACCGACGCTCTGCCACTGAGCCAAACCGGTTTCGGCTGACCGTCTATTTTGAATGATAGTCTTGCTGGATATAGTAATCTTGGTCTCAGATCCTTGCCTTCCATTACCTTGAGTACTTCATGCCATTCCCTTCTGGCCTGTAAAGTTCCTGATGAGAAACCAGGTAACAGTTTTCTTTTCTTTTGTTGCCTTGAAGATTCTCTCTTTGTCTTTAATTTCTGGGATTTTAATTATGTGTCTGGGTGTGGGCCTGTTTGGATTCTTCTTCTTTGGGGTTCTCTGTGCTTCCCCTCTTCCTTTTCTACCCTCTGGGCCTCACCTGGCTTTCAACCTTTACATACCGTGGTTCTCTCCAATTGCTCTCTGTTCCTCCTAAATCTCATTGCTCAGAATAGAGCACAACATTCCAGTATGTCTGCTCTGCTTTGGGTACAGTAATTCTAAAAGACAAGCTTCATTTTTTTTTGCATCGGCTAGAGTAGCACATTTCATGACTCCGCTTCCTGACAGGCAGAGTGGGACGTCCTCTGAGCCACTCTGTAAGTCTCAAGGACATGCAGGCCCTTGAGCACTGAGTTATATGGCCTACTCTGTCACACCCCTTTCTGTCTTTAAATGTCAATCATATTCTTGCCACCAATTGGCTCAGGCCATCTTGGTATTTCAGATACTATTTCTTACATGTGTGTTCCTGCTTTCTCTCCTTCTTTGTAAATCTTACAAATAGAACCTACTGTGCACCTGACACTATTCAAGCACTTTACATATGTCATCTTGTTTAATCTGAACAAAGACTCTATGAGGTAGGCTCTTTCCCCACTTCACAGATGGGGAAACCGAGGAATGGAGTGGGTAAGTAACTTACCGAGGGTCTCAGCCCCCAAGGGGCATAGTTAAGACTTGAACCCAGGCCACCTGGCTCTAAGCTAAGGTGACTAGATCATCCCGCTTTTGGCGTACCGCAGCGTTTTAAAAAACTCCCATTTTTTGGAAAGATTGGAAAGATTCTTTCCAAAAATCGGGACTTTTTAAAATGCCGTGGGATGCGGGAAAAATTGTTAGAAATCTGGACTGTCTCATCAAAAGCAGGACGATCTGGTCACCTTACTCTAAACTCTACTGTAACTACGGTACTAGCAGATTCTAATGATTTTATTTTTAGGCACCTTTCAATCAAAAATTTAAATAGATAAAAAAGGCACAATTCCATCACCTGCTAATGAGAAGCTGAAATTCTCAGAGAAGCAGAAGCTCTGAGAAAAATGTGAGGATTTCTAACCCAGAAACCACCCCCCACTGGATATACACCCAAGGCAGCTGGCAAACGGGGGAGCACTGTACATAGTAAAGCGAAAGAGTGGGAGGGCCGAGTAATTATCTACATGGAGCCCTATCAGCTTAATCCTCTGTGGTTCATAAGCCTAGTAACATAGCCATTTCACAGAAATCTAGGAAAAGATTTATTTTAGGAAGCACGTACTTGTTACTAGATGTAGGCAAAACATTTACAATAATAATGGTTTCTATACTTCAGAACAATGTCCATGCACAGGCTTTCTCTGCCAGCTGCTGCTTTCTTCCAGCCTCACCTCTGTACCCCCACAGGCCCGTCCTCTCCCCCAAAGCCGGCCTGCTTAACTTCACCTCAGCCTCCGAAACTCAGTTCAAAAGTGACCACATCTGTGAAGCCTTCCCCGATGCCTCCTAAGGACCTAATTTTGGTTCCCTCTGCTCCTCCCACAGCACCTGACAGCAGGCAAGCCACACAAGAGTATGATTATTTGTTAGCCAGACAGTTCTGCTCTGCTACTCCACACGTTGTAGGAACGGAGTCAGTCTTTGATGGATGGAAGAGTAAATGTATAAAAGAAGATTCCACAGTTTTGTGTTAAGAACATAAAGCTAGAGATTATATGTACACACATGTACACACAGGAATGCTCACATATGCACACACATGCCCATACTTTGCTTTAAGACATATGTCTAATTTTTAGTGGCAGGGAGGATTAAAAACTCAAAGAAGTGCAGTTCCCAATCTGTTTTGTGGAAGGGGAAAAAAGAGAATCACAGTTAATAGTGCAAGGTGTTCGTAAATGACCCCTCAAACATATCTGTGGTCGGAATGAGATATATGTGTGTATTTTTAAAAGCACAAGAGGTGAAGTGCTTAGACCTCTGTAGTTATCGGGGATCAAACCCCAGCTCTGCCACATGTTACTTCTCTGCTGTCATTTTGTCAACTGTAAAATGGGGTTAATAATATTACCTTCTTCTTAGAGTTGGAAGAATTAAATGAGGATATATGGAACAGTACCCAGTATAAAGCGAGAGTGTTATAAATTCTAGCTCATACATTACTATGCGGATTCTGTTGTGATCAATAAAATGCAAATTTAGTTTGAAGTGTTACTGAGTTCTCATAGCAGCTTTTGTATGTCATGTTAATTATTTAATGTAATGCGAAATGTACAATGACTATCTGAGAGACCTCAAACACGGTTGATGTTCCAATTTGGTCTTGACTCTGAAAAAGCTTGGGAAGTACTGGCCTAGGGTTCAGTCCTTGGGGAATGGCCTCCACTGACAACGACAATCTGGTTAGCATTTGGTCAGATGTGCATCTAGCTTTCCAGAGCCCTTCCCTGTGCTGGGCTGTTTTTATTTAACAGCACATCAAGGCGAAAGCCTGCTAGACCCAGAATTTTATAGGGGCTCTATGGACTGTTTTACGTGATTCATGATTACTTTTTCCATTTGTCATGCTACAGAGCACCAGAAAGATTCCCCTATAGCAGATTTCATAGAGGATCTAATACCTTCTATTTTTAAGATTCCCAAAGTACCTTTTTAGACCTACTGTGTAAGGCAGAGAGAGAGAGATTTCACTATATCCTAAGCTCCCAAAAGTTAGACTGAAAATCATAACCGCTGGTGTAGGAAGCGGTTATAGGGTGAAGCCTCGGACTGATCTGCTGGCAAAGCCGCAAAAAAGTCCCAGCTTGGAGGGCACAGTCCTCTAAGCAGAATTAAGCTTGATCTTGTAACTGCTCCCTAGATCCTTCCTGGGGAGCTCGTGGGCAGTGGGAAGGGCAGCAAGTGCTGCCAAAACAAGTGAAGCTTATAAGAACATTGTAAATTGCCTTGTTTGTCCCTGACCATAAAATAAAGCCTCAGCTTTGCAGTCTGGATCTGTTCTGTGGCCTCCGCCAGGCACAGGAGATCCACCCAGACCCAGCTTTTTCTCTTTGTCTATCATTTCTCCACCCTTCCTCGCCCTCGCTCAGGCTTGCCGAACCCTTGGCTGTGCTGGCACGGCACAACCTGGCTCTTGCAGTCCCCGTGGGCAGGCAGCTCAGTAGTGCCATGGATTCTGTAAGGTTTGACTCCTTAAAACCACCCCCGTTAGGCTGATGTGTGGTTGGGTTCTGCTCTTCTGGCACAAGGTTCCTGGCAGAGGTACCCTCTTTGCCAACGTCACGAATGGACCGCCGCAACCAGGAGAGTGATGGATCGGCTGGAAAAACAGCCCAGCACCATGGGCCAAACAGAGTAAGATGCAATGTAACAAAGAGAACGAAAAGTAAGCAGTTTGGGGCCTGGATTAAAAATGGGAAGTCTGAATACAGTAGAAGCAGGTCTTTTCTTCAAAGAAATCCATCTTGGTAGATCAGGACTTTGCCTATGTGTAGGATTGACTTTGGCATATAAAAATCACCAACATTAGCAATTGGGCCCTAAGCCCTATGTAGGTGGGCCTCATTTGTAATCCTTGTGTGTATCTCCGAGCCTAGCACAATGCCCTGTATGAGGTGGTACTTGATTAATGAGCATTAAGTACATGTAAAAATCACTAAGAGGTGGGAGAACAGTAAGGCTTCAATAGGCCTAGGTTTTTAAAAAATATCATGGAGTTGTGTCACTTTTGTGCTTCCTTCAAAGATGGTGGATGCTCTCTTCACTGGGCTGACTACACCAAGCCACTGTTTCACCCGCTCCATCCTCTCCTTACCTTTGCTTAGCTCAGTTAGTTGGCTACTCTAGTTTTCTAGCCCATTTTTGTTTTTACCAGTTAAGTTGTATATTTACCAAAGGACATTTGTGTTTATTTCCAAGTGTGTTTGTTAGTTGCACTCATTATTGTATTTATGTAATATAATTACTTATTATGTAAACTAAAGAAATGTGTTTTCATAAGGAAAGAGCTGTGGTTTCTATTATGAGAAGACTTTCTTGATAAAGGTGAACATAATAAAATAACTGAAATTATGGATAAATAAGAACTAGAGACCAGACGTGTGTGTGTGTGTGTGTGTGTGTGTGTGTGTGTGTGTGTGTATGTGTGTGTGTGGTGTGTGAAAATATACAGGTCTAGAAGGATTATGGTACTTACTCTGCAAGTGTGTAAGTTCCTTCACTAAAGAAATAAAATCTGGAAGTTATAAAAGTGTAATATGGTTATAGCTCCTACAAATAAAATGATGCAGAATGTCAATATAGGAATCCACCAATAACGAAAACAAGAGTCTCATGATACAATACCGGTCCTTTCTTCAAATAATGCACTCCAAAATTCTCCATCCTAAGCTATTCAATCTCATAAAAAAAGTTGGTCGTGACCCACTAAAGCGACTTCGTGACTCACAGTTTGAAAAGACAATGCCTTAAAGCCACTCCTTAATCTTGTTGATGGGAGAACCGAGGTGCAGGGCGATTTAAGAGGGCTACACTAAGGTCACCCGGCTGGTGAGTCAGAACTATGGTCCCTGATTCCATATCCTCTGGCCTGTCTACTACCCTGAGCAACCTTCCATCTGACCCAGCACAGTTTCCTTTGCAAAAAGTGGAAGGTAGCCTGGCCAGTGTGGCTCAGTGGTTGAGCGTTGATCCATGAACCAGGAGGTCATGGTTCTATACCCAGCCAGATTACATGCCTACGTTGTAGGCTCGATCTCCAGTAAGGGGTGTGCAGGAGGCAGCCGATCAATGATAACTGTGTAGCTTCTATCTCATTAATGTTTTTTATCCCTATCTCCCTCTCCCTTCCTTTTTCTGAAATAAATAAAAATATGTTTGGGGAAAAAGGAGGCTAAAATGAGGAATTGGATGACAAGGATAAATCCTAGAGCAGAAAGGAGAGTCCCTCCTTCTCTGAGGCTCTACATTCCTCTAAGCATGGAAGCGAGTCCCGGCACACACAGAGATATATGCTTTTATTCCCAAACTAAGACACACCACGTCTCTTGTGCTAAAGTCACATTTGGACCAGTGCACCATGTACCTGGGTAGAACACGTGAGCCTTCTAATTTTAGAAGGACTGCAGCTCTACCTGGGAAAACTCCAGATAATGGAATGGGGAAGCAGTTTGCATTCTGAGAAGCTTTTGTTTGGCAAGATGAGCAATAAACAGATCGCTGGCTTGCTGTCTGACCCGTGTTCTACCTGTTTCCCCAACAGGTATCACCTTCCAAGACTTTTTCCTATCATCTGCTTTGCCCTCCTTCCGGTGCACCTCCAGCCCAAACTCGCCCTCTCAACATAGCTACGCCTAATGTCACCATCAAAAGCCGACTACCACCTCCTCAAGCAAGCTGCTAATGGTGACCTTCCCCAGGAGTGACACCACTGTGAATTTTCCGTGTTCTTTCATCACCGCCACAGACACTAAATTAAGCAAGCCTTCAAACACTCCCCGATGCCATGTGGGTGGATGAGACACAGGCTAGAGGAAGGAGCAGTAGTTCAGAGGTTGAAAGAACCACCCCGAGTACCGTGATCATGCAAGGCCGGGAGCAGAGGGAAGCCTGGAGCCTGGCTCCCAGGTGCCCTTGCGAGGAGGCCCTCACCACACCCCTCAGTCATTAGAGGGAGTCTCATGAAAACACGAGAACCAGATGGGCAGCCTGGGCACTGTGCAACATTTAGGAGGGTTAAGCAAGGAGCCACCCAACAACTTAACCGGGTGCATTCTGTCCCTTTTAAGCGACATTAAAAGGCGATTTTCGAAGACAGGTCATAACTCCTTCCTCGGGAGGGTGTGACAGCTGTTCTCAGCTGTAGGTGCTGCCGCCCTCACCCTGCCTCCAGCTAATGTTTCTCTGCATGCTTTACAAATCGACAACCAACCAGATAAGGTGTTTTGTCCTAACCCCCAGACTACGGATGTCACGCCTGTGTAGCCTTAGGTCATTTCGAGGCTCGCGTGGGTTCCCTTGCCGTCTCTTCACCCGAATGGTGGGCCCCCTGAGGACAAGGACAGAGGACCGTATAGTTTCGGAAAGAGAGTCTTGCAACCCGAGTGTAAAATAGCGTCTGGTTTCAAGGGAATGAAATACATGACAGTCACACCATCACTTCCCTACCTTGGGTCCAAGGCAGGCATCGCCAATGGATCACCACTCTGTTTCGTAACAGCCTAAAGGCGGCCTAATAATCCTTCTCAACAAAGCTTTCCAAGTAGTCTACACCAATTCATTAGAATGTGAAAAAATCTTACAGGCCACTCCTGATTCAAGTCCAACAAATGAGGAGACTAAGATCCAAATAGGAGCCAGGATAATAACTTGCTCTGGGACTTGATAAAACGGAGACCAGCTGGGCCCAACTCCCAGAATTCCCATCCTCCAGCTCAAGCACACATCCCTCCAAGTCCCACCCAAAGCAGATGCCTGAGAAGCATTTATTGATGACAGCAACGTCAGTTTTTTAATCTGCCCTGCACATTTGGGGGATCTAAAAGAGAGGAAGACTGGAAGAAATCAATGAAACCTCAATAAGACAAGCCAAGGTTAACTGTCAAGTAATAAGAACGTGGAATTTTCCCCACAAGAATTACAAGAAAGCCACATGGGATCAGCGGCTATTCCTTTAAGCTCAGGTGCCACCCTTGATTGGCACATGGAGTTTGCCATTTTCTCTCCATGCTGCTCCATCGGAGTGGTTGGGCTTGATCCCGAGTATGGCTGCAGTCCTGCTCCAGCGCTCACTCAGGAAAGTATCAAACCCTTCTTATGCCCACTATTGTTTCTCATTCCTGTCAACGCTTAAGAGTGCAGAGAACTGCATATTTACACCATGGGCTAAGCCCTTGCCACTGCTGTCCTAAAACTACCCATCTTTACACCTGAGTGGATAGATGACATCCAGAGTATAAGAGGTTAGGAGGGACTCAGACGTGAAAGTCAGTCACGCAGTATATAAATGAGTATGCTTTACAAAGGTAAATATACATAGAAAGCAAAATATGAAACCATGAGAGGAAATGCAGATTAAACGAAGTGTCACAAAACTGAAAGCATCGTCATCTACCCTCCATATTTAAGAATCCAACAAAAAAGAATCATTGTTGCTTCTGTGGTGTAATGGGCTGTGGCTTTGTTCTGAAAAGTCCTTGTCTGTTAGATAAAAGTAATATTCATAAGTGGGCTTTGCTTTAAAGTATCCAAGTAAAGGGAAAAAAAAAGATGGGAGAATAGATGAAAGAAAAATGACAGAGTGATACTAATAGTTGAAGCTAGGTGATGGATATCTGAGGATTGATTTCACTACCATTTCTCTTCATCTAGTATGAATATTTCCTTAGTAAACATTAAAAATGGTCACACACACACACACACACACACACACACACCCTGACATTGACCTGAAATAACTAGGGGGACACAGACAGGTCAGGGGGTCACTGCAGTAACAGACGGGAGCATAGCCCATGCCAATGAGGGAACTGTGAAACTGGCAGACTCAGGCATTACTGGTATAAAAATCAGCTCAAATTCACTTGGAAAGTGGCTTGGCCATTTGTACCAAGGATCATAAATATATTCATTCTTGCTCCTAAAGATATATTATAAGGAAAGTATCCAAAATAAGGAAAAAAAACTTCTAGGCATGAAAATGTAGCATCATAACTTGAACAGAAGGCAACACAACTATCTAATGGGGAATACTTAATTCAATTACACATGTCCATTTTAATGGGGCATCATGATATGTTAAAAGGATGAAATTTAGAACGTTTTCAAAATATGGAAAAGCGCACACCACCGAACCTTGAGTTTAAAACAGCAGGAATCGAAATAGTCTCCCCACTATGCCTCACTGTGAGTGCGTATGGACAAAAGTGGTGTGTGAATGTAACGTGGATGCTTCTGCACACTCTGACCGTGAGCGGTTTGCCTCCCCCATCCCCCAAACTTTTCAGTCTGTTTCTCTAGGGTCTTTAAAATGAACATGTGACGACAAATGTCAAAAGACAAACCAGAGCATAACTGAACAAAGATCACCAGGCGGAGGCAGACACAAGGGCTCAGGAATCTGGTCTCTTCTTTAGATGGATTATTAGATGAGCTAGTTTCACGTTCTCAGGGGCTGCAGGCTGTTTTCCAGCACCCCTGCCCACACTGATTGTCTGAACAGAGAGATGGGAGGGGGTGAGCCCTGAGCGAGCAGATAGCTCCCTCAGATCTCCCGTAGCACAATCTTGGCCCCTGGGAGGCCAAGCAGAGAGCGCTCAGGGCACCGCGGGGCGAGAGCACAGCAGCAGGAGCCCCAGAGGGAAGCTTAGGCTCCACACACTGGCCAAGGTCTGCTCCCTTCCCATCATCCCCCCTGTGCCGCCCCACACCCAGGGGCTGAGGGGGCAGGACTCACCACTCAAGGCAGATGTAGTGTTCTCCAGGGCCTGGCACACAGCCAACACAAGACCTGTGGGGGGAGAAGAGAGAGAGGTGAGATTCACTTAGCGGCACATGACTTTCAGGATTTGAGGGCAGGATTTTTTCTGGAAAGGTAAAGACTGGGTAGTTTTGCAAGGCGGCCACGGGCAGGCTTGGCTACATCATTTGAGGGAGCGGGGGTGGGGGGGTGGGGGTGGGGGGTTCAGTGCAAAATGAAAATGCGGGGCCCTTGTTCCAAGAGCAGGAACACCATGCCATTAAAAGTACTGAACAGCCGAAACCGGTTTGGCTCAGTGGATAGAGCATCAGCCTGCGGACTGAAGGGTCCCAGGTTTGATTCCGGTCAAGGGCATGTACCTTGGTTGCAGGCACATCCCCAGTAGGGGGCGTGAAAGAGGCAGCTGATGGATGACTCTCATTGATGTTTCTAACTCTGTCCCTCTCCCTTCCTCTGTAAAAAAAAAAAAAAAAAATCATATATATATATATATATATATATATATATATATATATTTTAAAGTACTAAACAGAAAGCTTTTTCCTTTCTTCCATGGTCTCTCTCTCCACCTGTCATGATGTTTCTTGTTTTTGTTTATACCACATAAATATTTCTATTGTGGTAAAATATATATAAACTTTACTACTTTAACCATTTGAAGTGTAGAGTACAGCGGCATCAAGTACACTGTTGTGCATGTCATGATATTTTCTATTTGCTACGTGTCACTTCTGTCTCTGAAGTGTGGGGATAACTGCAAGGTGAGCAGAGCCCCTCATAGCGACAGAGCATGCAAGGGCACGTGCGACCACCGGCTGGCCGTATCCCTCCCAGCAGCATCTGGGTGGATATGCAGTGACCTGTTAGAGGCACAAAAGTCTAGTCAATTGTTTCTTCTTTCTAAGGACCAGGTGCCCCAATCAGAGGTGGACAGGTGACCCCCAAGGGTATTACAGCCTCTGCACCAGGATGTATTAGGTACCGAAATCAGGGATAGGGGAGAGACTCATGCCTATCTAGTCATCCACTGATCATCACGAGGACAGCTGCCACCAAGCCCTGTCCTGAGATGCCGTGGCTGCATGCACCTAACCTCAACCATTTAAAAAAATATATATTTTATTGACCTTTTTACAGAGAGGAAGGGAGAGAGAGTTAGAAACATCGATGGGAGAGAAACATCGATCAGCTGCCTCCTGCACACCCCCACTGGGATTTGCCCACAACCAAGGTACATGCTCTTGACCGGAATCGAACCCGCGACCCTTCAGTCTGCAGGCCAATGCTCCATCCACTGAGCGAAACTGGTTTTGGCATCCTCAACCATTTTTGTGTCCATATCCAACCAGGGGAAGCAGGAGGTTGGATCACATGCCCCTGTGCACACTCCATTGTCCCGCTGGACCTCACTTATGAGATACCAAGAATTTCAAGACTGCAGCCGCAGCATCAGCCTCTTGCCCGGGGCCCATCTGAGCGTGAGACTCCGCAGCTACACAAGTCACATGCCCATGAAGCCACCCCTATCAACGGATGACCTTGGGTGCCCAGACATTACCGTAGCAGAGGTTTCTGGGAACACTGCAGCAAATTTCCAATGAAAAAGGAACCTCGTAGGCGTTACGCAATCAGCATGAACTGAGTTTCAACGACTTCCTGAAACTAAAATGCAAAAGATGCCACGGCAGCCACGCAGAGCCAGGGCCACCGAGAGGTTAGCCTGGAAGGCAGATGAATCAAGCTATGCAGGAAACAAGCCCAGTCCTTCACCGCGAGCCCTCCTGCTGCACAGGACCGGGGCACACCCCACCATGCATGTGGGGGGGGGGTCTGTATTCCTCTTCCACTCAGGGGTAGACAAGGAAGCCTTGACTCTCAGTGGAGAAACACGTTTGGAACAGAAAGAGCAGTCATGCTCACAACTCTCCTGGGCCAGCTCTGTGGGCTGGAGCCAGGGGACTGGGGACAAGAGGAGAAAACGAGTAAAATCATCCTGCCTTCCCTATGCAATTCTTTTTAAAATATATATATATATTTTATTGATATTTTACAGAGAGGAAGGGAGAGAGATAGAGAGCTAGAAACGTCGATGAGAGAAACATCGACCAGCTGCCTCCTGCACACCCCCTACCGGGGATGTGCCCGCCACCAAGGTACATGTCCTTGACCAGAATCGAACCTGGGACCTTTCAGTCCACAGACGACGCTCTACCACTGAGCCAAACCGGTTTCGGCCCCTATGCAATTCTTTTGTGCTGGCCAATAGACCACTTTTGGAAGCACAGTCCCTATACCCCCTGGACATACGTAAAAGGCTCAGCTTGTAGTCCACACACCAAGCGCTGGAGTGAGGCTTTCCTGCCAGAGCCAGAAGTCTTAGTGGTTCCACACCGTCCACAGCTGGGACCTGTCACACTGACGCTGCTGGCACTGCCACAAACCGCTCAGGGCCAAAGCCAGCCAGCGAACCTGTGGTAGCATAACAACGCGGGGATGCTTGGCATGCCTCTCTGCAAGAAGTGCCACTGGCCAGTCACAAACTGTTCCCGGACGGACGGAGGAATTATCCTGCCACTTCCCTCCCTGGGCCCACATTCCGTAAGTCAGCGGAAGTCCAGTTCCTGAGCCCCACGTCGACCTCTGCGTAAGCAGAACCAAGACAAGAACGCAAATATCGTCCAACGGCTGCCAGGACAGAGCAGAGACATCACTGACTCCCCGGGGCTGGGGAAGGGCCGCCCCTCAGCCATGGGGCACGTTACTCGCCCGCTCCGCTCCTCCTCTGGGAGCTGTGACGCAGGTGTTTTGGGAACTAATCGGAGTCTGCAAACCCACCTTGTTCCACAGATGAACGACGCTGGGTTTTGATTCATAATCTGAGCAATGTGAGAAGACTAGTTCCATGGAAAGCAGCTTCTTAGTGCTCTGGGCTTCTCTCTATAATCCTGATTGAGGCACAACCCAGCCTCAATGTGTGATGAAAGGTGAGGCCTCTGCTTTCCCTTCACCACGTGGTGAGCTCCCCAAGAAGGTCCCAGGCTAGGGGTGGGCAAACTTTTTGACTCGAGGGCCACAATGGGTTCTGAAACTGGACTGGAGGGCCGGAACAAAAGCAACCTGACCATGCTGGCACTCTCATCTTGGGCTGCTGGTGAAGGAGCGGAGGGGAGAGCAAGAGAACCCTCCGCTCTTTCGGCTGCATGGGCCAGATAGAACAGCTGAACGGGCCGGATCCGGCCTGCGGGCCGTAGCTTGCCCACGGCTGTCCTAGACCAAAAGAATAGGGTCATATCTTTCACTTCTCAAGTGGGTGTGTACCCCTTCGTGGGCATGTGCCAGCACTTTTAAATGGGTTGTCTTTTGGGGTCCTCAGAGTAACCCACAATACAGGCACCTCCCAGCCCCCCTGCCTTCTGGTCCAACCCGTGGAAATATGTGGTTTTACAGACGGGGAAACTGAGGCTTAGAGAAGTTAAGAAATGCGCCCAAGCTCCCGCAGCCCAATTCAAACTCAAGTCTGTCCATCTCCTATGCCCAAGACAGAGTTCAATTACCACACGCACAATAGTCCTTCCGACCACAGCGTGCCACGACACATTATTAGGTTATGTATTCCCCAGGGACAGCCTCCAGAATGAGTCCAAACAGCAGATTCAGCAGGTCTAGCATCGACGCTGGAGCCCTCTCTTCCGGAGGCCACATCCGTTGCCTCTTGGGAATTTCCACAGCCTCCGACCCCCCTCTGTGAGCAAGGCCTCCTGCGGGGCAGGGTGTGAGCGCCCAGACCCCTGCCTGCCAGTCTGCGGAGGCCCAGGTGTCCAGATGCCCGCACCCCTGGTTGTGCTTGGAAAGCCGGGCTCTGTGAAGGCCTTCCACAAACGTGTGGCCTCTGAGGCGCCTCAGAGACACAGGAAATCCTTCCCCGGAGCACCTGTGTGGGGACAGCCCGCCCTGGGACGGTAGCCACGCCTTAGGGAGCTCCAGGGAGACCGGGCACAGTCAGACAGAGGCTGTGGCCCGAAGCCACAGGCACCTCTCGCTGGAGTTTCAAAGCCGGACCTCTCCTGCCACAGGCCACCCGGGCAGCCTCCTGCCGGGGCAGGAATCCTTTTAAGTGGCTCCTGCCAGCATCCCATTTCTGTTTAAATGGTTCCAGAGAGGGGAATCCCTGGATTATGGACTTAAAAAAAAAAAAAGGTGAGAGGTCGGTGAGGGGAAAACCACACACAGCGGAAGGAAAGCCTTGTGGAAGGCTGATCACCCTCCATCCCACGTAGAGTGGGAACCAGACCTGCCCTCCAGGAAAGACGAGGGCTGCAATGCTTATAACGCAGCTGTTAGGAAGGCAGGAAGAATCGCCAGCAGAAAGGATGTGGGGAGAGGGGAGGCTATTAATCTCGTGAGCACCCATAATGGGGTCACCGTGAAACCCACTCACAGGCGCGTCAATGGGAAATGCTGTTGGGAGGTGCTGGGCCCCCATCTCCCCTGGACCACAAAGCAGGGAGCCCTCCCCCACTTCTCTGTGCAGCCTCTCACTCCTGCACGGGATGGGCGCCCGGGCTGTGCCTTCAGCCCGGGACACCCTCCATCCTTCCCCACTCGCCAGCCTGGTGGCTGTCCCCTCTGTGGGCACTCGGCTCTGGTGCTGGCTCATACAGCAGAGTGGACCATGCCGGGCTCTGGCCTCTGTCACAGCCCATGTTTGCTTCCAGGCTCTCCCCGGCTCCACCGTGCTGGTCAGAGAGCTGTCCTCCGAGAAAATCAAGAGCTCCACCTCTCATCCATTTTTTGGGTCCCCCAAGCCAGGTTTTCCACACAGGGGGGTGAAGGTGAGGCTTTGGTGCCAGGGAGACGTGGGGAGGAAGAAGATGTGGGGGGGATGGAGAGAGGCTGCCGCAGGTCCTTTGGATGAAGGCTGTCCTCGAGTTAGAGGAGGTGTGAGGAAAGGCATGTGGGCGAAGAATGAACGCAGGCAGGAGGAGCAGGAGGCAGGCAGGAGAGATGCAGAAAGGAGCGAGGGTGTTTCGGGGGCAGCCAGGATCCTCCCTTCCTCTCCTACCATGCTTTGGGGCCACGAGGGGCAGGGCGAGGAGCTCAGGTAGTGGTGGGTGGTCCCTAGAAGGCAAGAATCCCGCAGCTCAGCATGCGGCCCACAGGGGTGCCCCTGGAGCAGCCACGTGGGCATGAACGTATGTGTAAATGGGTCACAAGGAACCAGGACCCGCTGGTACGGGTTTTAAGGCCTCTTCCCTCATGAATTACATCCCAAAACTAAATTTTATCTGCAAACATGGCCGGATTTTAACTGCATAGCAGAAACTGCAACGTTTTAGAGCTTTAACAGGATTTAAAATATATATACCGGTATATATATACATATATATATATATATATATATATATATATATATATATATATATATACATATATATATATAATTGATTTTTTACAGAGAGGAAGAGAGAGAAATAGAGAGTTAGAAATATCGATGAGAGAGAATCATTGATCAGCTGTCTCCCCCCCCCCCCCCCACACACACACACTGGGGGTGTGCCCGCAATAAGGTACATGCCCTTGACCGGAATTGAACCTGGGACCTTTCAGTCCACAGGCCAACGCTCTATCCACTGAGCCAAACTGGTTTTGGCAACAGGATTTTTTTTTAATGCAAGAGGTTTTGACAGCGTGGTGAGGATGCAGGTTGCAGGGTAAGACCTGATTAGGAAGAATGGTTGGAGGAGCAGGGGGAGGCCGGGAGACCCCAAGCCCGCCCTCGTGACAATATCCATAAACGCAGAAAGCAGCCCTGGCACCCGCCATCGCCCCAGCACGGGGAGGCCAGCCCTCAGACAGGCCACGGTGGCTTTTGGAGGAGGTGACGCTTCACGTTTGCCCCAGCTCACAGACTCGAGTGACACTCAGTTCAGAGGATGTGAGGCAAAGCTGCAGAGGGATTTGTGGCGGAACTGGCCGGACGGGATTAGGAAAACTCCGGGGATGGCGAGGAGAGTGTAGAAACATGTGACACAGGAATGAGTCACCTTGGGCCGACGGGCTCTGGACAGAGGGCTCTTTCTTTCGCCATCCCAGCATCTGGAGCACTGCTTTCAAAACACAGGCTGGACCCTGCTGCCCAATGAGAGAACCTTATCGAGACATTATTTGAAAAGATTAGTGTTGTGTTTCAGGGGGCAGGGCCTTCCGCACGGAGCAAAGAAACCAACTGTGCAGGGAGGGGCAGCTTTCGGTCCCAAACCACACAAGCGAGGCCCCGACCCCTGCGCCCAAACACAGCTGTGGCATGGGACAAGTTAGCCCGGGGCACAGTTCTAGGCCAGTGGCGGGCGGTGGAGGGGAGATCACCAGAGCCCGCTTGGTGTCCTGAGCTCCCTCCGTAGGATTGCCATTGTGGCTAATGGCATTAATAATAATAAGAGCAGCAACATTTGCTTGACTACTTACTATATGCCCGTATTCAATACTTTAAGCAAGCCCTAAGATGCAGGTTCTATTATGCTCCCATTTTAGAGGTTAAGAAAGTGGAGGCACAGGAGATGAAGTGACCAGCCCAAGGTCACCCAGCTTGTAAGTGACAGACATTTACAAGCTGGGTGACCTTGTACAAGCCAGCTGGGCCCTGTAACATTGAAAGCTCATGTTACAGGGCCCAGCTGGCTTCACTTTGTTTCTGCTTGTCCTGTCAAGTACAACAAAGAACACAGAAATGCCAGAAAAGACCACCTCCTCCTCTTCTCTCCTGGACATAACCTATGTATGTCCTGTGACATGGGGGACAGAGCTAAAGGGGAGCTCAGAGACTAGGGTCATCCATGAATTGGTGTCACCTCTCTCACTCCCATGTTCTTTATATTTTTATTTATTTATTTTTAAAATATATTTTATTGATATTTTACAGAGAGGAAGGGAGAGGGATAGAGAGCTAGAAACGTCGATGAGAGAGAAACATCGACCAGCTGCCTCCTGCACACACCCCCACTGGGGATGTGCCCGAAACCAATGTACATGCCCCTGACCGGAATGGAACCTGGGACCTTTCAGTCCGCAGACCGACGCTCTATCCACTGAGCCAAACCGGTTTCGGCTGGTTCTTTATATTTTTAGAGAGAGAGGAAGGCAGAGAGAGACAGAACCATCTAGCACACAGAGCACCAGCAAGGAGCACCACCACTGGCCTCCTTCCAACTCTTCGTAAGGTGGACCCCTTGCCTTGAAAAAGGATTAGACAATAAGAAGGTCATGTGTGTTTGTCTAATGAGTGCTCAGTTGATGGTAATTTTGTCTTTCAGTTTAGCACGATGGCCTTTACATGCAATATCAGAAGACGGAAGAGGTCCTAAATCTGAACCTAAAAGTGTATTATGTTCCATCTCTACATTTTCCACGCAGTCTTCCAATGTTAGTGTATGTGCTGCTGAAGCGAGCGCAGTGCGGTCTTAATTTTGGCTTGCGATATATTGCAAGCTCACCATCTATGAGGGAACGAATGCACTTGGGCTGTGATCTTGGGGCTCTCAGCTGCCCTTCCTTAGGCAGCAAAGTCCAACTTGGTGAGGCTAAGGCCTTATGACATCATGGAAAACGAGCCAGAGCTACCTGAATGCTCATTGGAATTTTCCATTTCCATCTCAGTATCTCTGTGGCTAGGAGAAACCTGTTTTCAGCATGAACCATTGGGATCAGGGAGGTGGAAGAAACACACAGGTGGGTGTCCACATTGCAACCCTCTACCATGTTCTAATTCTGACTCAGGGTCTGTTGCGGAAGAGCGGAAAGGAGCCTTGGCATCAGATTGGAACCTGGGTTCCAATCCTGACTCCGCCGCTCTTGTCTTGTGAGACCTTGGCTACATTGTCCAATCTTGCTCAACTCGGTGTCCTCATACGTACGTAAGGATGACACCTCCTCATACAGCTACTGCAGGATTAAATGAAGTGAAAAGGAATATACAAAATCATGGCGAAGTGGAATCTTCCATACCACAGCAGAGGCGGATGAATATGGGGTACCAAAGGCAGCACGGCACCCCCGTTCCCATAGGCACTGCCTCCGCTCCCCTGCCCCAAGCACCATCTCCATCCCTGACCACTCTCCAGAGGCCTGGCCCCCAAACCATGTGTTTAAAAATAACTTCATTTGGTCTCATCCCCTGACCTGTCCCACCCCCTCCTCTTCACTTCTGGGCGGGGCTGAAGGCCCAACAGACATCATCCCTCCCTCCCTCTCCTTTACCTGGTATCCAAGTCAGAGCCTCCTACACAACCTGCCTCCACACTGTCCATCTCGTCCATCCCCCTGCCTCTGCTGCCGCTGCCCCAGTTCGGGCCTCATCATCTCTCCCGGGCTATCGCAATAGTTGTCTAACTGATTTTCCTGCCAACAGCTGTTTTTTACTTTGCTCCTGCTGCCAGAGACACCTTCCTGAAGCACTCGCTGGACCATAGCACCCTTTCCTCTAAACCCCACTATGGGCTTCCTGCTCACAGAACCCAGTCCCATGCAGAGATTTAAGGAGCAGTTCCGGGTCCTAAACCCTATTTTCACCTGCTCTTCCCCTCCCCCCTCAGGCTCTCCCACTGCCCCCCTTTCCCTGCACATGACTTGCCCTCACTCAGAGCTTGGTGCCTTGGGTTCACACCACTAGGGACCTGACAAGTCCTTGCAGCTGTGTGATGTCTGCTTCACTGCCTGAGCCTTGGTTTCCTTCACTGTAAAAATAGAGAGAGCTATCCAGCCCCTGCACAGGTTAAAGATGAAGTGAGGGGACACATGAGAAACGTGCAGGATGTTGAGTGGCACACACATGGTAGCTGCTGTTATAGAGAGTTGTCATGAGTATGTATTGTGCCGATCTCACAAGTTGGCAGGCCCCTCCCTCTACCCATGGATATCAACTTTGCTTCTCAAAGCGTCACTCACACGTCAGAAATAATTGTTTCTTCAGAGAAGTCCTTATTTGATTTGCCTTGTGGTTCAAAAGTTTTCACATCTGACCTCTAGCGTGGCCAGGAACCGTGCCTTACTCATATCTACCCTCACACCTGGCATACCACCCACACCTCGTTAGGTTTTTGATACCTGGAGCTGGATTTCTCTAAGAAGTCACAAAGTTGGAGGGGATGGGTATTGAGAGTGTGCACATGGGAATAAAAAACAAAACAAAAACCCAGCTGATCTTTGGTAATTCACTCCTCACATCTATTCTAGACCCCCCATAGCTCTAAGCTGTACGTCTTGGTTCTTATTCTGATTTCAGTGGAAATGAAGAACACTTGAACCCTGGCATTCATTCATTCAACAGGTGCTCACTGAGAACCCACCACCCGGCAGACACAGTTCTAGGTGCTGCTGAGACAGCAAAGGAATCACACAGTTCCTTCTCTCGCATCTGCAGTGCACTTGTCCCATGGAAACAAATCCTTCCAATTCTTGGAAACCATTTACACTGAACTCCATTACAAATGTTGGGCTGCACCACCATTCAGATGGGTGGTGAGTTAAAAATGCGTCTTCTGTTTCAACTATGATGTCAACTAGTCTCACTGACATGGAGAGAGGGCCTGGGACTGTGGGGAAGTGCCGTCCTTCCGAGCTGAACCGCATGCCAAGGTGATCTTCAGCTGTTTCGTCACTGATAAGATGACCCCTGAAACGTTTTTTCTTTTTCTTTTTAGATCCTTAACTCATTTGGTAGGCTCGCCTGAAAACTTTGTGAGAAAACAGGAAGACCTGCACCTCGGACCGCAAGCAGGGGAGACAGAGGGTGTGATAAGGGGCGTAGAGCTCACTGAATGGCGTGGAGCTGCGGGCTGGCCAGCCAGCCAGTGTTTGCTGAGCACTGCATCTTCAGGGGCTCCGCCGGCAAAGGCAGGGCTTGCCACAGGCTTACAATCCAGATGAGGAGACACAACTGAAGCCAACCCACTAACTTGTGTACTGTGACTATCCACCCAAATGTGTGTACCTGGCTCAGGTCTCCTAAATACGCTCACTAGATTTTTTTCATGCCTAAGACCCTCCTGCTGCCCTGACCTCACTTCTATCCAGTCTTCCAGGCCCCGCTCCACCCCCATCCCATGTCCTCCACACACCCTGCTGACCACTCCAGCAGGTAGCATGCTCACCTTTCACCTCTGACCCCTGTCAGCAACAGGGCAGGTGCACAGCCACTCCAGTCACTCACACGGGTCTTCCCTGTCCCTCTCAGCCCAGACCTCATTTTCCACAGTTGATTCAGGAGAATTAATTACTATCTTCCTCTCCCCCCTTCAAGGGGCAAATGAGAATATTTATAAAATGCTTTGAGTTCTTTGGAGTCAAGGGCCTAATTCAGCCGCGGGCAAACTACAGTCCACGGGCCGGATCCGGCCCGTTCGGCTGTTCTATCCGGCCCTCGGAGTCGAAAGAGGGGAGGGTTCTCTTGCTCTCCCCTCCGCTCCTTCACCAGCAGCCCAAGATGAGAGTGCCAGCATGGTCAGGTTGCTTTTGTTCCGGCCCTCCCTCCGGTCCAGTTTAAGAACCCATTGTGGCCCTCGAGTCAAAAAGTTTGCCCACCCCTGGCCTAATTAATGCCCAGGATCGACACCACATGCATCAGAGAAGAGTTGCAGCTGTAAAAGAAGATGACATGTGTTCTTCTGACTTCCAGGAAAGGGTGTAAACAAATAAATGACTAAATAAAAAAGCCTTGGAGACCCTCGCAGGAGGAGGTGGGTGCTGCCTTGTTGAGATGCCTTTGTTTCTAAGGACCAGAAGGTGACACAACACACCTCTCCTCGCCATTCTCCCCGACTCCCCACCCACTTAACAGCCTTACAGAACACTGCAGTCTACCGATCTGGGGGTCTGAAAGGACCCCTGCCAATAAGGCAAACAGCACACAGGGCCAAATGATCTCTTCCACTCAAACAGTTAACCAGGATGCACGGCCCTCTCCTCTGGGCGAGGAAGGCCTGGTGACTGGTCTCTTCCCCTCACATCTATGCCACACCCTTTTTGTTCAGAGGCAGCAGTCATATCTCCAGCAGAGTTAACGCCTTATCAGAGACCTGGACCGAGGGCTGGGTCCTGAGTCAAACTTCCTCTTCCGCAAGGCCTGCTCCTGCGCTGGCGGGCTGAGGGGCCCCGGCCAGAGGTGGCAGAGCAGCAGGGCAAGTATCCCCGGCTAGCTGGAGTTCCCTGGCCACTGAATCACCGACAGGCTGTACCACGGCTGAGCTCCGAGGTCGCAAGAAGCCGTGCCAAGCCGAGGCGCTCTGAAACCCTGTTCCAGCTGACTGACGCAGAGTCGAGGCATTAAGGTGTCTGTGGAAGGGACTACGCTGGACACTCCCTGAGTCCCGGAGGAAAGAAGGGGTGGGAAGGGTCCTAAAATAGGTCAGGATAAAGCAGTAGACACTATGGCTCTATCTGCAGGGCCCGGGCCCCTCAGTACTGTGACCCAGAGAGTGGAGACCTGGCTGCCAGGGAATTCAGGAATCACATGCCAGCTCTGGAAGAGCCCACTGCATGGTGCAAGCCCCTCCCCGTCCAGGGAGGCCCGTTGCCCGCATCTCAGCTTCCCCTGGCTTGTGGTGGCCCCGGAATTCCCATCCTCTGGTCAGCAGGGGCTTTGTTCTAGCGGACCTCAGACCAGCAGAGTTAGCTTCTCAGCAGAGCCAACCAAGCCAGGCGAATCCTTCAGCCCCGTCAAGGCCACATGTAAACATCACTTACTACGAGTGGCTTGGAAGTAGTAGGCTACGAGCAGGGAGGAGGTAAAAAAATAAGCAATCCTTGACTTCTGCCCCACTTCCTCCCTGTGAATAGCTTAGCAATGACAAACTCACCCCTTCCCACCGCGTCACTCAGGGCAGCCCCGGAGCCACCCTGCAGAAGGCACTGCGAAATTTGGGGTTTGGGCTAAGATAAACACCTGTGTGACTTGGCAGAATTTCAGTTCAACGTGGCACCAGCCTGGGGGGGGGCGCGGGGGGCAGAGGGGGACAGTGATGCCCCGATGCCGATCACCACTGCCAGGCTTCCCCTGTGACCTGTGTCTTTCAGGGGTGGCCACAGAACACCCCTGTGGAGAACTCATTGAGTAGGTAAGGGCCACGGATTGAGAAGCAAGGTCCAAGCGGAGGAGCCAAGTTTCCAGAACTCCAGGTTTTTTAAGAGTTAAGGGGAAAACACCGCGAAGTTCTGATAGCCCCACGTTTCTCAACCCACATCGTGCTGCCAACTGGGACAGGGTCTATGTTCTTTTTCTTGGGCCCTGGAAGTGAGAGGCAGGAGGAAGAGGAGAAGGAAGAGGGGGTGGAGGAGGAGGAAGAGAAAGAAGAGGCGAGGAGGAGGAAGAGGAGGAGAGAGTGGGTGAGAAAGGGGCTGAGTGACAAGTGCGGGTACCAGCTGCTGAAAGGACCTGGATGAGCAGTGGGCAGGAGGTGCTCAGACTGACCCCCTTCCCCCGGGAGACCCCGCCGCCCTGAGCCCTGACAGGAGAGGCACTGCCGGCCCTGCCTCTGAGGGAGCACCTGGGAACCGGTGAGGGTAGTTTTTGTGAGAGGAGATTTTGGTGGTCACAATGACTCAGGGGGCACTCCTGGTATGTAGTGGGTGAGAGCTGGAATGCTAAATTGCTGTAATGCACAGGACTTTGTCCTGAATAAGATGCTAATACGTGCACTCTGTTAAGAAATTCTGGACCCCAAAGTCTCTTCAACCGCAGGCCATTCAGCCTCCAAATGAATGGGCAGAAGCACCCCAAACTCAGGAGGAACAAGCTGGCAGTCACCTCAACAGCAGGGCCACTCATCAGAGCCTTGCCAAAGGTCTCGGGGAAGCTTGAAGAGCAGGGGTGGGAAATCTTTCCTCTGTCAAGGGCCGTTTGGATATTTATAACATCATTCGCGGGCCCTACAACACTATCAACTTAAAAATGAGCCTGCTGTACTTGGTCAAACATTTGATTAACTCACCCCTAATGCCTTGGCAGGGCCAGACCAAATGATTTCATGGGCTTTATGTGGCCCACGGGCCAGACGTTCCCTACCCCTGTTGTAGAGTAACCATGGTGATCAGCCTGCCCTCAGTTAACTGGGATGCGCCCTTCCCCATTCAGTAATTCTCTCTTTTCTATGCTCATCTGGCTATCTGTCTGTCTCTATATTAACCCGAAGTAGTTGAGTTGCACAACACAAAGCCCACCTATAAAGTAACAAGACTGACAAGCCACAAACAAACCCACTCCCAGTGTTTTACAGTCATGAGGGGCCAGACAGGCTCCCAGGAGCCCGAGAGGGAGGGAACTGACTCTTCCTTGGGCCACCGGCCGGATTTCTGGTCCCTGATGTATTTCCCTCAGAGCAATGCGAGTTCTACTGACCTCGGCAGCAAAGCTGATCATGAATGCCGCCAAAGCACTTAGCTGTATGGGGAGAGTCTCGTTGTGGGCTGACACGAGCCAGTGAAGGACGGGCACCACCGTTTTGGGGCAGAGCGCATCAGATTCATTTAGTGGTGTCAATTGAAAGCATCTTAAAGGAAGACAAAAATCCAGGGAAGACACAGTAGCTCTTGCAGGGAAATGAGAGTGGGTGCCTCCCCTGCTACCGCCCCCCCCCCCAACTCTGCTCCTGCTCCTGTATCTATTTGCTCCTTTGAAGACAGGTAGAGATGAGAAGCAAAAGAACAGAAGGAGCAGGAAAGGAGGAAGTTTTCTGCCAGCATGGTTTAGCTCTAGCAGGAATAGGAGGACGACAGAAAGAAGACTGTGGGTGGCAGCCCTGTACCTTTAAGTCCCAGGCAGGGGTGCAGTGAGAAAAGGGTGTTAGATTGTTAACATTCAGTGTGTTATTATTGAGGCACCGTTTAGGAAAACCAGGCTCATCTCAATGAGAGTGGTGTAGGAACCAAAATCAGCTGGTACAATGGTACAGCCTCCTTGGAGGGCAGTTTGGTGGTTTCTTACAACACTAACCACAGTCTTACCATATGACCCAGCACCTGAGCTCCTTGGTATTTATTCAGATGATTGAAAACTTATGTCCACAGAAAACCTGCACCCATAATTGCCCAAACTTGGAAGTGACCTTCTATAGGTGAGTGGATAAATCGTGGTACATCCAGACCATGGAGTACTATGCAGCAATGAAAACAAGTGAGCTATGAAGCCGTAAAAAGAAACGGAGAAACCTTAAATGCATATTATTAAGTGAAAGAAACTACTCACAAAAATCTATGGACTGAGACTGTGATATTCCAATTATATGATATTCTGAAAAAGACAGTAAAAAGATCTGTGGTTTCCAGGGGCTTGAAACAAGGGAGGGAAAAAGGTTATTTTTTAGGGAAAACGCCGGGGGTTGTAAGGGCAGTGAAACTATTCTGTATGACACTACAATGGTGGATACAGGTCATTTTGCATTCGTCAAAACTCATAGAAAGCACAATGCAAAAAATTGTAAACTAATGTAAACTAGGGGTTTTAGTTCACACTTAACTCTAGTTTTTTAAAAATTACTTTTAGTTAATAATAATGCCCCAATAATGACCCATCAACTGTTGCAAATGTACCACACTAACGCAAGATGTTAATAATAAAGGGAATTGTGTGGGAGTGAATAAGGAAGTATATAGGAAGTCTGAACTCACTAAATTTTTCTATAAGCCTGAAATTGCTCTAAAAATGTCTATTAAAACCCCCAGCTGATAACAATTACAACCCTATGGACTCACATTCTAAATGTCTAGTCTTACTGTTTTCCTAAGTCCAAGTACAACGTCCTTCTCCTAGGAAGGCCAAGCTGGCACAAACAGCTTGGGTTGGACTTTTCTGGAAAGACAGAGGAGACACTGCACAGCCTTCCATGGAGCCCAATGCTCTGGGCATCATCGCTGCCTCACCAGCATGGCCGAGTAGAAAGACAGACAACAGAGCTAAATTCCTGACCAGCCTTTGCCATCCCTGTGAATCCTGGCCAGCTGAAAATTTACTAGCGAGTACAAGGAGCACACTGATTTCTCCTCTGTTGTGAAATGTGTTGTAGGGATGCGCTCACTCAACGTTGACAGTGGCTCCCAGGAGAGGCAATGGCCAGCTTTGTCGGTGGCTGATCTGACTGGGCTGGGCTCCCGTGTACCCTGCGCCTTCCTCTCAAACAGGGAGCATGTCCGATGAGAGAAATCGGGGGAGAATCACGTTCCCTGTGGAGACAGGCTGGGAGAAGGCAGGGTACGGGACTGGAGGGGAGGGAAGGGAGGAATAATGCGTGAGGAGTCTTCAAAAGAAGCCTTCCAGCAGAGAGACTGACAGGCACAGCCAGGAGTCTGAGCAGCCTCTGAAACAATCAGGGAAATCCAGGACCCGGTTTCAGGGCAACTGGCCTTGCTTCTGTGGCCCCTCATGTATAACAGATGATGCTTCCCAGTGATTGAGCATCGACTTATGAACCAGGAGGTCACGGTTCGATTCCAAGTCAGGGCACATGCCTGGGTTGTGGGCTTGATTCCCGATCATGCAGGAGGCAGCCAATCAATGATTCTCTCTCATCATTGATGTTTCTATCTCTACCTCTTCTTCTTGCTTCCTCTCTGAAATCAATAAAAATATATTTCAAATAAAATAAAATAAATAAAATAATATAGATGACTCTTCCTAGATGTGCTGTCTCTCAGAGAAGGACAAGTTACGAATACACTTTTCAATCTGTTGTCTGTCATCCACCGTCAGCTCTGAGACTGAGGGAGCAGAATATGAGAGTTGCTAGAAAGATGGTTTCATCCAGTTTCTTGACCTTCCAGCTGCATCTGAGGAGCATGCTCCCCAGTAGGTGTCAAGCACAGCCTTTATCATAACAAAATGAAGCTACAGTTAGAGACTTTCCCATCCCCCTCTCCCTTCTTTGTTGCACTCCAGGTAGGAAAGGGACAGAACAGCACTGGGGCTGTTTACGTGTCCACATCTTCCTTCTATGAAAACCTATGATCCAGGTAATGAAGCAAGCAGCTCACTCCCCATCCCCAGCTCTGTCACAACCTGATATTTTATTGTATGTTTGTTTGTTTATTTTCTGTCCTTTTGGGATCAAGTGGGGGGTGAGCGAGAGGTGATGTTTTTTTTTTTTTATTTGCTGTGTTCTCGGTGCCCAAACAGTGACACAAAGACAGCTCTCAATAGTACTTGTTAAATGAATTCAGTTCCTTTTTGAGTCAAACCTTCCCAGATATGTCTAGGGAATGTGAACCAAAGAAGACAATATCTGAGCAGCAAAACTTTTCAAGGACTTTGTGGAATCTAGGTTCTTTATTCTGGAATAAGACACTATGAACACTTGTGTGTGATGACAGATCTCCAAGAAATAATGCAGACACTGGAAGTGTGTGTGTGTGTTTGTGTGTGTGTGTGTGTGTGTGTGTGTGTAGATCAATAGCGTCATTGTGGATGTTCTTTCTGAACTAGTGACAACTAACAGAGACCTGGATATATGTAGGGAACTAATCCTGCAAATACCTGGGGGAAAGCATCCCAAGGTAAAGAAACAGCAAGTGCAAAGGTCCTGTGGTGGCGTGAGCTTAGCCTGTTCAAAGAAGAATAAGAAGGCTGGCGTGGCTGGAGCAGGACGGTGGGAAATGAGGCTGGAGAGATGAAGACTTCTCTCACGGAGAGCACTAGGAATCTGAATTTTATCCTAGGCTGAGCAGCTGCTGGAAGGTTTTGAGCAGAGGAACGATATGTTCGAAGGGCTGATTCAGGGTACTGAGAACAGATAAGGCCTTACCAGAGGCAGAACGGAAGTGGAAGGCGTGAAGATGAGACTATTGCAGAAGTTCAGGTGAAAGACGAGGGGCAGTGGGGAAGGATGTGAGAAGTGGTCGGATGTAGAAGATAACTTAATCAGATTGACAGGACTCACTGAACCTGGGAGGACTGAACACAGCAGGTGCACTTTAGTCCCGTTCCTCAGGGACCTGCTCTCTTCACCCCATCTTCATCTCTACCACTCCCCTGCCTTCTCTTCACCTTCCCAGGCCTTCTTCAACTTTCAAGGCCAGTTCAAACATCAACAGCTTCAAAAACCTCTCCTGACCACTCTTCTCTCCCAAAACATTAAAAAGCAAACAAATGAACACACAGACCAGAACACAGGCCTAGAGAAATCCATTAGCCGGCTGAATGCCCACAAGGGTCAAATCCACACAGTCTTATCTTGGTCCTGATGATCCCAAACTTCTCTAAAGAGCTTTTACTAAATCCCTTCCAGGGTTTGCCCACTATCCCGGAGATCCTCTGGGATGCCACAGGCTAAAATGAAGGTCCTTTCCCGGGTCATCTCCAGGTAGGTCCTAAAAATCGCAGTCTAAGGTAACTCCAGCCACACCCGGGAGACACACAAGGAGCAAAGCGAACAGGCTCTGTGCGGACGTGGGACCAGAACACGTGCACGTCGCAAATGTACAGACTCAGAGGCTATTCTCTGCTCTGGGTTTCTCTGCACTAAATGCCCTGCCTCTGCAGCAGCCTCTTATGTGCCTGCGGGCACAGCCTAGCTCTCACTTTCCTCAGAGCTCCCCCCCCACCTTCTACCTCCCTTCACCATCACCCCCTGATGCCAATGGAAGAGAACTGAACAGACAGTGGCCCTCACTGATGCAGTTGTAATGATACTAAGTTGGCCACACAGCTGAGCATTCAACATGCCACGCATCCTCTTGGGAAAGGAGTCCTTCCCTCGAGGACAGGTAGAAGTCAGTGTTCCTTGTGGATCAGGAGTCGGCCAGAACACTCTTGCTGAAAACTCAACAAGGGCCCCAGACTGGCTGACTTGAGTCACCAGGGAGCTTCGTCACCCAGCATTAGCTGTGATTTTCTGCTTCTTACTTTGAAGGGAGGCAAACACCCGTGTCCTGAATGATGACAGGACATACCAGTCCACGCCCTCGGAGGCTTCTTGCCTTGCTGGGATGCTAATCCTGCCTAACAGGACTCCATAACACTTCTATGGTTATGGTATTAGGTTTATGGAACACCTTTTAAAAAAATCAGAGTAGTGTGTTTACAAGGGCATGACATGTAAGCGACATAAGTGGTACATACCATTTTCAACTAGTTCTTTGAAAACACATGTATTTTTCTCATTCTTAAAGTGTCCTACCATCTCCCGCAGGAATCAAATACCATGCACATGTATCACCCCATCCATACTCAGCCTGCAGCAGACATTACTAATTGATCACAGCACTATTCCCACAGGTGCACCCTTAAATCCTTCTGAACGGCCACTTCCAAGAAATCACAGTTGACCCAGGAAGTGGAATCATTTCCCACTTCTGCTCCTGTAATATCCGTTGCTACATCAATGAAGTTTTGGAAATGAGGGTAGGAGGAGGAGGAAGAGGAAGAGGAAGAGAGAAGTGAAGAGAGAAACTGGGGGTAAATTATCTGTCATTAATAAAAGCGTATTTGTCAACCACTCAATGTTAGATTTTGTGCAGGGCACTAGAGAAGTTGAGAATAGGGGCAAGAAAAAAAAATGGCCATGAATTAGGAAATGAAACCTCTACATGAAACGCACACACTCTCACACACAATTACTGTCAATGGACCAAGAGGCCATCCAGAAGCACGGCTGGGATGATGACAACATCAAAGTGGATCCCTTTCCCCCTCAGCATAAAGGACGTAGAACCTAAGAATATCAATAGCTATTTCTACCAACTTCTCCGCCTCCTCAAAGCCAAAGTTTTTATACAAACAAAGTCCCAGATTTTCAAAAAAATGTCTGCTGTGAAGCCTCTGGAAGTAGCTAGCTCATCAGGTGTTACCCAGCCCAGGTGAAAACAATGACGGCACCATTTCTGAAAGGGGCTAAAGTGGAGAAAACAAGGACAGTATGTAGGTGGGTAGTTCAGAACAACCCAGATCTCTTTAATGCTTTTTACTGGAAGCCTAAACATGCTTTTCCACAAAAGTTAATGACTGTTATCTTCAAGGCCAAACAGTGAGGCCGTTCACCCACATTGGCTCGGCTCAGCTTGCCGTGGAGTCAGATGACATCACAGTCCCCAGAGGGCATTCCTGGCTGAGCCAGAGCCGGGCTCTGGGCTGTGTCGCCCTCAGGGGTGAAGACCACGCACCTAGGAGAGAGGGGCTGACTCTCCCAATCACAAGGGCGGCTGGTACCTGCCTTGCGTAACGGTATATTCCATGGAAGGCACGTATCATATCCCATTTTCTGGCATAACAAACGTACCCACACCCCCTCTCTGGTTCACTTCTCAAGGCTGGGAACCCAGATAAACTGTCCATCTGCAGGGCAGGCCTGTGGGGCTCTCTGCAGAGGGAGCTGCCCCTCAGACAGACCGTCTCCGTCCTGGGCCTGGGAACAGTCACCACTGGAGCGGAACCCCGTCCCTGCTTCAGGCAGCTCCCCTCAGAGGAGAAGAGCAGACAGCGGAAAGCGTTGTTCCTTGATGAGTAGGTGAGGCCCATCTAGAAGGGATTAAGCACATTTATTTTCTTTTCTGTTGGGAAAGAGCAGGCTCATTTCACCAAAGTCTTTTCCTTGTCACCACTCAACAGCTCCGTGCAATTCTGCTCCCTTGGGTTCTGAGTTGCAGGCGGAAAAGATGAAGGGATTTTGACCCAAGGGGACTGTTCTGTTCCAGAAGGTTAAATTTGTCTTTCTCCAGCTGAATGTTACAACTGAGAGCATCAATCAAGGAAGAAATGGTTGATAGTAGATATTAGCTGACGCAAGTGAAGATGAAGAAAGCCTATGGGCAGTGTGCAGAAGCCCCGTGGAAAACACAGGCAGGCACTCAGCTCTGAGAACAACGGAATTTTTATAAGGAGCTACTACTATCTGTGTATTTAAACCTCAGGAGAGAATTTAGTTTCCTGGCTCCCTAACACATCAGCTTTTCCTCCCCCATAGGCCAGCAGGATTTTCTTTTACGTAACTACCAAGCAGTCAATATTGGGGGGGGGGGTTGAGGGGCACTTCAGAGGAGGTGATCTACTTTAAGCAAACCAATTAAGGGGAGATTACTATAGAAAAGGATTATCAAATAAGGTCCTTTAATTAAGACACTGATTTTTAAAAAGTACATTTATTTTTCCAGCTGCTCAATCATTGCAAAGGAGGTCCGTCCCGCTGGCTGTTTCACATGTTGGCGATACAGTTTGCCAATGCCTACAACACCTTCACCTTTACCTAAGGGGGAAAATCACCTTTAATACTCATGGGTGGACGCTAACACTTGAGGATCCAGATATAAACGATCTATTCAGAGGTTCAAGGGTCATCGAAAAGTGCTGCCAACTGCATGAAGAAAGTCCCCATGGACAGGTGACACCATAAATGCTATTTTGTTCTGATCAGCTGCTCCACCAAGTCAATGGAAATGCCTGCGTTTTTTTGAGGGTAACGTATCATTGCTAAAGTTGGGGGTGAAGAGTCTGAAAGTAAGCCAGCTATTAGCAAATGTGCTAACCTAGATTCTATCTTTAGTTGGACTGTGAAGAACTAAATGTGTTAAAGACTCTGCCACGTTCCACTTTTATCTGGGGGAATGTCACCTGGGGAGGTGTGGAAACGGGGTGAGGAGGAGGTGAAGCCAGCACCCGTGTAGAGGGCGTTAGAGACTACAGTTCACGTGCTGTGACTTTCAGGCATAAATGGAAGCGATCATCCTTTACAACAACACCCTTTGAAAAATTTATGGCAGAGCCTGGCCAACAATGGCCCAGTGGTTGAGCACTGACCTATGAACCAGGAGGTCATGGTTCGATTCCCAGTCAGGGCATATGCCCAGGTTTCAGGCTCAATCCCACATGAGGCATGCAGGAGACAGCCAATCAATGATTCTGTCTCATCACTGATGTTTCTATCTCTCTCTTCCTCTCTGAAGTCAGTAAAAATGTATTTTTTTTTAAATTATGGCAGAAATGCCAACAGGTCTCCATTAATGACTTTCTTATTTGAGGTTCTCTGGTCACAACAAAAAATGTCAGGTAGGACAACTCATGTGAGCTGTCTTCTGAACATCTGAAGTCTTGACCAAAGGAGAGAAAAAAGGACTCTCCCACACTCATTTCTTTATGATTTTTCACAGTGTTGGGAAGTAATAAGATTTCTTTTTAGCCAGCATGACACTTACGTGCATGGAAAGTACTCTCAATATGGTAAATATTTAGGGAAGCGGCTGTCTGAAAATCTGATCACGTTGAGCTTAATGTTGGCTGCAAAATGACACTCTCCCATGCGAGTGATTCCAGACACCTCAGCATCCAGAGCCTTCCATGACTGACACAGAGAAGCACACTAGTGAGATGGCCAGATTAGTGGGCAAGGATTCTGGGTTCAAATCTCAATTCTGCCATTTGCCGACTATGAGAGCTTGTGTGAGTTACTTTATATTTTGTGCCTCCGTTTGCTCATCTGCAAAATAGGGATAATCATATCCCACAGGATTTCTAGATGGATTAAAGGAGTTTGTGAAACACATAAAGCACTTAAAGAAATTACCATATACAGGCACTGTGTTAAGTGGTGACCATATCTCCTCAAAGAATACCTTGCCCTGTCATACCCTCCTCTTGATCCCTAGGTGCCTACTCATCATATTGTGAAAAATTGTGTGTTTAGGTCACGGCCCTCTGCATTAATATCACCAAACCTTGCAGAGAATCTGCACAATTCATGTATAAAATAAGTACCTTTATAAAACAAGTAAATAGCATCCCTCACTTTGAGCTGATGAATCTTATTTTTGTTATTCAGCCCATTATCTCTATAATACAGCATTAAGTGAATAAAGTGGCTATCACTGGTGAATTAAGAACCACATTACATTAGCCCCAGCTTATAAAAACCACAACTGTTTGATCACTTGGAGATAGTCTATACGGGATGACAGGGGAGGTATTCTGAATGCCTCTGTTATTACTGTTAAAAGGGGGGGGGAAAGTCCTGCCTTTTATCAGAAATAAAAGATAAATCCAATTTCGTTGAAAGGACTTTTGTTTATTTTCCCTCTCTTCCACAGGAAGGGAAAGAGGCACTTCACAAGAAATAAGTTCACATTACACAGTGAGTCGATGTTGTTTTCCTAAGCATAAATCTCTAACTTTTAAGTTATTCACTGGGGCATAACCAGTTCATTCACCAAAACCTTTTACAACCTACAGAAGGTTCAGAATCAGAGCTTACTTGAAATGATGGCCTTCATCAGAGGTCCCACTCTCTTGATCCTAATAGAGCATTTGATCCCAATATAGGAACTTGGAGTAATGCCTTTTGTACTTTTTCCTCCACCAAGGAAATTTAAAATAGAGCAGAACTTTGCTTAACTAAGTCAGGGAGAAAACTACTCACTGGAACTTCTAATTCACAGGTAGCAATGGAAATTCTGCAATAATTACAGGTACCATTTTGTCTAAATACACATTCTTTCTCAAGCTCACATGAGCATTTGTCAAAAACAGATTACATCTTGGGCTATAACACACACACTAATAAATTTAAAAGACTAGAAATCATTCCATGTTTGCTTTTAGACCACAAAGGAGTTAAATACTGAAGATTAGGCAACACACTTCTAAATAAAACATGGAACAAAGAAGAAATTTCAGAAATAAAATGTATTTTGAATTAAATAAAAATGGAAATACAACTCATCCAAATGTGTGGGATGTGGCTAAAGCAGCACTTAAGAGGCAAATTTATAACATCAAATAAATGTATTAGTAAAGAAGAAAAAACTAAGATCAACAATTTAAGTTTTTACTATAGGAAAGTTTGAAAAATAAAAGCAAGTTAAATTCAAAGTAAGAAGAATATGATATGGGGACCGGTGTAACCCGGAGGAGCCGTGAGTCCCGGAGGTGCGGTGTGAACCGCAGGAGGAGCGGATTCTATTTGTGTGGTCCTGAGAAATTTGGATAGTCTGCAGCCATTTGCTACAGAACACTTTGTTGTATTTCCCTACAAAAACAAATGGGAGAGAGTGTCCCACTTGAAATTCAAATAGATGTTTTAATTATTCCTTGTTCCAGGGAGATGTGCTGGGTTTGGTCTGTGGTGCCAGGTATGCCCCGGCATACTCCACGGTACTTCCATTTGAGAAGGGGGCATGAAAACACAGTCTCTGTTAACCAGAATATTACACGGCGGATTGTAGGCCTGCCTCGTGACCCCCAAACCCCACAAAGCACAAATCCCAGAAAGAACAGGAGAGCACAGGCAGGTGCGTCATGCCTTTCAGTAGAGACCCAATGCTCATCAGTCCTCGACCAAGCTGAGGATGACTGAGGTAAGACACCCTTTCTCCCCAAGGATTGAAACACGCTAAGTAATCCTTCTCTCTGTCACCATGGTAAATGCTCGTTATCCTCCACCACCACAAGTGTTTCTTCTTCCAACATGCCCTGGGTGAGAGGGAAAGAGAAGTGAAATGATTCTCACTATAATACATTATCTGCTTTCCCAGTGCTCAATATTTGCTGCCCCAACTTTCTGGGGCAATGATGTGTTCCCAACGCAAAAGAATGATTCACTATAGGATGAGCCTCGCATTAGTGAACAGAACAGAAATTCCACAAACAGACCTAGTACTTCTAAGAACCTATCAAGTGACAAAGGTGGGATTTGAATTCAGTAAGTAGATAATAAATTACTCAACAAATGGTGTTAGAGTAACTGGATCATTACTTAACAAAAGGCAAGTTAGACTCTTATCTCACACCTTACACCAAAATACATCCCCAAAGAATTGAAATTTAAACCCCAAAAGTCACAACATAAAAGCACAAGGGAAAATGAGAGACCAAACAGTCATTGAAATGCTTCCCTACCCCAAGACTAAGTATTAAGCAGACGTAGAAATCACAATGGAATAATGAACAGATTTTAAGTCCTTACTAGTAAAAACACAGTCATGCTTCTGTAAACCTCAACACAACACATAAAAGTTTAAAAGGCAAAATGAAGAAAATATTTTCAATATTTAATTTTTAAAAAACCTGCTTACAAACCAACACGAAAACAACCTACTCAAAACATGGTCAAAGGACAGAAATAGGGAATTCATGAGCAAGAAAATTCAAATACTCAGACATGAAGAATCTTTAAATTGTACCAAACTTTGGTCTTACCCAAAGAAATACAAATTAAATCAATTAGTTACCATTTTCCAACATAATGAGAAAAGTCTAAAAAGTGATAATATTCACCATAGGCAAGGTTGCTGATAAATAGGTATTGGCACATGGGTGGTTAGAAGTATCAATTTGTACAGCTGTTCTGGAGGGCAGATTGTCAAAACATTTTAAAAGGTGAAAAAGTGTGTACTTTTGACCTTAGTAATCCAGCTCTGGGGATTAGCCCATAGAAGATAATTGAAAGGCGCTGGTAATAATTTAGCTGCAAGAATTTTCATTTCAGGTTTGAGTATTTAAAGGTTTGAAACAACCTACATCTCAATCAATAAGGGATACATAAATAAACAATGATAGTTCTATAATGGAATGTATCCTAGTTATTAAAAAATTATAGGTTGATAGGATATATGTATATTGTTTGCCACAGAAATAGTTTCCCTATATATTGTAAATAACAGGCAGATTTAGAAACATAATCTTCTAAATGGCATTTTGAAGGGAAAAAAGTGAATATATAAATATCTATATCCATACCCAGAATGAGATCTGGTAGGATACCTACCTGCTGGTTAAATCTAGTAAGAGGATGCCTCCAGTGAGTCAAATTTGGGCTTTTTTTTGGGGGGGGGGGTAGGGAGAGGGAGAGTGGAAGAGAAAGGGAAAGACAGAGAGAGAAATATCAATGACAGAGAGAGAAACACATCAATTGGTTGCCTCCTGCACGAGCCCTGACCAGGGCCTGGACTGGGGAGGAGTTTGCAACCATGTGCCCTTGACTGGAATCGAACCAGGACCCTTAGGTTGCCTCTATCCACTGAGCCAGCCTGGCTAGGGCTGGGCATGTTTTTTAGATTCTTTTTGTTTGTAGATTCTGATTTCCATTTCATTTTGGAAAAAGAATACGTAGGGTATACCTGAGGCTGGCAGAGGAGGAGTGTGTCCTGAATGGCCCGCATGTAGAGGTGGCAACCAGAGGGTGTGCATCTGTGAACACTAAGTGGCCAGCATCAGCGTGTTTGTTTTGTGTGTGTTTCCGCGGGGTGGGGGGGGGGTTGTGGTTGATGAGGTTCAGAGAGAGTCCAGATCCAGGAGGATTCCCCATCTGGGTAATGTCTGAGTTTACCTCACCTCCCTAAAAACAATGCTCAGGCCCCAGGCTTGCTTCCTTCATTCTAGTTCAGGGACCTGTGATTCATCCCCTGGAACCCTAATTATAACACCCAAGGTCTGCTATGCGCAAAGAAAAACACCTGTCATTGTTTCAGTCGGTTGGCAGGGGGTGTGTATAGCGTGCAAACTGGCCCAATGGCATGCTCCTCCGAGGCAAAATAATAACCCGGGAGCTCCAGCCCGGAGCTCCCGTCTGAGCTGGGTGCCAAACGAGGTGAACAGTGTATGTCCCCTCGTCGTTCACAGGCCAACTCCGCAGAGCCACTGCCAAGGCAGAAGTCGCAGGCCTTGAGCTATTTCTTCTTCTTTTTTAATCGTTGACAGTGGTCCCCCCATCACCCCTCACCCTTTGCCCCCTTCCGCCTCACCTCCACCCCACTCCAGGCCTTCACTACACTATTGTCCCTGTCTATGTGTTATTTTTTTTAATTAAATTAATTTTTTTTAATTATCGGGGTGATATTGGCTAATAAAGTTATACAGGTTTCAGGTGTACAAGTCTGTAATACATCTGTATATTGTACTGTGTTGTCACCACTTCAAGTCGAGTCTCCTTCCATCACCATTTATTCCCCCTTTATTCTCTTCTACCTCTTCCCCTATCCACCTGCTTCTTTCAATTAAAAAAAAGTGCCCTAAGTTTGTGTTTCCCCAGTCGGTTGGTTGCCAAGGCCCGAGGAGGGAGGGAGCGGAGTGTGTAATTGCAAACCTCTCATTTATCAGCGTTGGCCGCTTTTGTGACACCAAATTGCGCGTACCACTTAGCCAGTTAATCTCCTGGACCTCTTGGAAGCGCACTAATTACACAGAGAATGCCTCAGACCTGGCAAGCGATGCCGAAGGAGCAGTTAAGGTGCATCTATCCTCTAAGCGCTCAGGAGACTTGTTTACTGACTGACCTCATTCAAACTCTGATCATACGCCTTAAGGAACTCAAGCTGGAGATACGACCTCTTTGTAAGAATCCAATATCTTGACTTGAAAGTAGTGATCTTCAAAACGAAAGAAAACAAAAAAACAAACCAAGAGCAAATGAGCAAACAGCAACAAAAATCTCGCACACAAGCCTGGGTCCTCTTCCTTCAAATGCTAGAGTAGCATCTCTTAGTCGCTGCTGAGGCTCCACCGGTGTTCAAAAAGGCCGAGGGCAGAGATGAAGGCTGAATCTGTGCCCCTAAGCAGCCCTCAAACAAGTAGCAAAGAGAGGGCAAGTGCCAACCAATGTTCATTCAAGGCAAGACATAGAGGGGCAGAACTCTGCTGCTGAGGTTGCTAGCCAGAAACGTCAACGTATTCAAAGATTAAAACAAAAACAAAAACAGCCGGAACTGGTTTGGCTCAGTGGATAGAGCGTCGTACTGCAGACTGAAGGGTTCCGGGTTCGATTCCGGTCAAGGGCATGTACCTTGGTTGTGGGCACATCCCCAGTGGGGGGGGGGTGTGTGTGCAGGAGGCGGCTGATCGATTACTCTCTCTCATCGATGTTTCTAACTCTCTATCCCTCTCTCTTCCTCTCTATAAAAAATCAATAAAATATATATTTAAAAAACAAACAAAACAAAACAAAAACAAAAACAAAAACAAAAGCAAGGCAATAGCAGGCTGGAATTCCACTAGGTTGTATGGACAAGCTTGTTACACAACGCAGTTATGTGTACACCCCTTGTTGAGGAAGCCCTCACCATCTACAAGTACCTGAGAAGTACAAGAAAGAAGAAGGAGAAGGTGGGGAAAATGGAAAGCTTTGCAAGGTCAGGGGACAATGAAAAATTAAAAGCAAAGGTACTGAGATTTCACTTGACAAGGAGAGGGACTCTACATGAAAGAAAATGGTTTCCTATGACTTAATAAGAAGCACTAGCAACTTCATGAAACTCCATTGCAATAAACTTCCAACTTGTTCTTTACGCCTAGGTAATGATTTATTTAAGTCATATTCGATACAACCAATTCATAATATGTCAAAAGAATTTACCCAGATTTTTAGATTTGGTATAAAGCAGTCATTTCCAACGTGGGACATATGCCCTACAGGGGGATAATTTGATTTTTAAGGAGCATAATTCGAGAATGGGTTATTAACTGCGAAATTTTTTTTTGCATTTCTTATGGTTCTAGAGGTCTCATATATAGTATATAAATATATACTGTGACATGCTTATGCATTTCAGTTCTCTATTATATTCTTTGAAACTTTATTTGCTATTTTTCGTATTATTATTATTTTTTAAGCAATTTCTTCCTCAGTACTTCAACTGTCCTTTCGTTCTTTAATTTTTCTCTTTCATGAATGCCATGCTCTTTGGAAGCTTGTTCAGACCAAGTTAATGGCCTTTTAGGCTTCCTCCACGTGAATAGGAGTTCACTTTTTGAATAATAAGAATTACATGTCACGGGGCGGGGTTGGGGGGGGCGGGGGCGGGGCATCAGGATCTTAGAGCCGCTTAGGTGGGGCATGGCCAAAAAAGGCTGGGAACCGCTGGTCTAAGGTGCCTTGCCCTTGAAACGAAGAGTTCCTAAGAGATGGTTCTGGAAGCCCAGAGTTCAGGCTTTCCCATTTCAGGCTTTTTTATACTTGACATTTCTTGGTGGGGGAGGGAAGGGGACAGAAGCAAAACAAAAACAAAAGCACCCAAGTCTCTATCTAGATGCAAGTTTAAACATATTAACCTTTAGTTTATGCCTTAAGTTTATACTTAAACATGAGGTGATTAAGAATATTTGAAATGGTCTTGGTCAGGCAGCTCAGTCGATTGGAATCTTGTCCCATACACCAAAAGGTTATGGGTTCGATCTCTGGTCAGGGTATGTATGGGAGGCAATCTATCAATGTTTTTTTTTTTTCTCTCTCTCTCTCTCCCCCTTCCTCTCTCTCAAACCAATAAAATATATTATCAGGTGAGGATAAAAAATATACATATTTGAAATGGTAGCAGAACAGCAGCCGCTTTTGGTAATCCAAAAAAAAAAAAAAAAAAAAAAAAGAAAAGAAAGAAAGAAAGAAAGAAAAGAAAAAGTGACATGATTAGAGCATTGGTTAGATCCTCACTTCCCCTGGGTAAAGTACAAGAACACTTAGAACATAAAGAAACTTCAGCAAGGGTTCTCACTCTGCCCTGGCCAACGAGGCAGGCACCTGTAATAGCTGCTCATAGCCCGCAGTGGCGTTAATAAATGTCAGAATGCATGTGCAGGTAAAATGCAATTGGTCAGGCCAGGAGCTTCCCTAGCAGCCACTGACTGAAGAGCAGTGGTCCCCCCCCCCCCCCGTGTCCCTCCCCTGCCTCCCCGGCAGCAGCGTAAGCCGCACCAGGGAACTGGTTAGCCATGCACACGCTCCTGTTTCCCGCCTGGCAATCTGGTTTACCAAACCCTCCGGTGGCTGCGATGTGAGGGCGCTGCTGTGGAACCAAGCACAAAATGCCCAATTCAGTGTGTCAGGCTATTCCCTCTCTGGTTGGCCCGGCCTCCCCTTCCCACTGGCCACCCCTTTTAGCGGGCAGCCCAGAGAGCTGGACCCTGTTCCAACACGCTTTCCAAAGGCTCTCAGAGACAGGGCTAATGGAAAAGGTCACCTAGCCTTTGTATGTTACCATAGTAACGCAACGACACGAAGCATCCTTTATCCGTACGTGAAAGGGCCCCATTTGCAGGGGGATGTGGCATATTACAGAAAAATTCTGAGGAAACCAAATTTTGGAAAAGCAAATATGGGAAACTCAGCTTCTAAGGCTCCACATACACCTTTACAGCCACGTTCTAAGTGAACTTTCCCTAATTATGGCTGCCCAGGAAGGAAAACCCGTGTTCTGGGCCAGCCCCCACTGTCTACACTGAGAGACGAAATTTCCATGCAATGGAGAAACATCTGACTTCATGCCTCCTACTGGCCTCAGTCCCAAATCCACAGGGAAGCTGACCTGTTTCAGCTAGCTCTACACATCATTCATTAGTGACCCTTCGAGTCCTAGGATGTCCTTCTCTAGGTCTACATCCGGTCCTTCTTCTGGGAGCTGCCAGAAAAATAATCATGTTTATTTCTAGATTATAAAACCCACTTCTGTATTACAATATCACCTTCATTTGTGTGTAGCCCTTTCTTTTTATAGTTTATAAGTAGCGTCTACATTTCCATCTCATTAATAACCTGTGGGGTGGGCACAGCTTTATTTCCACTTTACGGCTGAGAAAACTGGAACTTAGTGCTGAGTTCAGCAAAAAACTGACCATTAAATGTTATGGAGGACATATAAATATTTTGCATCAGAAATTAAAGAATTCACAATCTCCAAAAGAACTCCCGAACTTGCTTGAATTTGTCATCTGCCCAATGATATTCACAAAAATCATTAGGCAGGTTTTTCGGGTGGGTGGATTTTTTTTGGCTTAGGAAGGATGGGGAGCAGAGAGAAGAGATGAGTAAGACTGACACCCTCTCAGTTACAGAATTGACATAACCTGCAAGGAAATTCTGTGGGGTTCACGTAACAGCAAGGATCACTTGATGGTGCCAAGATTAATTAAGCTCTTACTCCATGCCAGGCACTATTCTATGTTCATTACATACATCCAACAACCCTATTCATATAATCATTTCAGAGGTGGGAAAAGCAAGGCACAGAGAAGCTAGGTAACGTGCCCAAGATTTCACATCTTGCTCCCTGGACGCAAAGGAGGACGATGCCAAGAGAGATGCCAAGCCCCTGTGAGGTCTGCTCTGCCAGCGGTGGGAACCTGACATGGGAGGGCAGCCATCACAGGAATCTGGATTACTTTTCCGGGGTTGCCATTTAATCATCAGTCTCCACACTCTCTCTGCCACAACATCAACAAGTGCGCAGGTTCTCAGGAACCAGGAGGATTAGCGGCTTCTTTCTCAGAGTGTCCCCATGAAAATGGGGAAGGGGGAGGCGAGATACTGGCTTTCTAGGTCTCGGTGAGCGATGGCACGCTGCCTGATTTGCCTGGTACTGCCTTCAGCGACGTGAAGAAAATCAGAGAGAAAAGCAACTCTGGAGGAAACGGGCAAATTAAAGATGCACGTGGCACTGGTGAGTATTTAGTAATCCAGCAGAAAGTAGAGGGAAGGCAGAAGTTCTAGTAAATGCTTTTATTTACTTATTTATGTAGTTAGTTAGTTAGTTAATCGATGGGTTGCCTCCCACATCCGAGGGTTGGACCTGCAACCCAGGTATGTGCCCTTGACAGGCACTAAGAGTCTAACCTGAGACCCTTTGGTCTGTGGGCTTTTTTTTCCTTTTTTTTTTAGAAATAGAAATAAAAAGGAATCCTCACTGGTGTAAATTATTCCTGCCTTCTTTTTCCTTGACTCCCCCCCCCCCCCCCCCAACACACACACCAATTTGGCACATTTTGGAACGGTATGAGCCAGCTTTTATGTATTAATCAATCTTCGAGGCTCATACATCTTTTTCTCTTTTAAAAAAATCTTGATTGTTGAAAATATTACAAATGTCCCCCAGTTCCGTCCATTGACCCCTTCTAGTCATATCTTTTTCTGAAAGAAGGAAACAAAGATCAAGCTGTACTCCCTTTCTGCTCGATTGCCAAGTACTCGCCAGTGCCGCACGCACAAGAGAAAACTGAGGTGATGGATGAATGCAGCCTTCCTGGGCAATCGCACTGTGATGGGGTGGGGGTGGGGGGACAACTTTCCAAGAGGGTCCTCACATCTGTTCACCGTTATCATCTCCTGTCCCTAATGTTCACTACAGAACTGAAGACCACCTTGAAATTCAACAACACTTAACAGCAAGTTCCAGAGCATGTCACATAACCTCTCCTCAGGGCAAAGCCCCAAACCTGGGAGAGGGACCCACAGAGACCACAGTCCGGTGACTTTTCACAACCACATTCCTTCCACACTCTTTAATGCCTGGGGACCGACTCCTTACTCACTGTGGGCCCCGTGTGCTTCGCTTTCCTCCTCTGTAAATGCCGGTGGCGATTCCTCCTTCCTTAGGTCGGTGTTAAATTAAATGAGCTAACACCTGTCAAGCACTTAGCACAGCGGCTGGCACAGAGTAGAATGCTCAGGCTATTATTTTTACTACTAGAATTTGCGAAGGACATTGCAACAGGGAAGCTGCATAGAGGAGGCTTCTAGTGTACTGGTAATGTTTTCTTGCTTTGAAAACATCTAAAATCAGAACAGTAATCAGTACCAAAAAATAAAAAATAAAAAATAGAAAGGTCTTAGGAAAAGGGTTGTGCACGGGGGAGCGAGCCATACTCATGCCACCTATCGGTGAGTTTCAGATGAGGATCAGGCTGGGTGCATCCACTCCACGCGGCTCTCCATTCCCTTAGAATGCGGCTCCGAGCCGGCACGGGCAGGAGGACAGATGGGTCCGCGAACCCCCCTGAGCCTGTACAGGGAACTGGGGAAGGCTGCGGCTCCGGGCATCGGAGCGGAGGAGGAGTTCCATAGCTTTTCTCAGACTCCGATGGAGCGAGCAACTTGCTCCGCAGGGGCTTCAGCTCAGGGGATACCCACCGGGACAGCTCATGTCACAGGAGCGGCGGCAACAGCCGGGGCACCTGGGCTGTTGATCTGCTGTCTCCACGCGGGACAGACCCGAGAAAGCCGGGACCCCGCCAGGCGGTGCGCGGGCAGCACCCCATCCCCTTCAGGCCGGCCAGTGAGCCCCCTGGCCCCGCCGACCTGACCCGGGTTCGCGGGTGGGTTTAACTTTCCCTCCCTCTCCCCACCCCCTGCTCCCCTCCGAGAACAAACTCAAAGGAAATAATAGGCAGCTAGGGTTTCGCGCCTGCCCTAGGCTGACTCTCAAACCACGTCTCCCAGGGAAGTTAATGAAAACACAATTAATCCGCACACACACACACAAAAAAAATCCAAAATCGACTCCAAAGCTCGAGAACTCTGTAAGTCCGAAGGCGCCTCTCCGCACCGCGAGCGTCCGCGGGGGCTCAGGGATGGGGAGCGGGTACCCCAGGGAGGGAAGCGGGGCGCTCGCCACCCTCCGGGGAGTCTACACCCTCCGGACGCGCAGGAGGGGGGCAGACAGCAGCCAGCCAGGCAGGCAGGTGGGTGCGGGCCAGGGTCCGAACACACACACACACACAGGCGGCGGATTCAAGTTCTCCGCGCGGTCCAGGTGGCCACTTCGCGGGGGGAAAGAAAGCGCGGGTGTCCGACGATCCCCCGTCTTGGGGATGGGCTCCCCCAACCCCTTGGAAAGCCCCCACGGACTCCCCTTACCTCTCAGCCTCCAACCCTTGCAAAGAAAGCACTACCCTGGCTCCCCTCTTCCAGGCGGGCAGAGAAAAAAAAGCCCTCGAGGGGGGTGGAAAAAGAAACGAAGGGGGTCCGGGGGGGAGAGCGGGGTGTCGCCGGCGGGAGGGGGCGCGCCGCCGGCCGGGTACGTACCGAGCGCGAGCAGGGCGAGCGGTCCGGCCGAGGGGACCATGGTCCGGGCGGGCGGCGGGCGGCGGGCGGCGGGCGCTCCAGCCTCCTCCTGCCCGACCTGCGGAGCCCGAGTGGCGGCGCGGCGCGGCGGGGCCGGGGAAAAGGCGCGGGCACGGCGAGGCCAGCCCCCGCGCGGGCGGGCGGGCGGAGGGAGGACCGAGCGCCTCGGCTGCCCGGGTGCCTCCGGGGGCCCCCACGCTACTGCAAGGCTGGGCGGAAATGCGAGGAAGGCGGCCGCCGGCACCTCTCTGCCGCTCGGGGCCCGGCGCGGCGGACCACCCTCCCGCCGCGATGGGGGTGCCCCCCTAAGGGCACAGGAGGTGGAGGTTCGGGGCTGGGGGGCGGGGACACTGCGCGCACCGTGCCGGGCGCGGGCGGCGGGGCGGGGCGGGGCGAGCTGGGACTCTCGGGGCCCCCGCCGCCGCCGCCGCGCGGGAGCCTGGCACCCAGGACGGGCCCACGGCAGGAAGCGCCCAGACTTCAGACACCACCCTCAGATCGGCGGCGGCGGCGGCGGCGGCGGCAGCTCAGGGCGGTCCGGCTGCTGCAGAGCCGGGTCGGTGCCTGCTGCTGCTGCAGAGCCTGCGTCCCCCGGGCGCAGTGGCAGCTTCTGGGCTCTAGGCGGCGGAGCAGAGCCGCCGGCGGGGGTCACCTGTGTCCACCGCCGCTGCGGGGGGGGGGGGGGGGGGGGGGGGAGACGAGGCCCCGAGGGAGACCTGACCTGTGTGTGAGCTTCGCCGGCCGGCCGCCTGCTGAGACTTGGCCTCGGGGAAAGCGCTCCCTCTAGAAGCAAGCGAGGAATTTGTGAATCCAGGTTGCTCACCTGCACCCCCATCCCAGCCAAGAACACTTGATTCTCAGGGACGCTTGCCACTAGGGCAGTCACCCCAGAATCCCAGGCAGGCACGTTGTTGAGATCAGTGTGTGTCTTCGTACGTGTTGGCCTGGGGCTGATGTTGACGATGAGCCTCTGTAGATGGGGCACCTGTTTCCCCGAAAATAAGACATCCTCCAAAAATAAGACCTACTGCGTGGAAATCATAAGACGTCCCCTGAAAATAAGACCTAGCGCATCTTTGGGAGCAAACATTAATATAAGACACTGTCTTGTTTTCGGGGAAACAGGGTATCTACCGCTATCCCCCAGCGCACCCCGCTGCAGGCAGGCGCTGAGGCCAGGGGTGGGGTGCATGCTGACAAGTGCGCCCCCAGAGAAGGGTGTACGGGCTGCAGCTACCTGGATTGGCCCTTTTGGGATTTATGGCCTTGAGCTGGCCCTTGATGCTAGAATCTGGGAAAGTGAAGGGGGCAAAAGGAAGACATTCTGGGCAGAGGATGGAAGAACCATAGGTCCCTTGGGCTCTATCCATGGGGACCGTCCCTAGGGGACAGTATGCCCCGGAAAGGCAGTGACCAGTGGTATTCTTGAGATGCCCTGAGCTCAGGGGACTAATTTTTTTTTCTCCTAACTCCTCCAGCCTAGCTGCTTCGGGTAGATCCCTTCTCCTTGGTGGGGTGAGGGTAGGGACTAAGGGGAAATCCCCTGCTGTTTCCTTGGCTCCAGCACCAGACTCCCAGAGTTGACTTTTGCTAAGATTGTTTCATAGGAGCTGAGAGACCTCGTTTCAAAAAGGAGGCATCAGGCCATTGGCCTCAGCGTTTGGGCAGGAAACACCAGAGTGGGAAGGGATTGGAAGAGCAGTGTAAATTACCTCTGAGAAGCCATTCTGCTCAATGCATTTGTCAGGGGAGACTTGGCTGTTCTCTCAATCCCCGATGATCTGTGCTGAGGGTCTCCTGGTAAGTCCTGGGGTACCGATGTCCACACCCATGCATGTCGGGCACACGCACACATTCTTTCGTGAGTGGTCCCCGACTCCTTTCCAGCATCTTTGTCCTCCTCCTTCACACCGGTCTTGACCTGTTCTGCTGTCTGTCTGTCTCCCTCCTGCACTAACCTTGGCTACAAGAGGGGAGAAATCAGCCGCTCTTCCGGCTCTCCTGTTCTCCGGGACCCTCATTAGGATGGGAGGGTGGACCTGCCACCTTCTTGCCTGCTGGGGACACACACATCAAGTTCACTGTGGCTGAGGGTTGGCTGTCCCAGCTGGTGAGAGTCAGGGTCAGCAGTTCTTCCTTCTCTATCCTCTGCCTACACACAAAGGGTGGGGGGAAGTAGCAGCAGAATCAAGCCAACGTGCACGTGTCCCTGTCAGGACCGGAAAATCAAGAGGTAATCTGCCATCTTTTAAACGAAAGAATATCCAAATCAAGCTACATTCAAATGCTTGGAAATAACGGATTATCTCCCAACATTTTCAGGAGTAGGTCCATACCTATAGTTTTATAAACCTCCCAATCTATTCAAGTCAAACAGGTAATCAAGGGTTGGGATTTATTTTCAAAGAACATCTGCAGCATTTATTATAAATTGAACTGAAATAATATTTTGAACATTTATTTATAGAATTAGTACACCTAATATCCTAAAATGTTAAGATGGATTCTGCCTCCCTTTAACATAAAAACAATTGAAACCTAAGAATTCAGTAACTTACCCAGTGAGTGGCAGAGTCCAATTTTGAAAGCAAAACGAGCTGATTTAAAGGCCTAGGTGTTACCTTCTACGCAATGCTGCCTCAGTTTCCACATTTTATAAGAATAATAACTAAACTCACTGCGCTGCAGTGAGAACTAACTGCAAGAGAATTTTTTTTGCATGCTTAACACAGCATTTGATATCAACAAATCTAGCTACGCTTTAAAGAAAAACTCCCTCAGTGGCCACATTTTCCCCTTCTCTCAATTTCCTATCATCATCTTTATGTTACCACTTCCATATTCTGGCTTTGCTGTAGCATATGCTTATATCTCTCTGCATGCACAAAACACACCTTCCCACAGGGGATAGTTTCACAGGTAAGTCAGGGGCTAAGCATTTGTTTCTCAGTCTGTGGTGTAGCAGTGGAGGGGAGGGAATTACAAGATGTGATTTTGAGGAAGAAATTTTTTTTTCCTAAAGGGTGGCATGAGGCTTTTGTATTTTAGCACTATGGAATACATTGCTGTCCGAGCTGAGTGAAATTCCAGTTGTATCCATGAAAGCTATGTAGGAGTGAAGGAAGCTACATTCCTCCTGCTATGGGCACTGTAGCTGTCTCACCTGGCCACTGAAGGCCCTGTTTCTCTGTGGACATGGAACCTTATGAATAGGATTATTTTCACTGAGAATCCGCCTGGGCTGCCTTTGCACACACTTGCTTCAGCTGGCCCTGAAGTCAGTTTCTTCTCCCTGTTGCAAACAAGAGAACCATGCTATGTTCTCCTTAGAGGCCAGTAAATCCCACTGTCAGTTTTCCCTTTCTTTTCTCCTGCATACTCATTACAGAGCGTGCATTTAAAGAGTCCCCTTCTTACCCGGGGCACACGGCCCCCCTGGGACACACGGCTCAGGGGCCGTGTGCCCCGGGTGAGCCGTGTGCCCCAGGGGCCCCGGGTGTCCCCGGAGAGCCGTGTGCCCCGGTGGAGACATGTGCCCCGGGAGAGCCGTGTGCCCCGGGAAAGCAGTGGGACCCGGGGGGAGGGGCCGTGTGAACCAGAGGAGGAGCGGATTCTATTCGTGTGGTCCTGAGATAGTCACCATAAAACAAGCAGATTGTCAAATGACAGCGGGGAGGGGAAGGAGACCTGGGGGCAGATAAGTGAACAACCGAAGGACTGGTTTGCATGCATATAAGTACAACCAACGAACACAGAACTCTGGGGAGGGAGGACATGAATGGGAGGTGGGGGGGGGCAATGGTAAGCTATGTACACAAATAATACCTTAATAAATTAAAAAAATTTTAAAAATCAATAAAAATATATTTAAAAAAATAAAATAAAATAAAGAGTCCCCTTCTTCACTGTAATCAGCCTCCTGCTCCGTCCTGATTCATCTGTGGCAGTGATTGTGGGCAACCAGGAGCGGAGTCTTCCCTGAGTGAGTCAGGCCACCGCTGTTCAGATGGGCAATTGCCCAAGACATTAGGTCGTAAACAGCCTAGACATTCTTCGGGAGGCAGCGCAGCCATGGGCTGCAGCACTGAAGGAATTCCTGCAGGCAAGCCTCACAGGGCAATGACTAGAGTTGGTTTCAGGGGCTGCGGGACCTTGTGGGGTGGCAGCAGCAGGCAGGGCGACTCAGAGGGAAAACAGGAAAGGGTTACTGGCACGGTAGGAGAGCAAAAGTCAGATGTCATCTGTGCATGAGAAAGAGGCTTTAGAAAGGGCTCTGGGGGAACTGTGTGTAGTCAGAGGGAAGAGATTTTAATGTGTTAAGGGATCTAGGAAAAGAAATCTAATCCAAAGTAAGGTACTGTCCAAGTATCAACTCCCTGCGAAGACTTTGCTACCAGTGTATTCCTTATCTCTAACTGAAAGAAAAACGGGAAACCTTATGCTCGGTCCATTTTCACAGTTTACATCACCGGCATAATGCGTGGGGTAAGAAGCCACAAGAAGCATTTGCTTTGTCCTCAGCTGCGGGGGTGATATTCACGTCCATTGCTGTCCAAAGACTGGTAATGATCTTCTGCTTAGCATCTTCTATCCCCCAGATCTCAGGTCTGCCTTGGGAATGCACATTGAAGTTGTGTATTAAGTTTGAATCTTTCCTTCTCAAGGGATATCACAGGATGGCCCTAAAGCCCAATTGAGGTCTGGAAGTTGATGGTTCCATGGGTGATCCAAGCTGCTCCAAGACATCAAGTTACTAGGTTGAGTCTCTAAGACTTGGAGTTACTAGATGGCTGATGCATCGAAAGATATTCTCTTCTCATCTCACACAGCTTATTGATTGATGACTGAATGTAGTAGAGGTACCCAGAGGATTCAGCATAGCTCATGCCAAACCATTCCATTTGGAGGAGGAGGAGCTATTCATTCAATTCTGCCCATGCTGTCTTTGCTGCTGTCCTCCCAGCAGCCTCAACCATGCAGCCATACCGCCCTGAAGACTGGGAAGATTGCCCACCAGAATTCTCCAGAGTGCTGAGGGGGAAAGTCCTAAATCAAATGTCTAGAAATCCCTAGGCAAGTAAAACTCTAATGTTGACGGAAACAGGGTAGTGATGATGGGGTGAAGCAAAGGACAGACAGGAAAAGGAAAATGTAAAGAATTGAGGAAGGAGAAATCAAAGAAAGATTGAGAGCGATAAAGGGGGTTTAATAATTTGTTTTTTCAGTGATGGGTCAATCTGTCTGATAAACTAAAAAAATTCTTCCCAAGTTCAGAGGAAAAGGAAAGAGAGAGAGAGAGAGAGAGAGAGAGAGAGAGAGAGAGAGAGAGAGAATGATGAGACAGAGAAAGACAAAATCAGAGGATATCCAAAATATTTTTAATAGTACCCAGAAAAGGAGCATAGAGCTGATAGAGGAGAAAATGTCCTTGTTTCTCCAAACAGAAGGGATTAGTGATGAGAGGAGAGGGTTGTACATTTCATAGGTCTATAAGGGGAAGGGGACTTAATCTAAATTTCCATTTTGTGATATTCAGATCATCACATTAAACTTCCCATCCCGCCTCTCTTCCAAAGTTCTATTGAAACAGCCAAAGTAAAAAATAAAAATAAATAATGATAGAGAAATCTGTCACTGTTCAAAACAGGAAGAAGAAAAAAAAAAAAGATGCCACCCACATACCAGACTTTTAAAGGAATTTCTGTATGACTTAATGCAGATGAGACCAGTTTGACAGTATGGTTAGGCAATCTTCAATTCACCTCACAGGAAAACAAAAAAGGCCTCTTGAGGAAGGGACCATCAACAGATCCAGCTTGGCTGTGACAAGGGCTATAGACAAAAGTTCATCACAAAAAATGTCAGGAAGGGCAAGTCCATCTTCTTGAAGCATCCAGGAAGTGCCCAGGCACTGGGTGCACACAGGGAAGGGATCACATTTGATGTCTGGCAGGGAAGGGATCACATTTGATGTCTGGCAGGGAAGGGATCACATTTGATGTCTGGCAGGGAAGGGATCACATTTGATGTCTGGCAGGGAAGGGATCACATTTGATGTCTGGCAGGGAAGGGATCACATTTGATGTCTGGCAGGGAAGGGATCACATTTGATGTCTGGCGTAGGCAGAATAGCCAATGGGGCAATGACGGTTAGGGCAGCCGCACCAGCTCCCAGCTAGCTTTATGTGGTTACACCATGCAGGGGAAAAACTCTTTAATATGAAGGCAAGACTGTGCTGGAAAACATATATATGATCAGATAGTAGAAGTAAGTACAAATATGACTGTGTTCTAATAAAATGTGCACAGTTCTAACTCCCCTTGAAAAATACAATCTCCAGCCTGGCCGGTGTGGCTCAGAATGTCTCGGTTCAGTTCCTGGTCAGGGCGCATGCCTGAGTAGTGCAGGCTTAGTTCCCGGTGGGGGACATGCAGAAGGCAGACAATCAATTATTCTTTCTTATCATTTATGTTTTTAACTCTCTTTCCCTCTCCCTTCCTGTCTCTGAAATCAATAGAAACATATTTTTAAAAAGTCTAATTAGAGACTTTAAGAAACACACCTGGCAGTGATATAAAAAGCAAACACAATTGCTCTGGAAATGCAAACCAAAATAAATCTGATGAGGTAATGTAATTGTGAGAAAATGAAAACTTGTAGCAAAAAAGGAATTAATATGTACACAGGATCATTTTGGTCAAAACTGTTAGAAATATGAGGAAAAGAACAAGGTCGAATTATAATCCCTTTATGTGGTACATTATCACATTATTGGTCCCCAATGGAGCACACTTCCTGTTGCCAAGCTCTTGTGTAGCCCCTTCCCACACTGAGTCTGGGTTTGGCCTTGTTATCTTGCTTGGTTCAGTTGGATTCAGTAAACCCAAAGATGCAAGCAGGGACTTAACAACTGTTGTGCATTAGGGCTGGTCTTCTTGGAATGTTTCTGCCATCTTGGGCAGAAGTCTGATCCAGTCTAGTAGAGGTAGGGAGGCCATTTGAAGCAGAGACAAGCCATGGTCCCTGAACCCAGCCCTCATCCAATCCACCAGTTGAATTTGGCTGTAAGAGTGAATCCATCCAATTCACAGAATCATGTTCTAAGCCACTGAATTTTGGGATGTTTTGTTATGCAGCAATAGATAATGGCTACATTTTGTGAAACCTGAGCATTTCTCTCTGGGGCACCTCCAAAGGATAAATGTTCAGTAAAGTTATAATACATTTGAAAATTGATCTAATGTAATTAACTCAATATGCACAAATCAGGATTTTTCTATTCTATAAATATAAATACATTTCTTTCAAATCAAAATGTTTGGGATTCAGCCAAATGTAGTAAAAAAAATATGGGTAGCCACAAATTTTCTTTTATTACTTAGAAATAATAAGACTAAGTGAAGTGATGATTTAACTTAAATAGAAAGAAAACATCTAAGAAAAGCAGAAATATTGAGTCACAATTAAAGCAAAATGAGAATAGCTTAGAAAAGGCAATAATCAGACTGAATGCAAGAGTATCTTTGGAAAAATAATAAATGGTAAGACTAATCATGAAGAATGAAGAGAAAATTATAAGTGCACAATGTTGGAAATGAAAGCGGGACAGAACATGTGGGAAAGATTTTTTATAAAAAAGTGATATATTTAACTCAATGTTAAAAAATTTGAAAAATCTAATTAAAATGAATAAATTTTCTAGAAATTACACTTGCCAAATTGACTCAAGAAGAAGAGAGAGACATTTGAAAAGACTAATAGTCATAGAAGAAATGGAAACGTTGTTAAATAATTATTCTGCAAAAGATGTCTGTTCCACAGAGTTTTGAAGTATATTTCTTTTAGTCCTCAAGGAATTTAATGTTCTTGCTGTATAAAATGTTCCAGAACAGCCCTGCCAGCATGACTTAGTGGTTGAGTATCGACCTATTAACCAGGAGGTCATGGTTCAATTCCTGGTCAGGGCACATGCCTGGGTTTCAGGCTTGCTCCCCAGTGTGGGACATACAGGAGGCAGCTGATCAATGATTCTCTCTCATCATTGAAGTTTTTATCTCTCTCTCTCCCTCTCCATTCCTCTCTGAAATCAATTAAAAATATTTTTAAAATAAAATGTTTCAGAACATTAAAAAGGGGTAAAAAGTATCCTATTTCAGTTTTTCAAACTAAAACACCCAAACTAACAAAAGAAGCAAAAACAAACAAAAAGTAAATACTAAAGTAAAGTCCAAAGATATGATTTAAAAAAGTAAACAAAATGCTAGGAAGTCAAATCCAAAATGTTTTTTAAAAGAATATATTATGACCAAGTCGAGTTTTTCGGCTAATTCAGGTAGTATTTTATTAACATAAATAATTACATTTAATGATTAAAATATAATTGACATATGTAACATATTACTTTCAAGTGTACAATGTAATGATTATTGTATTGTATATATTGCAAAATTATTATCACAATACATCTAAGAAATGTTCATCTCACACATATTACAAAGTTATTTTTAAAGATTTAAAAATCAAAGATAAAACATAATTATTTCTTTTTTAAAATTTATTTTTATTAAATTATTATCTGTGTACATATATTACCATTGCCCCCCCCCAAACATGCCCTCCCTCCCCAGAGTTTTGTGTCATAATTATTTCTACAGTTGTAGGAAAAGTTCCTACTTAACCAGAAATAGGCTACTTCATTAACATAGGGAATAACTATGTCAAATCACCATCTATAAAATTCTTCATGTGAAAGCATGGAAGCATTCCTTTAGAGGCAGGAACCAAACAAGAATACCAATCTAACTATTGCTCTATAAACTTCTCCATAAAATTTGATTTGATGGTGAAGAATCTTAAGGTTTTTGATACTCTTTATTTTTATCAATTCTTTTCTACTGATTTGAAATAATAGCTTTATGATAAATATTACAAATCTTTTATATTCTTGGTCCCATTCATTTCCAGGTTTTTTGCATTATTTTTAACTGTATCGTATCTTATGGCTATTTTAAATCTCTCTCTCTCTCTCTCTCTCTCTCTCTCTCTCACACACACACACACACACACACACACACACACACACACGAGAGTGTCCAAACTACTCTACAGAAAACTTTAACATTCTCTTTTAAAAAATATATTTTTATTGATTTCAGAGAGGAAGGGAGAGGGAGCGAGAGATAGAAACATCGATGATGAGAGGGAATCATTGATGGGCTGCCTCCTGCACGCCTCCTACTGGGGATCAAGCCCGCAATCAAGGCATGTGCTCTTGGCCAGAATCAAACCTGAGACCCTTCAGACCGCAGGCCAGTGCTGTATCCACTGAGCCAAACCAGCTAGGGCTAAGTTTAACATTCTTACCAGCTGTGTGATAAGCAATTTTCCACTTTGGTTATTTTACCCCCAGCCAAGTTGGTTCTCTGGGTCACATATGCCTTAGACAATCTGATGAAAACCATGAACTGTCTTTTCCTCTCTCCCCATATGTCTATATCTATATCTACATCTATATATTAATATCCCAAATTGTGCATATTATTATATGCTTATAGACTCTCTGAAGCGTATGCATGGACCCCAGGTTAACATCTGATATAAATACAGGGGTGGATAAAAGTGGGTTTACAGTTGCGAGTACATGAAACAGAATTTATTCTTTATTATTAATTATTCTTGTATTTTTCATATGAATTACTGAAAGTAAACTGCTTTTGCCCAGTCTATATTCATCTATATTTATCCCACTGTCTTTTGCATTTAATTTTAAAATCCAATGGGCTTTCTGGTGATTATTTACAACACATCTCTAAGAAACGTACAATATGATCCAAATGTACAATATGTCTCTAATATATATGCTTAGAGAAACAGATAAATGCTATAGATATAGCAAAATGATTAACTCTTTGGTCTGGGTGGTTTAGAGTGATTCTTTGTTTCTTCTTCTTTTTACTTCTCCTATTTAAATATTCTACAATGAATTTATTTCATGTTCTTCATAAGAAACAAACCGATTTCTCTCAGAAAGAGAGGCCGGGAGTGCCGTTGGGAGGGTTCCAGAGTTGCTGAGAATGAGAGATGAGGGGGTTTCTCTTCTTTCGTGGAGTAGAGATGTTTGTGGGGGTTGGGCAGGGATGAAGTTTGAATATCAACTGTTTGCGCTGCCGCACCAGCATGGGCAGGCATCAGAGGCCAGCCTGAGCCCATCTCACTGGCCTGGACACAGGGGCCTCAGTGTGCACTGGGGCCTGTGATGGGCCGATACCAGGCTCCTCCAACAAGGGCCCTGTGTCTGCCGCTGTCCAACACAAAGGACAGAGGCCCCCTGTTTACTTTGGATTAGAAATGTTCAAGGGAAGGACAGCAAAAACATTTGAGTTTTCCCTCTTTTCAGTGTCTTACAAAAAAAGAAATTGTAGTTAGTTGGGAATTTTTTTTGGCATCTTCCCTGAATAAAAATCCATCAGACTAGATTGCTGAGGGAGTGTTAAAGAACTTCCCTTGTTTATTATTAATTTTTTTTTTTTTAGAGTTGTGGCTTAAAGTCTAAGAAGTAGCGCTGACTGACTAGGCCCCTGAATTGTCCATTCATTACCCAGGAAATGGGGCATTCCCTGTACCTTGGTTAGCTGGAACAAATGACCTTTGAACTTTTGCAATAAGCTCATTATGGGCTGGAAGCACCCACATATTCATGGCCATGCTGCCTCCTCCTCCCTTCTATCTAAACTCCCACACAGTGGAATACTATCTTTCCTTTTAGATGCTCGTTCAACACTAGGAAAGTAGGCCTACAAAGGGAGAAAAGTTTTATCAGACATAGGAGTCTTTAAATCCTAAGTGTCAAGGTGGTTCTACATTGAAAGACAGTGCCTGAGACTATAGGGAATGGGCTGCTAAAGGCCACTGTGGCATGGTGAAATTTGTATGGACTTGGGTGGCTTCTGGGTTCAGTTAGCTCTGGCACTTGTGACCCAAGGACAACTTTTTGAACCTTTCTTATTGTCAATAACCTTACCTGTAAAATGAGGATAATCATAACACTCAGCACATAGAGTCATTAATAAAAATTAAATGAGACAATGTCTGTTAAGGGTGTAATCAGAGCCCGATGCGTGGAAACCACTCAATACATGGTGGCTGTCGTTGTTGTGACTTGCGACTGTTGTCATCTCATGGAAACAGGCAGTTGTAGCATTTGCCCAGCTTGGGAAGACGGGGCTGACCCGCTGTATGTGTAGGACTGGAAAGCATAGCTTGTAGGGTCAGTGGCTTTTCACCTGATGCTGGCTTATTCTTCAGTGACTACCATAGTACCAGTAACTCTCAAAAGGGGGTGGACATGGCAACTTTGGGGAGGGGATTTTGCACCCCACATCTGACTCTACCCTCAGAGTCTGATGTACTTTTTCTTGCGTTGTGAGACTGACAGTGGTGATGAGATGTCCCCACGGGGGTGCGGTGTATATATGAATGGTATGGAAAGGAAAAAGGTGAGACCACTAATTTATATCCAGGTTACCACCCTCTGTCCTGTCAAATCTTACCTGTTATGAACATTATTGGGAGCAAGCATCTGAAGTGACATTTCCTTGACATATTTCAAGTCCTAAGGATTCCTGAGTCATCTCTTCTAGGAATGTCACTTAGAGTTCAATCTCTGAGGATCTGATAGAGCAGTCTGGTCCAGTGAGGCCAGACACTCCCACTTTCTACCCACTGAGTTTTTATTAGTCACCAGAAGGAACATAAAAAAATATAAAGAATAAGCCAATGCATTTTAAGATATAACTAAGATCACACAAAGAAAATTCTTAAGACTTAAGCCATTCCTTCACACATCAAAAATTTTCAAAATCCCAGTAGAAAGAAACATTTACTCCTAAACCAGGTAGATAAGCTATTTCTAGAGTAGAAGTGATGACTCAGATAATCAGAAACTGAAGTCAGTAATAACTTACGTGGGGGTCCATGCTTCGAGCGACAAGAGCAGTGTCATTGGCTCCACGCTAACTTTAGAGCCTTGTGCTGAGTCCTCTTTCTTTGTGCTCTGTCCACTCAGCTCCTTCTCCTTGCTGCCTCACACGTGCCCCTTAACATGCCTCGCTCTTTTCTTATTCTCTCTCCATCTCTCCCTCCGTTTACCAGCAATATGAAAATGATATTTTAAATTTTATTTTAATGAATGAGGTTTTATATTTTGTTCTTAGTTTTAAGAGACTATATTAATCTTTTATCTTCTTCTTTTAATAAAAAATTTAAATTCAGTAGGCCTTTGCCCAGATATGATTCACTTAATTTTTTTCCCTTTTAATGTGTATGACATTCTCAATTAACAACAAAAATCCTTTGACTTCTGTCCTTGCCTGAAAGATACTTGATGCTGTCATCTTATTTTTTTACTCTCAGATAACTGGACCTCTGGTTTTAAATATTTTTCCTTGTGAGCATTCATAGAAACTTGATGGTGCATGTTTGTAAACACAGTGATAAAAGCTCCGCATGATCCAATGTCTGCTCATGACCCAGCCTTTATCTGTATCCTGAAACTACACCCTAGATCTAAGAGCAAGTGTGCCTGCCTCTGGTGCCCTTGACTTAAGTATCACTAGCGATCTGGCCCGCCAGCTACCACAGCCCTTCTGGTGCCACATGATCTGCTTCTCCAGTTGGACAAGACCCTGGAATTCCCCTGAATGGAAGGAACCTCTGAGGCGAGACAGGTTTAGTGGGATTGCTGTTGGATCACACTGAATAAGATAACCAACATTTCCTTCTGGTAGTACTTCTGAATCATTCATTATATCTTTCGATCCTTACATTCCATGTAGTGAAGCTACGAACGTATCCCCATTTCACAGGTGAGTAAACTGTGACTCAGAGAGACTAAGTGATTAGTCTAGGTAGGATCACACAACTAGGAAGGGCCCGAGCAAGAAGCTGAACTCTGGTCTTCTGGGCTCAGCGAACAGTTGCCTCCCGCTGCACCTGCCCCAAGTGAAAGAGAAGTCATTACTTCTTTCTCGTAGGGCTCTCTTTCCAGGAGAGGACGCCACCAGAAACCTCGTCAAAGAAGGTCGTTGGCAAAGAGGTCCTGTTATGTTAGTTATTCAGATCTCAGAACTCCTTGGTCTCTTGGGATTCTCCCTGCCAGCTCAGCTGATGAGGTTGCTCTTTTATGTACAACTTGCACGAAAAAGAAGGAAATCCCCCCATTTCTCACAGGAAATAACAGTCAGGAGTCATTGTCACAGATGATAGAAATGTTAGCAGCCAGATTCCGGTAAGGACCAAGTGGTCCTCGTGAATTGTATCCCACTCTGTACTGTTCACATTCCGCTCCACCCTCTCTGTAGTTTGCTAGCTAGTGGCAGGGGTAGGGTAAGCTAAAGATCAGTTTCTGACAATAACCCAGAAGCCTTTTTTCTTTTTCTTTTTTAAAGGCATTTTCTTTTCAAATAACAATGGAATTAGCATATTGGTAATGAAGATAAAACTTGGAACCAAGTTAGATGGAGTATGTGCAAAAGGTTGTTGGAAGTGTAAAACTTGGGGGCATTATTTGTGCAGACTCAAAATTGGGAAGCTCAAGTACCATCATTTTCTCATTTGTTCTACATTTTAACTCTGAAAAGAAAACTGGCTTTGCCCACTTCCTAGTTTTAAAAACTTATAATAAAAAAGGAGAAAGGGACATTTTTAAAAAACTGTTAGAAACCATTACAACCAAAAGAAGCTACAAAGGAGCTAGAGAACTTGGTGATTAAGAGAATGAGGAATGACAAGTATGTCCTCCCATTGGGAGGGGTTCTACGTGTGCAGGTCTTCACACACAGGGATCTTAACACCAAACATGTCCTCACATGTATGCTGGTGGTGAATGATTTGAAATAAATCAAAGGAACATATTTAATGATTTGCTTCTGTGGATCATTCTAAACAATTTAAAATTTGAGGAACATCTCTGAATGTTCTGGCTCTTGCAGAATTCAGCTGGCAAGTAAAAACCACCTGTACTCTTGGGAATGTCTCCAAAAGTCCCAAGAAGGTAAGAAATATCTAAACGTGAGTGAAGTGGCCTTATTCAGCAAATTATACTCACAACCAAAATATCATCCTACTACCCTGACCAGTTTGGCTCAGTGGATAGAGAGTCGGCCTGTGGACTGAAGGTTCCCAAGTTCGATTCCGGTCAGAGGCATGTGCCTTGGTTGCGGGCACATCCCCAGTAGGGGGCGTGCAGGAGGCAGCTGATCCATGTTTCTCTCTCATGGATGTTTCTAACTCTCTATCCATTTCCCTTCCTCTCTGTAAAAAAACACAATAAAATATATTTTAAAAATACCATCCTACTAATTCTATTAATAATCTTCCTACCTTTACTACAGTCTCAGAACACACACACACACACACACACACACACACACACACACACACGCTCGCACCCTTCCATGCCATTGAGTCTAAAATTTTCCTGATTAACTCCTAATCCCACCCACAGCACAGCCAAATGATCTCTTCTCCAGGCAGCCTCCTGATTCCCCAGTCACAGGAACACAGCTCTGACAGTACCCTGCAGGCTTCTCACGGGGCCTCAGAGCATTTCCTTTGCCCCATCTCAGGGTGTTTTGTCTAAACCCCAAAATAAAGATAAAGACACTCTTCTACCCACCCCAACCTACTCCTCACGAAGTTCTCTTGAGTTTACAAGTATCCTGGAGTACTATGTGGAAGGACCCCCGAGAAGGACGTGGAGGCCTTTGGCCTCCTGGGTGGGAATGGGAGTCAAAGGCATTGGAACCACGAAGGACTGGGGCTGGAGGAGAAGGCTGCTGACTCTGTGAACCTCATCACGAGACATCATCTCCAGTGCGGCAATGCCTCCGGGAGACCACTGCTGAGGTGCCTGTGGAGTTCAGGCACTAAGTCTGTGAACGTGGACCCTTCACAGGACCCTAATGGTCACGCGTGGGTAGGAAGAGTGGAGCCTCCAGAATAAAGAGCTGCCACCTCAGGGCAACGTGGGCCAACAGAGGTCAGCCAGAGTGGGAGCTATGCAGGCTGAGGAATGGGGCCTCATCCTCTTTTCCCGGCTGATAGCAGCTCAAGGGTAGCAGAAATCACCAGGATGAACTTCACTAACCTGGGCAAGTAGTTTCTTAAGCAATATTTAGTTTGGCTTAGGAAAAGCGAAATGTCCTTTCTTTCATCCACATTTATAACTATTATACCATACCACATTTATTATTCCATAAGAACTTCCAAAATTGTTGGTTTTGGAAGTTCTTATGTAAGAGCTTCTTCCCCTGCTAGTTTATATGCCTAGTATAGTCTAGAGCAGGGGTGCGCAAACTATTTGACTCGAGGGCCACAGTGGGTTCTTAAACTGGACCTGAGGGCCAGAACAAAAGCAACCTGACCATGCTGGCACTCTCATCTTGGGCTGCTGGTGAAGGAGCGGAGGGGAGAGCAAGAGAACGCTCCGCTCTTCCGACTCCGCGGGCCGCATAGAACAGCCAAATGGGCTGGATCTGGCCTGCGGGCCGTAGTTTGCCCTCAGCTGGTCTAGAATGTAATTGATTCCCAGTCATTTTTAATTAAATGGATGAGTGAATTAATATTTGAAAAAATTCTCAAATCTTCAAATAATACCAAATCTTCTTGTCAGAAACGTTTACCAAAATGAAATCATAAGACTTCCACTGCCCAACATGGTTTTGGAAAATCAATGTCAGCCCTGCAAGTTTGAAATCTCAATTAAAAAAAAAATTTTTTTTTTAAGTAAGAATAAAGGTACTTTGTCCTAGCCAGTTTGGCTCAGTGGATAGAGCATCAGCCTGCAGACTGGAGGGTCCTGGGTTCAATTCCAGTTGAGGGCACATGCCTGGGTTGTGGGCTCGAATCAATAAAAATATATTTAAGAAAAAGAAGAAAGGCACTTTTACCAGGAGTGGGCCTCAGCCCCTGCGGATAGGCACCTTAATTTAGCACTCACTTCAATATCTTCTGGGCCTCACCACGCCACCCTTTGTCTTGAGTTTTCCCATCTTTAACCGCCTGATGAAATGTTTTAAAAAGAATAAACCCAGGAAGGAGACTTGAAAAACAAGCAACCGAGACTGGAGTTTTCGCTTTGCAGAGAACACACTGAGTGGAGGTCTGCATTCTAGGAGGTTTCAACGAAGGGGAAAGACAGTGGCCCGATGGTTAGGAAAGCGGGCCTGTCATGAGGAAGCCAGGCGAGGAGAGACAGGAATGAGGGTCCTTCTGTGCTGAAACGCATGCAATAACATCTCCTGTGCAAATAGCTCCTTACAAGTGAGAAGATAACAGCATTCTCTAATGTCTGGATTCTATTTCTTTATGCCATTCACACTCAACCAGAAACACAGATTTCTGGAATCTTGTCTTTCTCTCTAATGACAGATGTAAAACACACATCTAAAATAGGTACCCACAAAGAAATGACTTCCAGCTTTAAGTGCCATTTGGTGTATGAGGTAGACTCTGACAACTTATGATATTTATGAAAACAGGAATAGCTAAGAACTCAAAAGGGCATTTCATTAATTATAAAGTGGGACACATTGAATTGCTACACACCTATGCAGGTTATGTCTCATGTACCCTGTTTCCCCGAAAATAAGACAGTGTCTTATGTGAATTTTTACTCCCAAAGATTCGCTAGGTCTTATTTTTAGGGGATGTCTTATGTTTCCATTAAGTAGGTCTTATTTTAGGAGGATGTCTTATTTTCGGGGAAACACGGGTAATAAAAGTCAATGGAAAGCCAGCTGCCCCTACCTTCTGTTACAGAAAGAGAGATCCAAGGTCTGTACCAACTAACAGCAGTCACCAACGTTTCGGACCTCGTGGATCACCCGCTGGTGACTGCTGAACAAAAACCCTGCTGGATTGAAGAGCAGATAAAGAGCTTCACAGATCAGAAAAAGCTAAAGGAGTACATCACCACCAAACCAGTATTATATGAAATGCTAAAAGGTGTTCTTTAAAAAGAGGAAAAAGAAGAAAAAAGTAAAGATAAAAATTATGAACAACAAACACATATCTATCAACAAGTGAATCTAAAAGTCAAGTGAATTAAAAATCTGATGAACAGAATAAACTGATGAATATAATAGAATCAGGGGCATAGAATGGGAGGGGATTGATAGTTCTCAGGGGGAAAGGGGTGTCTGTGTGGGGGGTGCGGGAAGAGACTGGACAAAAATCATATACCGTATTTGCCGGCGTATAAGACGATTTTTTGGCCCTGAAAAATATGCCTCCAAGTGGGGGTAGTCTTATACGGCGAGTATATAACAAACTCTGTAATTTGAGTGGAAATGTTAGGGGGTCGTCTTATACGCCCAGTCGTCTTATACGCCGGCAAATACGGTATTTTCAGGGCCAAAAAATCATCTTATACGCCGGCAAATACGGTACCTATGATGAGGACAGTGGGGGGTGGAAGGTAAGGGCAGAGGGTGGAGTGGGGACCAGGTGGAGGGGAGCTATGCGGGGGGGGGGGGGGAGACACAATTGTAATAATCTGAACAGTAAAGATTTATTTAAAAAAAAAAAAAGAACCCTGTTGGAGACCAAGACCAACAGTAGTTAGCATATTAATGCCATGTTCAGCAGGGCTGAAGATCAGCATAGTATTGCCCTGCTGTTGGCCAAAAGGCTGAAGGCAATTCCCTAACCTGATAATCCTCTTACTGTTTACCAAACTTTACCTTTGCATTCCTAAAGGGCAAATGTATATCCTAGTGAATAAAAGCAGAAGGTGACCCAGTTTCAGGGAGCTTCTCCTCTAAAGGGAAGTTTCCCCCTGACTTCTAAATTTATATTTCTTGTCTAGTGTTTTCATTTGTGCATCAGCCCCTTCTTCAAATCCTGAACCCTCGCTGCAAAAGGTTGTGGCAGAACCCTAGGTGGGTTCCCATATGCCATTGAAGTGCTGCTTTTTAAAAATGAAAAAAAATATTACTGAGGTATAATTGACATGTACCATTATATTAGTTTCAGATGTCAAACATAATTATTTAATAATTTGTATACTTTGTAGTATGATTACCACCATCAGTCTAATTAACATTGTCAGCTTTTATAGTTACAAAATTTTTTTTCTTATGATGAGAACTTTTAAAATCTTACTCTCATAGCAACTTTCAAATATGCAATACAGTATTATTAAGGCAGTCCTGCTTTTTAAGGATGCTAATACTTTATCTATTTGGAGGTAGCACCTCCCAGGAAATAACTAGTCAGGAAGTGTGTATGTATGTGGGGGAGGGGTGGGAGGAAGGAGAACCAGCAATTTTGTACTGTATCCTGGGAGGTACAGTATTTACAAGTTAAACACTGCAGGCAGGGCGGGGACAGGAAGGTCTCTAATAGCAGTACACACTATCAATTGCAGTTTTGCAGATGGCTCCATGGGCCAGAGGAAGAGAGAACCAGGTGGGAGAGCATGTAACCTCAGTTGGATGGAGCCATGTTAGGTGCACATTTGCTAGAAACTGAAAATTGATCTGGACACGGTGCATGTCAACCTGTACTCTGAACCTGAAAAGATGCTCATTGCCCAGTGGACTGACAGTGCGGCCAAGGACAGCACACTGACACTGGCTGGTGACCAATAGCTCGTCTAGAAATACTTCACCTTAGTTGAAGATGAGGAAAAACCCCCACACAAATCCTGCTGTTCACACTTCAAAACTGGGCATAAATAAAATTAAAAAAACCTACAGAATGAGGGAAAGGGTATATGATTTTGAAGACTCTTAGAAACAATTTATTGTAGAACCAGGAAAAAATTTTAGGAAGGTTACAAATTCAATGAAATGCAAAAACGACATAGTATTTATTAGGGTGATCAAATTTATCCTAGAGTGAAAGAGAGCACTATTAATACTTATGCCAATATCTCTCATAAAAATAGCCAAAATTTGTAAATAAAAATTTTGCCAATAGAACCCAGTAAATGTATTTTAAGAGATCAGACATCATGACAAAAATGGGATTTATCCCAGAAATGTAAGCTTGGTTTAATATTGCAAAAATAAATCAATGCAATTTTATGTATTATCAGGGTAGAGGAAAAATATTTCAATAGATTAAGGGGAAAACTTGATAAAATTGAACATACATTCATGAAAAATTCTAAGGAAATTAGAAATTGATGAGAACTTCCTTAATCTGGTTAAAGTATTACTCAGAAACCCTACAGCTTATATTATAACTAATGATGAAACACTGAGACAAGAAGAAGGCAAGGATGTTCATTGTCACCATTTTTATTCAACATAATACTAAAAGTATGGGTGAAATATAAAGCTTGGGGAAAATGAAGTAAACGTTCATCATTTGTAATGATATGATTGCACATGTATGAAATTCAACAGAATGTACAAATAATTAGAATTAATAAGCGATTTAGCGAGAATGCAGAATACAAGGTCAGTATAAAAATTTAATTTCTATGTACTAGCAATAAATAATTTCAAATGAAGTAAAAGTACTATCTTCAACAGGCTCAAAAATTATCAACTAACTATTTATAAATAAATATAACAGATGTTCAAGATCTTTCCATTGAAAAATACAAAATACTGAAAAGAAAAATAATTTTAAACATCAAAATAAATGGAGAAATGTACCATGTTCATAGATTAAAGCATATAATATTGTTTGGGTAACATCTCTCTCCAAAATGGATTGCAATCCAAATTCCGATCCCAAATGCTCTTCAACAATGTGACTTTGCCACTGCCCCATCAATACATGGAATCTAATTTTCCTTTCTTTGATCAGCTTGTATGTCACATGACTTCCAAGGCTGGTCATAAATGGCAATGCAACTTCAACCTGCTGCATTACTGGGTCACTGGAACACTCTCTCTTTTAGACTTCAGTTGCCATGGGAGCAGTCCCACTGCACTGAGGTATCATGTTGTGAGGGAGCTAAAGCTAGCCTATATGAAGATATTACATAGAGAGGCTCTAAGACTCTATGAAGGGAAGACTGTATGAATGCCTGGCCAGCCCCCCACTGCTCTAGTCCTCTTATGTTCGAGCTCCAACCATCATCCAACTACAATTGCTTAAGACCTCAAAACACTGAGCTAAACCCTTCCTGCATTACTGACCCACAGGAACCACTAAGGGAGATAATATAATGATTGTGTGTGTGTTTTAAGTCACTACACTGTGTTCATTATGCACCCTCCCAATTAAAAAACAAACCAAAACACATTATTAAGGTAAAATTGTAAAGAGCTGCACATATTTAATGTATGCAACTTGAGTTTGGGGATAAGTATGCACCGAGAAACCATCATCATCATCAAGACCATAGACATATCTATCACCTCCCAAGTGTCTTTACACATGCTTTATTTGTGTGTGTGTGTGTGTGTGTGTGTGTGTGTGTGTGTGTTAAGAACACTTAACATAAATCTACTCTCAGCGACTTTTATTTTATTATTTTTAAAAAAATATATTTTATTGATATTTTACAGAGAGGAAGGGAGAGAGAAGAGAGAGCTAGAAACGTCGATGAGAGAGAAACATCGACCAGCTGCCTCCTGCACACCCCCTACTGGGGATGTGCCCGCAACCAATGTACATGCCCTTGACCGGAATCGAACCCGGGACCCTTCAGTCTGCAGACCGACGCTCTACCACTGAGCCAAACCGGTTTCAGCTCTCAGTGACTTTTAAATATACAGTATTGTTAGTTATAGGAACAATGCTGAGTAGTAAAAATTTAGAACTTATTTATCTTGTGTAACATAGGCCTTCCACACTTTGACCATCATCTCTCCATTTCCTCCTCCCCCAGTCCCTGAAAACTACCATTCTATTCTCTGCTTGTATGCATTTGACCATTCTATTTGTAAGTGAGGTCATACATTATTTGCCTTTCTGTGTCTGGTTTATTTTACCTTCCCTAAGGTCCTCAAGCCTATCATGTTGTCACAAATGGCAGGGTTTCCTTTATAGTAAAGGCAGAATAATGTTCCATTTTATGTAACAATCTTAGGCTGTGTGGGCTGCTATAACAAAATACCAGAGACCAGTAGCTTATAAATATTATAGAGGGAGGGAAATCCATGATGAAGACACTGGCAGAGCCAGTGACTGGTTAGAATCCACTTTCTAGCTCAGAGAATTATTTTCTCTCTCCCTCCCTTCCTCTCTATAAAATCAATAAAAACATATCATTAGATGAAGATTTTTTTAAAAGCCATCTTGATAGGAGTGAGGTAATATCTTATTGTGGTCTTGATTTTTCACTTCTCTGATGATTAGTGATGCTGAGGCCCTTTTTATATACCCATTGGCTATTTGTATATCTTCTTTGGAAAAGTATATATTCAGGTCCTTGAATTTTAAAATCTGATTATTATGTTTATTTGTTTTAGTTTGCTATTTAGCTTAGGAGTTTGTTTTATAGTTTGAATATTAACCCCTTATCAGATGTACAATTTGCAAATATTTTCTCCTATCTCATAGGTTGCCTTTTCATTTTGTTGATGGTTTCCTTTGCTGTGCAGAGCTTTTTAGTTTTTTTTGGAGTTTCACTTGTTTATTTTGCTTTGGTTACTTGTGCTTATGGTGTTACATCCAAAAAATCACTGCCAAGACCCAGGCCTTTTCCCTGGAAGTTTTGTTCCCAGATGGTGACATAGGAGATTCCTGAATTCACCTCCACTCTCGCACTCACCAAATTTACAGCTACATGTTTTCCTCTGAAAGAAATCTAGAAACTAGCTGAGTGACTCCTATTCATTGGGCAAATGACAAAATACCAACAAAATGGGTAGGAAAGGCTGAGACACACTCTCACCATAAACCTCACCCCTCATACTATTGGTGGTGGTGTTGAGGGGGGACTCACAACTCCCAGCTTCTCCCTGAGGAGCAAAGGATCTAGTTCCAGGATCTGGCACCACAACTTTTAAGACTTCCACTAAGAGATTGGCCCCCAAAACACCTATCTCTAAAAGCCAATGGAGCTTGTAGTTACAAGACTATAGCAAACCAAAACATAGTTCTTTTTTAAAAATATATATTTTTATTGATTTTTTACAGAGAGGAAGAGAGAGGGATAGAGAGCTAGAAACATCGATGAGAGAGAAACATCTACCACCCCCCACTGGGGATGTGCCCGCAACCAATGCACATGCCCTTGACCGGAATCAAACCTGGGACCCTTCGGTCCACAGACCGACACTCTATCCACCGAGCCAAACTGGTTTCGGCAAAACACAGTTCTTAATAGGCTCCTGAAGGCTCACTGTGGCTATCAAGAGAAAGCCCCAGGCCTAGTTGTCCCTGAAAGAAGCCCATTTGTCTACTTCTAAAACCGCTGCCTGAGTGCCTGCCTCTAATTTAGCACAAATCTAGGGGCCATGTGTCCTATAGAGGCTGGGGAGACTGGTAGGGAGAAAGCTCTTGTAATAATGCAGGCAGAAGAAGATGGTTACTTGGAATAAGTGATCTTGTGGGGTTGGTGAGAAGAGCATGAATTTTGGAAAAAATTCGATAACGGGGATTAGCTGGTGGCTGTCTAAGGAAGATTGTTGACCTGAGCCACTGGGAGGTTGTAAATGCCATTTACTAACACAGGGAAGTCAATGACAATTATATATCAGGCATTGTTCTAGTCACTTAGGAACAAGAACCAGGTGTTCCCCCCCTTTTTTTGGGGGGGGGGCGCGTGTAGAGGGGAGGGGAAAGGTCCATTTTGACCAAGCTAAATTTAAGAATAGATATCTAAGCAAAGATGTCACATAGATAGCTGAATATACCAGCCTAAGCTGGGTGTATACATTTTAAACCTTTGTGAAACAAGGTCTGCTTCATTAGCTGGGATTTTGTCCTACCCATACTGAAAACAAGCAGGAAAAGACAAATTATCACTGCTGTAATTAAAGCTTTTAGGGTCTGGCTGTTTAGTTCAATCGCACAGCTGTAAATAACAGATTGCTCCCATCTGGGGCTCCGCCCGTGCTCCAGACCACAACTGTGCGAACCTCCGCATCCACAGGAATCGCTCTCTTGCTCTGTACAACACTGAAATGTGATCTAGAAGCACATTCGTATCCAGTTGGTAACTAATGGGATTTGCAACCTGGGATATTAGTGAGTTAAGTCAGAGTAACGTAGCTGAAGCCGAAAAATATCCTTCAGACCAATGCATTCTGGGAAGTCACCATAGATGTTACAGGGCTTTGTGATAGCACGGGGACCATCAAGTAAAGAAACTGAAAATTTAAAAGTACTATTCATCTATTCTAGAATGGTTCCTATGCCTTTCTGAGATTTTTAAGAAGAAACCATGAGGGTCAAGCCAAGGTCAGAGGACCTCCAGCAGCCTGTGGTGGTTCTGGTGGGGCATGCCTGTGGGTGTCTCCAGTCTCAGTCTTGCCGTCTCTGGCTTCTAACGCCTGCTTTGCGTACCATGGGCAACACTAGGTTTCATGAACACAACTGCAGCTTGTAATTAAGGGTGACCCAAATGACAATTTGGCAGCCATGGAGGTTGTGCTGCCACCTGGCACTTAGGAATAATTACTTTCCATAACCTACCCACACTCTGCAGTCTGTCCACTCTTTGACACCTTTGCCAACTTTTAATCTGCATTTCTTTCAAAAGAGTTTGCAGAACTTGATCCTTTCTTCAATATACTCACTGGCTGTTTTTATTTCTTCTTTATAGTCTGTCACTTTCAACCAAAAGTCTTGATACCCGTAGGCTATTGGTTTTATTTAGAGTGGAGCTTGAATCGAAGTTGTCTTCTCTGAAAGAGCTTCACTGCGTTCCTCTCCTGTTCCAACTGGTCTATGAATACACCTTAGTACTTACTCTCTTTTATTTCTTTTCTGGTGGCAGCAGACTTAACGTGTGTCCCGATGTTTTAAACAAACTAACGTGTCACCTGGGGTACATGGAGAAGCCTTTTCCAATCTCCTCCATTGTTGATGTGCTGGATCCATTTTTGGGGTTTGTGTAACCCAACCCAGATATATCCGTGGTCGTATCCTTCCGTGTGGTCTCATGACAAGATGTATCTGTGCAATGCTATTTATCATTATCGACTCTTTTTACATGTAGAATTTTGCACAGTCTTCAAAAGTAAATGCCTGAACGCAAACACCTAACTCACTGTCTGCACGCCTTCTCACATCTTCTCTGCATTTGGATGGGTGGACGGGGACTGGATGATACAGAAGTGACTACGCGGAGGTAATAAATGCTACCAGTCACACCCTTGCTGCCACGGTAGCTTAGGTGTTTCCTGAACAGCGAACAGCAAGCCATCACAAACCCCACAAGCTCTTCTAGAGTCGTGGCTGTCTCTGTTCAGTTGAGATGGTTGTAAAAACAGTCTGGCCTCCAACATCACACAGAGTCCACCCAGTGCTGCCCTGTTCCGTATCAGCTCTGCAAGTGCTTTTGGGGTTATAGATACTGTTGCCTTGGCGATTGCAAAAACAAAACTATTTCAACTGGAGGCGCCCTGGGTAATGCCATAAATGGTTCATAGATAAATGCAGCCTTCTTTATAAGCTCTCTAAAATGTCCGTGATAATATGCTTGATAGCATGTAAGGGTCAACTGAATAACAACAACAAAATCCTGCTTTGAACACCGTGGAGGAAAGGATGAGGTATTAGAGAATAAGGAATAGTTCCACATTAAACTGTCCATCTGACCATCTGGTGGAGAGAGAGAGAGAGAGAGAGAGAGAGAGAGAGAGAGAGAGAGAGAGAGAGAAAGTGGTTAACACTTTAAATTCATGAAGTCACTTTTCAGGTTGGGAGCTGATGCTTAGAGATGCCCTGTAGACATCAATGGTGCCTAGTAAGTCCCATGATAAACTCTCCCCACCCCGTTCTCTTGTTTCACAAATAATGCCACTTACTTCAACTGCAGAGAGGTGATCTGTCTTAATGTGCAGCTTGAAAACAATTCTCTTGCTATACATCTCTGCCAATGAAAGTACATATACACATATGTATATATATTTATAAACATGCATATACATTTTCTTATTACATATATATATATATATATATATATATATATATATATATATGCTTGTGTATGTACATATAATAAGATGAGGTCTTCTGCCAAACTTTAAGCCAATGTCTAAAATCTGCAAGTAGTTTATCTCTGAACATCACCCAAGTCCAATGGGAAGCATAAAGCTCGTAATATCCTTTCCTGTGATCAAGCTGATTCAGCAAGCTGGGGAGAGGAAAATCTGAAAATTCCAAATCGGAGGACAGAGAGCAAGAGCTTCTTAAAAACTTTCTGAGTTTGCCCTGGCCGGTGTCAGCTTGGTTGGGTTTCGTCCTGTGCTCCGAAAGGTTGCCCATTGGATTCCCGGTCAGGGCACATGCGGAGGTTGCAGGCTCGGTCCCTGGTGAGGGTGTGTGCAGCAGGCAGCCGGTCATTTACATCAATGTATCTCCTTCTCCCTCTTCTTCCCCCTCTCTCTTAAAAAAATCAATAAAATATTTTTTAAAAAGCTTCCTGAGTTTATGTGCATCTTTAGATATATCTTTGGAGAGTAGCCCCACGCCTGACAGTGGAGACCCTGAAATATCGTAAGTTATTTGATGTGTTTAAAGAAGCTATGATGTCATAGGGAATGAGGCAAGTCTCTGAAGCACATTTCTCTGTCTGAATATCCTGGGCAGGAAAGGGGTAAAGAGTCGAAGGTTCATTCTGACTCTTTTGTTTCTTAATAAGCAGCTTCAAGTCACTATCCCAAAAAGGCAGCTGAAGGATGGCAAACATTGGTTCTGCCTCTTTGAACCGTGCTTTTGCCTTTAGCTACGCATGGTCATTTTTCCTGATAGCTGGACACGATGTCCTGGGCAAAGGGAACCTCTGTGCACAGGCCTTTGGCAGCCTGGGGGTGAGGTGTGTGTGTGTGTGGGGGGGGGGGGGAGGCATTCTACAGTCCTATGGTTAGATCTCAACTTTTTAGTGAGCCCGTCCTTCGGACTGTGAACTCCGCAAGTGTTTTGATGTCTTCTCTCTCCCCTGAGGTGCGAGAGGATGTCTAGAGCTGACTGGAGTTGAGTAGTTCCCTAGTTCCCTCCCCGCAGGTTAGTTAGGCTCTGATTTGCTCCACCAGGATATACTGACTAGCTAGTCTCCCAGATGACAGGTTTGTTAAGAAGGACAGAGTGTCCAAAGCTGGTTTGGCTCAGTGGATAGAGCGTCAGCCTGCAGACTGAAAGGTCTCAGGTTAGATTCTGGTCAAGGGCATGTACCTTGGTTGCGGGCACATCTCCAGTAGGGGGTGTGCAGGAGGCAGCTGATCAGTGTTTCTCTCTTGTCGATGTTTCTAGCTCTCTATGCCTCTTCCTTCCTCTCTGTAAAATATCAATAAAATATATATTTTTTAAAAGAAGAACAGAGTGCTCTCTGGCTATTTAAAAAACGGCCATGTCCCCCTGATGGAAGCGTAAGGTTATCTTCCTCCAAGATTTACTCTGGGAACCTGGCTGAGCTCCTGGAGGAGGTATATCTTCAAAATTGTGCCCCCTCCCATGAGTGGGCCCCCTTGGAGGTTTTAACTCTCAGGGTTGTCCCCCGCTGAGCCTCCAGCAGTTTGTAAACAGCAGAGCAGGCCTCCCCACCCCCTACCCACCCTGGTTCTGTGGTGTTTCTGCTTGGGAGTCTGCTCACGAAGCTGAGCCCCCCCTGTGTCACCTGCCTTCTCTCCAACCTGGGGGGCAGCAGGTGCCCTGAGTCCTCCTCTCTCCCATGGATCCAAGAAGAGTTGATTTTCCCCATCTCCTCAGCTTTTGACTTGTTTGGATGCAGTAGCTACTTGCAGGCTACTACATACACAACTGAAAGTCCCACACTTCATTCTTATAAATGATAAAGAAGATTCAGTAGGAAAATGTGTGGGAAGTGTGTGGGTAGGTGCTGTCACACGTGTGTGTGTGTGTGTGTGTGTGTGTGTGTGTGTGTGTACCAGGGCACCTACTGGAGATGGCCTTACCAGCTAAGACCTTAATGTACAATTCCAATGGTTTAAAAAATCCCTGAGGGGACTACTAAAATTTCTGAGCATTTAAAAAAAAAATCAGACTCTGTGGCTTCACATTAGGAGTGTGAAGTGGTTTTCTGATCTCCTTGGGAAAGAGGGTGCCTCTGAGGGTGCCCGCGAGCAGCGGCTGGTGCAGGAAGCAGAGGAGCGGCCTTCTGAGTGTGTTACATGTTTTTCTGAGAGTTTTGGACCCACCATTTCCTATTTTTCAATTCTTTTAGGAGGCTCTTTATTTTATGTTTGTAAAAAAAAAAAAAAAGTCATCAAGCAGCTAAGACAAGAGTGAGAGGGAGGAGGCAGGAAGGGAAGGTGGTTTGAGGCTGGCGACACTGGTTCAGAAGTAAACCCCAGAGGAATGTTAAACCTGTTTCTGGGCTTTATTCCTACATTTTGGAGTCTTTCCTCCCACTCCCCTCTACCACTCTCCCAGAAATAGTAATTTCAGGCTGGGGGAGGGGTGAAGTCTTTTCTGAGAACTAGGTTGGGTAAGGGCAATTTCGGGTAAGATCTTTCAACAAGTTAGGAGGGTAAGAGACTTTGAATGTCTTAGTTTAGTTTAAACATAATGGCTGCAGGCTTAACCAAAATCATAACCAAAGTCAGCTGTGGTGGTGGGCTAGAGTGGATAACGGATTAAGGGGTTTGTTTGATGATGTTAACGTTGCGTGTGGGTGATGAAAGTTGGGTGTGGGGAATTAATTAGAACGATATGGCCCATGTAGTATGCTACAGATGTATTTTCAGTTTTAAGACTTCTGTTCCTGGTTGGAAAGTTAAGGAAAGTTAAGGGTTAATTACTCTTTGGGACAGAGTAATTCCTTCTGTGGCTCCTTGCTTCCCTTTATGCATTCAGCAAGCAGGACACAAGCCTTGTATCCTGAAAGAAGTGGAAAAGCAAACACTGGCTATGTCCTGTGTCTCCATGTTAGGACCCACCCCCAAAAACATGTTGCATCTTCACAAAGTTCCCCAAATGCCCTGGACATGGACTTGGGAAGACTTTCGTTGGCCTTCAATTGCCACTCAAAGGACTTTGGCCTAAGACACCAGCACCCCTTACAATTCAGTGCAATGTAGGTTGATGTGATTTCAAAGTATCATGTGTGAGGAGGTGAGTGAGAAGCAAGAGCTTCTTCCTTCTTTCCTTCCTTCCTTCCTTCCTTTCTTCCTTCCTTCCTTCCTTCCTTCCTTCCTTCCTTCCTTCCTTCCTTTCTTTCTTTCTTTCTTTCTTTCTTTCTTTCTTTCTTTCTTTCTTTCTTTCTTTCTTTCTTTCTTTCTTTCTCTAAGTAAAACAATCTATCCACAATGTTCAAAGGTGAATCATGGGTCCCATCCTTTCCTAGGCTTTAATGATCCCTAGTAAATGGAATTAAATCACATCAAATACTCATCCAAGAGCACATTGGCCACCGTATTTAAAAGATGCTTGCGGGCCATGTGCCCCGGGTAAGCCGTACCCCCCAAAGGGGAAGGGTGTCCCGGGTGAGCCGTGTGTCCCAGGGGGCCGAGTGCCCCGGGTGAGCCGAGTGTCCCAGGGGGCCATGTGCCCCGGGTAAGCCTTACCCCCCAAAGGGGAAGGGTGTCCCAGGTGAGACGTGTGTCCCAGGGGAAGCAGTGGGACCCAGGGGAAGGGGAGGTGAAAACCAGAGGAGGAGCGGACTCTATTCATATGATCCTGAGATAGTCACCATAAAACAAGCAGACTGTCAAATGAGGAGCAGATTTTATTCATGGGGTCCAGAGATAGTCACCATAAAACAAGCAGATTGTCAAATGACAGGGGGGAGGGGAAGGAGACCTGGGGGGAGACAGGAGAACAACCGAGGGACTGGTGTGCATGAACATAAGTACAACCAATGAACACAGAACTCTGGGGAGGGAGGGCATAAGTGGGAGGTGAGGGGGGGCAATGGTAAACTATGTACACAGAAAATACCTTAATAAAATAAAATTAAAAATAAATAAATAAATAAATAAATAAATAAATAAATAAATAAAATAAAAGATGCTTGCAAAGTGTATGGGTGCAAATTGGCCTTGCACAGTAGCAGCCAGGCATAGCAAGGATGTGCTATCTTCTTGACCTTCAGCCCTCTGTAATCTCCAAACCTGGACTCTTTAGAACTGGGCTGGGAGGAACAGAAAACAGTATTTGTAAATAGTGTGTTGTTGTTTTTTAAAATATGGAGGAAATGCTAGCCTCAAAGACGATCAAGAGACAGCCTAGCTGTAGGCCCCTGTGGAAAACAGAAACCTAGCCCTGCCTATGTGGCTCAGTGGTTAAATGATTCTGTTTCATCATTGATGTTTCTATTTCTCTGTCCCTCTCCTTTCCTCTCTGAAATCAATAAAAATATATTTTAAAAATAAAATGGAAACCTAGGGGGCGGGTAGGAACAAGAGTGTGTGTGTGGGGGAGGGGAGGTTGTGACTGTAAATGGGCACAGGGTTTTATTGGGGGGGGGGCGTTGATGGGAATATTCTAAAATTAGGTTATGGTAATAATGGTTATACAACTTTGTAAATTTATTAAAAAGCACTGAGTTGCACACTTATGATATGTGAATTCTACCACAATAAAGCTGTTAAAAATAAATAAAGAAAAATAAAAGAAAGAAAAGTCACAGAGAGCTATTATAGATGCAGAGTGACTGACAGCTTCTATTTCTCCTGCAGGATAAACAATTAATGGTGACTCCAGCAGAACCAAAGCTGCAGCAAAATTATTTTTCTCTTACCAAAGCCAGTGAGTGGAATCCAGGGGTGCAACTTTTCCCTTGATATCAGGAGGGGCCTGCTGACTGTTACAAAGGCCCAGGATGAGAGACAGTGCTCTCCCTGGCCCTGGGTTCGAGCACAGAGCTCTACCAGGGCAGGGTACCAGGGACTCAGGAGAGCGCTGGGAGACAGATGCTGCCTAAGATGACGTCCATCGCTGAGCTCCAGGGACTCCACTACTGGGACGGGAAGTCCTCCTTTCTCTCCGGAGCTGTGCTTGTCCACCCGAGAGTCGGAAGTGTTTTGCCCCATTTCTAAGTTACCCGGAAGGGGATGTTTGTCTGCTGCCCAGAGATGTGCTGATGAAAGAAGCCGGAGGGGCACGAAGACTCCCTGAAGACTCAGATTCACATAACAACAGGAACTGGGTAACTGACAGACTGCAATTGGGCCTCCACAATAATAGTAATTAATGCAAGAATAATAACTTCATTCTCAATTTCCTATTGCCTCTTTTGTCCTGGGCAGCATACAAACCCAGCAGAGAAGATTTTAGCCACCTCTGGGGTGTGACCTAGTGTTTTTTATGTTTGTTTGTTTTTAGCATTGATGGGCGGTTTTTAGATTATAAAAGGCCTGTAAGAAATTTGTAAAAGGCAGAAAGCAATGAAAGACAATATAAATTAAATGGGAATGTCACAAGCCAGTGATAACCACTATTAACATGTATCTCATTATATTGTGTTACAAAAATAAAAATGTGGGACATGTTGTTTAATAAATCAATTTCTAATTTAACAATATAATGCAATCTTTCCAAGTCACTAAGTATGCTTCTAAAACATGGTTTTTAATGGTTGTATAAGATTATGTTATACAATGTATATTAGCATATTTAATCCACTCCCTGTTGTAGTTTTAGATTGCTTCTGGTTGTTTTTGCATTGACAATGTAATTTTTGAAGTCAAAGCCTTTTCTGAAGCCAAAGTGTATATTCTTTTTTTAAAATATATATTTTATTGATATTTTACAGAGAGGAAGGGAGAGAGATAGAGAGCTAGAAACGTCGATGAGAGAGAAACATTGACCAGCCGCCTCTTGCACAACCCCTACTAGGGATGTGCCCGCAACCAAGGTACATGCCCTTGACCGGAATTGAACCTGGGAACTTTCAGTCCGCAGACCGACGCTCTACCACTGAGCCAAACTGGTTTCGGCAAAGTGTATATTCTTAATATAAATGTCTAGACATGGGCCCTAGATATAAAATTTCAGGTTCAAAATGTATAAGCATGATTTAGGTTTTTTATATTTGTTTCCAAATTGTCCTTTGAAGAGTCTGTGCCTACTCAAACCAACAGTTCACGAGCATACTCATTTCCCCATATGTTCTTTCATTCTAGTTATTGTCACCATTAATAAATTGTATTTATCAAACTGGTCATTATTGATCTTGACCATTCTTCAGTGTCAGCATTTGTTTGTATTCTTTTATGAGTTGTGTGCTCATGTCCTTTGTTCGTTTTTCTGTTGGACCATTCATTTTTTCCATTGATTTACAAGAGTATATGTATAGTAACAATATCAAATCTTTGCTTCCTTTACAAGTTGTTGTAAATATTCCACCCCCAATTGTTGTTTGCCTGTTAATCTTATTTTAGAATTTTTTACATGTATTTCTATATTATGAAAATTTAATGATCTAATTTCCTATAATTCCTGTCCTTGGTTATAATTATTAGAAAGTACTTCACTACTCAAAATAAATATATAAAAATTATTTTTTTATTTTCCTTAAAGATTTTTATAATTTCACTTTTTTCATTCACAGCTTTAATCTCTCTGGTAATGGTGTTGATTTATAGTGTGAAGTAACCATCTTTCCCCCAAAATCATTAACCATTTGACCAATTATTGTATCCTTTATGTAACTGTTTTTTGTTATATATTGTATAGTCTAGTTGGGCAAATTGCCGCTTATTTTATATAAAGTTTATTCTTAGATGTTTCACAATTTCTGTACCTCTATGATTTGGAACCTTTTTTCCATCAGATATTTTAAACTAGTTGTTGCTGAGGTATAGTAAAACCCTTAACTTTTATTTTTTTCTTCTTTAAAATATATTTTAGTGTTTTTTTACAGAGAGGAAGGGAGAGGGATAGAAAGTTATAAACATCCATGAGAGAGAAACATCGATCAGCTGCCTCCTGCACACCTCCTACTGGGGATGTGCCAGCAACCAAGGTACATGCTCTTGACCAGAATCGAACCTGGGACCCTAAGTCCGCAGGCTGATGCTCCATCCACTGAGCCAAACTGATCAGGGCAAAACCCTTAACTTTTAAATATATGTTTTAGAACATCAAGACTAACTACTCTCCTTTTAGTTCAAGTATCCTGCTATAGAAAGCAGAAAAATAATTTATTCCAAAAGACGACAGACTGATTTTAAAGATGGAGTTTGGTATAATTCCTTTACACAGGGGATCTTCCCTCCAGACATTTATTTTTCTAATTGTCCCAGTGGAGACTGGAATAAACCTTATCTGGACACGGGGTGGCATGTTTTAAAAAAATATACTGTTCAAAAAGATTTGCTAATATTTTATTTAGGAATTATCACCTTGTGTTGATAAAACAAATTGGTTTGTAATTTTTATTGTTATTTTTGCTTTCAGGGGTATATTAGTTTTATTTTATAAATTGAGTTTTATACATCAGAAATCTTTTACAGTTTGTATTCTCTAGAGCAGTTTAAAAATTTTTTCCCCTTAATTTTTATTTGTCACTTATACTTCAAGAAAGCTGGAAAAAAAAGGATATACAAACTGTGAAGGCTATTGGATGAGTAAAATGGTGAAAACACTTTTCTAACACAGTAAGCAAACAAAAAATACATGTAAGGAACTTTCCTTCTTCAGATAAATGCTTAGTTCATTTATTTTTATTACCCCTTTATAAAAATAACAATGATCTCATTTTAGAATATGATCTTTTTTTTTTCCTGAGTGTAACTTTGTCACATGTCAGAAGTTTTGAAACCCAGTGTTATTATTGTTATTTTCAAAACACTATTTAATTACATGTTTTATTTCCTTTCTTGCCCAGGAGTTATTTAGAAGAATATTGCTTAATTTCCTGGGGTTTGGATTTTACTATTTAATATTTTTCTTACTAATTCTTGGTTGTGCTAGATTATAGTCAGAGAGTTTGCATCTAAGAGCTTATGGAAATTTCTTTTATGATCTAATATATTAACTTAGTTTATAAATGCCATATGGCCATTTTAAAGGACTATTAATTAGGTATTTGTGGACTATAAATCTTGAAAAACTTGTTGATTACATTATTTCATTCCTTTGCCACTTGATTCATCAAAGTGTATGAAAGAAATGATAAAGGTATCATTTTTTTCATACATATAAGATTACAGTTCTTTCAATTTATTTTTGATTTCTAAGACTGGTATTTTTAACATTTAGATGCTATTTTGTGCAGAACATAAACATTCATGAACTTATAGCTTCTTTGTGATTTGCACCTTGTATTGATATAATATTCCATATAATATTTTCTTCTTCAATTCTTAGTTTGATATTAAATCACTGTCCCCACTTTAGTTTTTGCTTTGTTTCATGTATTGTCTTTGTCATCTTTTTGGGGGAAAAATGCTTTATGGGTCACTTTGATATAGGCCTGCCTTTTTTTAGAAACAATGTGCATTAATCAGATTTCTGTGGAGGAAACAGAAATCACCTCATGTGCTTACAGTGGAAAGGGGTTTAATGCAGGCAATTCCGTGCTTACTGAAATGAGAGGGGCGGCTGGAGGAGTAGAGGTTGGGGGCCTTCCCTGGATTATTGGTTCCAAGTTGCTGTACGGGGACCAGGAAGCTCGGGCTGCTGAGCCACACCTCACCTTGCCGAATCAGTGACCAGACCCAGGAACACGCCCTGGCTGTGGCCAGTACTCCCGCCTGCTCAGACTTGTGTCCTGTCAACCGGCAGCAGGCAAGTGGCCGCCACCTCACCGCCACCTGCCAAATGCATCTTCTTCGCATGCATCTTCTTCCTCAAGCGCAGCTTTCGGCTCCGGCCCAATTTACACCCAGCACCCTCACCTTGAAGGCCTTTGAAAAAGGTAATTTTTAGTTTCACAACCTCTCCAAACCGAAGGAGGATGGAGTGGGAGTTAGGAGAGCCAATCCAGCAGTCTAAGACACTCCTACAGGGTTGGAGTGATCCTTTTAAACCCCGAGAACCCTTCTGTTCCAAATGGGGAGTACAGCCCAGGCACAGCTGTTACGATAACTGATAGCATTGATTTAACTTTTAAATTGTATGCTAACTTGCATTTCTCCTCTGCTTTTCTTACCTAGTTCTCTTAGTATATCGGTCAATTTTTATTTGCTCTTTTTTTGTTTTGTAATTTGTAAGTTCTAGATTCCATTTTATTCTACCAATGATTATCTTTAAATTAATCTACATAAAGGACTATATATTTAGGCTACCTATGTAATTTTAAGTTGAATTTATATGTTTATACATGTACATGCACATATATATCCTTTTTAAAGTCAGGCCTAAATCAGCATCTATTGACAAGTGTGCTCTTGTTCGTGGATAAGAGAAGCCCTCTGCTATTTATTATTATTATTTTTTATTTTAGTGGCTGGGGGCAGAGGGCAGAAGACCAGGAACCTAGGCCCAGATCACACCCAGGACCAGCCTGTTCAGTGTCCTGCTGCTGCCACCCAGCCCCGGGGCACAGGCCTTCCCATCTCCCTTCTTCTCATGATAGGGATCTGGCAGGACAGTGTTTGGCTTTGCTAACCTCAGGGAGAAAGGCTGGCCTCACTTCTGCTCCCTGAACCTGGGAGGTGTGAGAGGCTGGCAGACTGAAGCTTCTCGGGCACACGCCCCTCCCTGTGAGAGACGTGAGGTTTAGCCCCCTTCCCTCTTGCGTGTCTGTAGTCTGATCTGTACTCTGATCAATAAGCACTACCGACTTCTTCACGAATCAAGACGCTATTGTAGGCACAGCATTTGGAAATCCGAAAGCCAATTTCTGTCTTCCAGGGTTGTAGAGTCTGGTGTGGGAGTTACCGAATTTGACGGCGTAAAAGACGATTTTTTGGCCCTGAAAAATACGTATTTGCCGGCATATAAGAGACTGGGCGTATAAGACGACCCCCTAACATTTCCACTAAAAATACAGAGTTTGTTATATACTCGCCGTATAAGACTACCCCCCACTTGGAGGCATATTTTTCAGGGCCAAAAAGTCGTCTTATACGCCGGCAAATACGGTAGGTACTTAAAGGTGTTGATTCACTGTCACGAGACACATGCTAGAAACATGTATGTTCATGGGGTGGGATTAGAGCAGAGGAAATGGCCACTTGACCTGTCTAAGTGGGAGAGGGTTAAGGACTGACCTTAAAAGAGGAGCATTTCCCAGATGTCCAGTAGCAAGGAAGCCACACGGACCCGGAAATGTGGAGCCCCTCAGGGCACAGGAAAAAGAAGCCCTGTGCTGCTGGCAGGACGCGCAATGCCAGGCAGTGCCGGGGCAGCCAGGCCGGCGAGGCCCAGGGAGCACTTCCCAAGACGGGAGGGTGACCTGCGAGAACATGGTGCTGCCTAGGGACTCTTCCTCTCTGAGACCTGCTGGCTCTTGGCACCCACAGAGCTTCTCACCCTGGAGGACTTACTCGCAAGGACAGCGGCACCCCTGCCATTTGGCTCGGCAAAGACCCGAGGGTCTCCCACAGGTGAGTAGACAGTGAAGAAGGTGGCTGTGTTTGAGGAGTCTTTGGGTGAGGGGACCCCAGGCTCATCTCTTAGGGGAGGACCACCTGCGTCAGGGAACTTGCAGAGGGAGGCCTCACTGGCCCGGCAGAGGACAGCGTGTGGGTGCCTGGCCCGCAGGCCACCAGGCCTGTCAGGGTTTCCTGGAGAAGCAGCAACAGCCACAGAGGAACCAGCCACAGGGGGGGACCTCTTCCCACTCTCCCCTAAGGGCCTGGGCTCAGAACGGGGCGGGTTGGGAGGTACTTGAGAGGTGGGCTCCGTCCCCCAGCCCTCCCCGCTCACCCCCCAACTCTAAGCTGCTGCTACAACTTTAGCCTGCCCGGAATTTCCAGTACCTGGAGTAAGACTGTTTTAGCAATTTAAAGTGTTGTTTTTGTTTTTGTTTCAAGTTCTGGAGTTTTGACAAGCGGGGCTGGGAGAGCTGCTCCCTAATGGGAAGGGGAGTGACACAGTTGGGAAGCGGTTGTAGAAAAGAATAAAAACCCTTCCTGTCTGTAGCCCAGTGAGCAGGCCTTCTCAATAAACCAGCTTGGTGGGCATTTGCTGGTGGCTAATTGCGGACATGGAACACTGCAATGCTTCCTAAAAATCCTCCTTAAAACCTCTTTTCTCCTTCCAGCAGCTGCTCAAATGTCAAATGTCCTGCCCTTCTCGCCTCTCCCTCCCCCTGCCCTCCCCCCCAATCTTTTTCCTCCCTGTTTTCCTATGTCAAGCAATCTACCACTGCCAGCCCCACCCACCAAACCTGTCTTGGCAGGACCTGACCTCAGCAGGCTGAGTCACACCTGCCTCACTGTGCCTCATCGCTGGGGCCAGCTCCGCAGCCCACTTCCGCTTCCGGCTCCAACCCCCCGTGCTTTCTCTTCCACCTTCTGAATTCGATTCCCCAGCAGGAAGAAGTCAGGCTCTCTCTCCCGGGAAATTTAGGTTTGCTCTTCAGCTTGACCATTAATTGTGCCTCCGTTGTCTGAGCCAGCTGCTCCTGCCTCTCCAAACGGCCCTCACTCGGCTGTGCCCTGGGATGAACCGCAGCAGAAGTCCTTAGGTGCTGACCGCACACCCTGCTCCCTGCTTCCCTTCCCCTGGACAGGCAGAGGGGAACTCTGAATTCCAGCACGTCTCCACTCTGCCCCAGAGCCTTTCTAGGGCGGGCGGGCATTCTGCCACAATGCTGGTCTCTGTGGCTGTGCGCCCACAGGTAATTATTAGGGCTGAGCCTTGCACACCCTCTTAAACCTCCTCTACTTCCAGCCTGCAGTGTTTGGAGGAGTGTCTAACCACAGACTGAACGTGTGGGACAGCATGTGGGCTGCTTGATCACTGGTCCCTCCATGACCTTCTTCTCTCCAGCAGCCAGATGGGGGGGTTCCAAACATGTCCAGTCATGCCTGCCGTTGACCTCCTCATCCACGAAATACCACAGTATCTGCAGAAATTGTGTATTTTATATACCGATGCCCAGTATGAGCTAACACTGATTCCCAGCCTGTACCTTCTATTTTTTTATTGACTTCAGAGAAGAAGGGAGACGGATAGAGAGAAACATCACTGGGGAGAGAGACTCATTGATTGGCTGCCTCCTGCAGGCCCCACACTGGGGATCAATCCCACAACCTGGGCATGTGCCCTGACTGGGAATCAAACCGTGTCCTCCTGGTTCATAGGTCAACACTCAACCTCTGAGCCACACCGGCCAGGCCTCAGCCTGTTTACCTTTTGGTTGACTTTCTTAGATTCTCTCAGCTTAGCGTACATAAAGTCACATAAGGGTGGTTTACCATTTCACACATCTGGGCCCTAAAAGTCCATATCCCTCCATGGTTCTGATTCTGATTTCAGAACAGCCCCCACCTTTTCTCTCGTTTTGAAGGAGGCCTTCTGAGGATTGTACAACTCCTTTTGGGCCAACCTTTGCTCCCTTGCACTATAAGCATAACAACTGGGGATGGTCACTGTGAAAGCTAATTTTTGTCACAGTTCTAGGGAGGTAATTTACCGGAAGTGTGAAAACCCAGACAAGCCACCAAATAAGATCTGAACATTCCAGGCTGCCTACATATCATTGTCATGAAGCCGCATTCAAATAAATACGAATTCTTTCCAACCCCCCCCCCCAAAAAAAAAAGATGGATAAATACTGCAGCTCTTACTGAAGTTTTCTTCTAGACCCAAAAGAGAGGGTCACATAGCACATCATACAAAAATACTTCTAAAATCCTCTCTACACAATTCTTCTTATGCCCAAACTTTGCTTTCTCATCAACTTCTTATGGCAAGTACTCTAAATCCAAGTATCTCCACTTTTTATTCCTATTCTCGGCCTCTTCACCCCTTGCTAGCCCTTTTCTGCATTTCTCTCTATTTTCCTCTCTCCCTTTTCTCTGTTATTCTGTTTCCTTAACATTTCATCAGATCCGCTTCTCTGATCAACAAATCAAAACCATCTTCCTTGAGGTGATTTAGAACAGAAAAGACAAGTGTTTTTCTGTAATTAATTTTTTTCAATTAATTTGTTTATTTGGAAATAATCATAGATTCACATGCAGTTGTAAGAAATAATGAAGAAGTATCCCCTGTACCTTTATCCATTTCCTTCAATGGTGACATTTGGCCAAACTATAGTGCAAGTTCACAACCATGATATTGTCATTGACAGTCTAGATACAGAACACTTCCTTCACCACACGGATCCTTCCTGTTCCTTTTTCATAGCACCCTCATTAGCCCCTGGCAACCACTAGTCTGTTCTCCATTTCTGTCATGGTGCCATTTCAAGACTGTTATATAAATAGAATAATTTAGTATTTAACTTTTTGGGATCTTTTCCCCCCCACTTAGCATAATATATACCTTGGAGATTCACACAGGTTGGTGCATGTATCTGTATTAACTGAGATATCTGGTGAGTAGTTATCTCAATTAATTTGTGCTGCTATACTGGTGAGTAGTTATCTCAGTTAATTTGTGCTGCTATAAAAAAATGTCACCGACTGCATAGCTTAAAACTGAGAGAAATTTATTCCCCACAGTTCTGGAGGCTGGAAGTCCAAGGTCAGGATGCCAGCACGGTTGTGTTCTAGTGAGGGCCCACTCTCATTTATGGGGTTTCACCTTCATTGTTTCAGTACCCCCTAAAGGCTCCACCTGCTCATCCCCATCACCTCTTGGTAGTAGGATCTTAACATATAAATTTTGGGGGGACACAAACATTCAGACAGTAGCAGTAGAATTCCATGGAAAGGGTGTACCAGTTTGTTTAAGCATTCATCCTTTGAAAGACAACTGGGTTGTTTCCGGTTTGGGGCTATTACAAATAAAGCAGCTGTAAGTATTTGTGTACATGTTTTATGTATGAATATAAATAATCATTTCTCTGGGATAAATACCCTGGAGTGTAATTGCCGAGTCGTATGGTGGGTGCATGTTTAATTTTTAAAGAAACTGACAAACATTTTTCTAAAGTAGCTATACCATTTCCCATTTCCATAAGCAATGCATTCAGTTCCTCTGCATCCTTGTCAGCATTTTATGGAGTTACTTTGTTTTATGTTAGCCATTCTGATAGGTGTATAGGGACAGGAAAGGAAGCTGGGGAAACAGCTAGATGGTGGGATCTTGTACTCATTTTTTTTTAAAGTAGAAGTGACTTCAGCATTCTTATGGGGTGAAGGGAAAGAGCAAGTAGAGAGGGGGAGTTGGAAAATACAGGAGCGAGAGAGGGGCAGATTAGTGAACCATGCTCCCAGGTGCAAGGGGCAAACAACCAATCAGGAATGTAGTTGGAGGGTTGGCTTTGAGCCCCAGTCCAGGCACCTCGTCCTCTTTGAGCCTGGAGGTAAAGAAGGGGCTATCTAGGAATAAGTTCACAGATAGGAAACAGGGAAGGGAAGTAGTTTATCGGTGTCTACCCCAATGATCTTGATAAAGTTGGTGGTGGGTTCTCTGCTGGCATAACACCTATGTGGTTGATTAACTATGGAGACAGTGCTGAAGACTTGGAAAGAGAGAAGGTGCTGACCATGGGCGAGGTAAAGAGTCATCAGTTATTTTACAGACTTAGCTCAAGTTGGACACATGGAGCCTGCAGTGGCAGCCCCACTAAGAACTAAGGTGGTTTCCAACTGAACTCACAGGCCAATTTTCACTATATTTTAATTTGTGACATGTGGGCTAGGACAGATATAAATCTTGGCAAAAGGAAGAAATGAATAAGACATTTGGCGATGGCCTTTCAACACAGAAAAAAATGTTAATGTGAAATTTGGTCTGTAAGACATCTATTTTCAAATACCCCCGGTAGCAAGCATGCTTGCATAGCTTGTGTTGTGTAATTATTGAGAAAGAAGGAGAGAAAGAATTCCATGAATTGCCTATATTTCGTTTTTTGGGCACAGAATCAACTGAGGTCAGGTAATAACACGCTGTGCCAATGCCAGCCTTATTCATCCAATCAACTCTTATGTTGCCAGGACAATGCTCCTCTTTATGCCACGTGGAGGCTGAACTCTGTGATTGTAGGAACTTCTGCCAACTCAGCACATGGCTTGGCGACCCAAGGGTTCTCAGGCCACATAATCAGAGACAGCTGGTGCCATGGACACATCCGCTGTCTTGCTCCCCACGCGATGGCCATTGAAAACCCCCGGGGTAGGGATTCACTGCAGAACCCCTATTCAGTCTGTGCAGAGCCCCCAGGAGAACAGAAATGACGTCAGCCTGGGACCTGAAAGGCCCAGACCCAGAGAAGGCAGGCTGTGTTCCGGGACGTGACAGTTTCCACTGGGAGAAGATATATGGCCAGCTTTCTGCCGGAGCGTGGCTCCGGCCAGAGGAGCAATGAAGATAGCCTTCTGAGGATTCCATGCATGTATTCAGGCGGCTCCTGAGAGAGGCTGAGATGGCAGAGAGAGAGGGGGGGGAAACAAATTGTACATTTTCAAGCAGAAGGCTCTATTGTGTAATGAAATTCTACTGAGGTGAAGCCCTGGGAGTGGCCATCCAAAGCAATCCAGGAGGAAGAGGAGCCCAGGGTGGTCAGCCGGTCCCTAGGCAGTGTGGAGAGTCCTCTATGGTCCTAAATTGGCTTGTGTCATCTCCTCCTCCCATTAAGGAATCAAAAAGAACAGCATTTGCTTAATAATGTGCCATGGACACATTCTTTTTTTTTCTTTTCATAAAATATATTTTATTGATATTTCACAGAGAGGAAGGGAGAGAGATAGAGAGCTAGAAACGTTGATGAGAGAGAAACATCGACCAGCTGCCTCTTGTACACCCCCCACAGGGGATGTGCCCGCAACCAATGTACATGCCTGGATGTACATGACTGGAATCGAACCTGGGACCCTTCAGTCCGCAGACCAACGCTCTAGCACTGAGCCAAACCGGTTTCGGCATGGACATTCTTGAATAGGCCTTCTCTAATCTTCTCAACACCTGTGAAGCAGGTCGGAGCATTCCCCTTTTAAAGATGGCAAAGTGGGAGTCAAGTTGGTTAAGGAACTTACCTGTAGGCCCACAAATCCCAGTGGTGGGGGGTGGGATAAGGACCTACGCTTTGTGACACGGAAGCCTATTAATTCTCTTCCCTTTATATTCAAAGAAACCCACAAAGCATGTGCTTTGTGCTTCCTTCTGCTCAGAGTTCCTGTGTCGACATCATAAATTTTGCAGTTCAAGATTGAGTGACCTCAGAGGGCACGTGGGTATCAGCCCAGTGGCCTAGGGGTTGGGAGGAACGTTTTTCACTTTTATAGGTTTTTGGACAAGGTGCAGCTCACTGTCTTTGAATTTCTGATGCTCACTGCCAATAGCATCCATGATTACACTTGTTCCTGCCCTGACTCGGGTGAGACCCTGGAGACTGGGCCTCAGTTCTTACGTCATTTATATACCAGGGTGTTGAAGTATTGGTCTTTTCTGAATCAAAACTCAGGACACATGATATGACCAAGGTCTTTTTCTAATTTATAAACGTGTACGAATAAAAGGAATAACAACTCAACTCACTTACTGGCACATTTAATCAAGGATTTTTATGGGAGGATTCACATGAGTCATCTTGGCTGTATTGACAGTGAGAACATCATGCTGAGAATAAGGGAGTCCTGGAGACATCTATGCTGAATAGAACTGCTTTGAATTGAGCTGCACCACTGCCTGCACATGGGAATGCCCTTGCTGGCTTTTCAAGTGGACTTCTTGTTTCTTCTGCAGTTGAAAGATGGAGGTCTAAAACCAGTTTCTATGAAAAACCATGAGTGGGTGATATCCTGGAAGTTTTTCTTCAGAAATGTTGCTTATTGCCAAAACCGGTTTGGCTCAGTGGTAGAGCGTTGGTCTGCGGACTGAAAGGTCCCGGGTTCGATTCTGGTCAAAGGCATGTACATTGGTTGTGGGCACATCCCCGGTGGGGGGTGTACAGGAGGCAGCTGGTCGGTGTTTCTCTCTCATCGACGTTTCTAGCTCTCTATCTCTCTCCCTTCCTCTCTGTGAAATATCAATAAACAACAACAACAACAACAACAACAAAATGTTGCTTATTCTCTCAGGAAGTGAGCTTCTTTGCAGCTTCTGAACTTCGTCTCCCAAGCCCCAGGGTCTGGTACTGATGCCCTTGGCACAAGGTCTCCAGGTATACCTCTTTGGGGCACCAGCCTGACCATCCCCTGAAAGCTGCTTGTAACTCTGAGCAAAGACTTCATGTTGCTCACCAGGCCCATGGCCCACAAGCCTTAGCAGGTCTCTGCTACTCTTGCCTATCCACAGCCTTGCTGCTTCTTCATCAGCCTTCTCCCTGCTGTGGTCCATCTCCTTTGCCAACAAAACATTCACTCCTGTCCTTCCCACATCACTCTTTTTTTCCTGATTCTATCTACCCTCCATGGATGATGTTCTTTTCAACCCTTTCCAATAATGGGAATAATCCCTTAGAATATTGATCCATAATAAATTGCCTTCCCCTACCCCTATGTCTTCAGGTGCTTCATAGAATCTACACTAATAAAAGAGTAAGATGCAAATTGACCATACCTTTGTGAGGCCCACCAGCCAACCAGGAGTGAGTATGCAAATTAACCCAACAAAGATGGCAGGTTATTTTGCATATGCAGGTGCTCTGCTCCTGGGGCAGTGCGGGACACTTGCATTCTGCACCCCCAAAATGCTCGGCCAGAGCAAAGGTGGTGCCAGCAGCCAGAGGAAGGAAGGCCCATTCATGCATGAATCTTTGTGCATCGGGCCTCTAGTATTTCTATATTCTTCCTTGAAAAGCTATCTTTCTCTGAGAAAGCTGGGGCCGGGCACCTCCAGGTGTAGCCTGGGAGGTTGAAAGACCTACCTCCAACATGGTACCTGGGAAGTGCTGTGTTCATGGAAGTGCTGTGAGGCATCTTGGTGGGTGGACCTGAGGACAGTTTCACAGAGGGATATGCTCTCAGTGTGGCTCAGGGAGGTGGGCTAAAGGGTCATCAGACCCAAAGAGGCCCAGTCCTTGGACAGGGAATATTAAGGTAGTGTGACCCTGACAAGTGGTAGCTTCTCCTTAGTAGCAGATACAGCTGGGAATCAAGAGGATGTCAAGACCTCATGGACAAGTTTCCTTCTGTTATTGACTTCTAATTTAGTTTCACTGTGGTCAGAAAACATACTTCATATGGTTTTAATCCTTTTAAATTTGTTGAGCTTTTTATGGCCAGACACAGAACTCATCCTAGAGAATGTTCCATGTGCATTTGAGAAGAGTTTATATTCTGCTGCTGTTGGGTGGTGTGTTCTACACATGTGTATTAAGTTTAGTTGGTTAATAGTATTTTCAAGTCTTCTATGTCCTTTATGGTCTCCTATCTAGTTGTTCTATCCATTTATGGAATGTTTTCCAACACCACTAAGGGATTCTTCAATTCTCAGTAGACACTGACTAGGTCTCCCACAAATTCAACTCAATTCTTACACTTTCTATCTGGAAATAATCTGAAATAATGGCAGATTCCACAGGTTAAGGGCTTAGTCCCTCAAGACTGCTTTCACTTCAGATGCCAATTGCAAGTTCAGGTTGTTACCTGTGTTTCTGACCAACCAGCTATAAATGAGAAGTTCTCATGCTTTCCTCCTCCGGTTCGATTAACTTGCGAGAACGGCTCACAGATCACAGAGAAACATTTACTTACATTTAGCAGTTTCTTATAAAGGATGTAGATGTCAGCTAGAGGAAGTGGTGCACAGAGAAAGGGAAGGATCCCGAGTGCAGGAGGTTCATTCTACATAGAACTGGAGTGTGCCACTCTCCTGAATGTGGATGTATTCACCAACTCAGAAGCTCCTCAAATCTTGTTCAGAGTTATTTATAAAACTTTATAATCTAACATGCACGTCCTTCCCTGAGATTGGTGAATGGGGTGCATGTTCCAACCCTATAACAACTTGGTCTTTCTGATGGCCAGTGCCATCCTGAGAGAGGCTATGTAGGGATCCTACCATAGGCTACTTTGTTAACATAAATTCAAGTGTTCTTAAATCATGTGCTTTATGAATAAGATATGACACTGCTATCACTCAGGAAACCCCAAGGATTTTACTAGCTTTGTGTCAAAACTGAGACAAAATTAAATATATTTATTATTATACCACACCATCTATACTAATAAAAGCCTAGGTGGTCCTCGTGCTGTCACATCACGCTCTCACATCACCATAAGATGGCCACCACAAGATGAGGTGGCAGGGGAGGGTAGTTGAGGGCGACCAGGCCTGCAGGGGAGGGAAGTTAGGGATGACCAGGCCTGTAGGAGAGGGCAATTGAGGATGAGATCAGGCTGGCAGGGGAGAGCAGTTGGGGCAACCAGGTTTGCAAGGGAGGGCAGTTGGAGGTGATCAGGTTAACAGGGGAGCAGTTAGGCATCAATCAGGCCAGCAGGGGAGCAGTTAGGGAGCGATCAGGCTGGCAGGCAGAAGCAGTTAGGGGCAATCAGGCAGACAGGCAGGCAGGTGAGTGGTTAGGAGCCAGCAGTCCCCAATTGTGAGAGGAATGTTCCAGATTGGAGAGGGTGCAAGCTGAGCTAAGGGATACTCTGCTTTCCCCCTATGCAGGCCTCTAGTTATTAAAAATGGGGGTTTGAAATCTCAAAGTATTATTACTGAATAATACTTATTCAGAAATAATACTATTTCTCCCTCCAATTTCATCACTTTGCTTCATGTATTTTGGGACTCAGTTGTTCAATTCATATGTGTATATAAGTGTTATTTCTTCTTGATGGATTGCCCTTTTGATCACTATAAAATGTCATTCTTAGTCTCTAATAACAATTTTGGCCTTAAAGTCCATTTTTTTCTGATATTGGTATAGCCACTCAGGCTCTCTTTGGTTCTGTTTGCATGATATACTTTTTTATCATTGTTCTTTGAGCCTATTTGTGTCTTTGAATCTAAAATGAATCTTGTTTAGACAGCATATAGACACATCTCTATGTTGTTGTTTTTTAATGTTCATCCGAGGACTTTTTTTCCCATTGCTTTTTCGAGAAAGTAGAAGGGGGAGAGGGGGAGAGAGAAACATTGATGTGAGAAAGACACATCAATTGGTTGCCTCCCACACACATCCCAACGAGGGCCAGGAATTGAATCTGCAACCTAGATGCATGCCCTTGTCTTGGAATCAAACCCACAACCCCTCAGTGCACAGGCTGATGCTCTAACCACTAAGCACATCAGCCAAGGATACATCTCTATCTTTTAATTGGGGAGTTAATCCTTTTAGATATAACATAACTACTGATAAGGTAGAATTTATGTCTGTCACTTTGCTATTTCTTTTCTATATATCTTATGTCATTTTGTTCTTTTTTCCTCTGTTACTGCCTTTATTTGTGTCAGGTATTTTTTGGTGTAGCACTTTAATTCCCTTGGCATTTCTTTTACAATATTTTTTTTTGTATTTTCTTAGTAGTTGCCTTGAGAATTATAATTATCATCTTAGTTTATAACAATTTTGTTCAGATTAATATCAATTTAATTTCTTTTTTTGCTTTGATTTTTTTTATTGTGGTAATAGATAGTGACCCTGCCCAATACCACACAAGGCCTGGCCACGTTCCTGGATTGGGACCAATAAAATTAACAACTTTTCCTTTCTGGAGGAAATAGTTTCATAACAGATTGGCAGAAAAGTGGGTGGGAATACAGATAACAATGATACTCCTGTAACTTGGAGCTGGAGGTTGTAAAACAATGGTACAGACCTGAACTGGACATGGCCACGAATATTCAAAAGGAGTAGAGAAAATTGTATTCCTATTTGTTACTAGACTACCTAAGAGAATTAATGGAAAAGCTATTACATTAAGTAGCCATTCTTGTCTCCATTCTCCTGCCCATCCGTGTATGCACCCGACTTTGAGAAGTCCTGGGAAGTTTGGTCTTTCGGTTTCCCTCCCTCCCTCCTTCCATTACTCCATCCCTCCCTCCCTTCTTTTCTCGTTCCCTCCCTTCCTTCTGGTTCTGTGGCCCATTCAATTCATACTGCAGATAAGTAATGACCCTGGTGGGCTGTCTTGGCCCTGGACACTCTGGTCACCAGTGCAATGTTGGCCACTATGCACATCTGATGAGATCAGCCCATTGGCCTTAGTACTCAGCACCAGCCCCTTACAGGTGGTCCAAGCACAGTTGACATTGCTATAGTACATGTTTCTAGACTCCACCACCACAAGCTTTCCCCCAAGGTTTTAGCCTCTTCCCTTCAGATGCTTGTGCCCAGAGCCACTCCTTTTGAGGGTCAGGCACGGAACAGTAAAAACTGCTAGGGAACAGGTTGGAACTGAGTCGGGTGAGCCAGTCTGCAGTGTGTCCCATGACACCCATCATATATATTGATGCAGAATTATCGAAGAGCCAATAATTCAGAATATACCTGTCCTGTATCATTGTGTTCTAATATGACTGTCTGCTCAGGGCTCACTGCACAAGATCACGCCCTTTGGTGTGATATAAGATTTTTCCCTAAAGGGAACAGAATTTTCTATTGTCAGCCATCTTGGAGTAGAAAATGAGGAATAGGGAAGTAGACCTCACAGGGAAGAGATTTAAAAACCCATTCCTCTCTGATTCTTGTGAGAGTTGGTTTAAACTTGAAGGTTCAAGTGCAGGACTGTGATGGAGAGAAGCTGCCTCTGCCACACCGAGGTGTGACTCTGAGCCGGGGCCATAATTGGGGGCAGTTGTCCACTACTCTCTACATTGTCTTCCCCGTCTGCCACCTCCTACCGTATCCGAAACTATAGTTCCTTGCTTAGCCACTACTCCAAGGAATTAAGGGATGGCTGTATTCTCACTCTTGGGAAAGAGTGGTTCAGGCAAGAGCAGGAACAGACTTGGGGAAATGCCAGTCAGTGAGCAGTGTGCTGTGGAAGGATCCCGTGCACCAGCTGACTGGAATGAGACATGGGCCTGCAGCAATCAGCACCCGGGAGAGCTCTGTGCAACATAATCATCGCTGCTTGAGCCTCGGAAGTCCTTGGAGGAAGGAGGACAGCCAGATAAACCCTGAACTTCCTGCAGTAAAGCATCATGGGGTCAGAGGATCATTTTAATTTTGAGGACCAACAGAAGTATTGTCTCATGGGCTGAGAATGTCTGGGACACACCAGTTACAATGATAAAAGGGATACTTGGAAAATGGATGTTTAAAGTGGTATATTCAAACAGACAAAACACGTTTGCAGCCAAACCTGTGAAAGAAAGTTCAAAACCTCGAAAATTAATTTCTGGAAAACTAGATATCCTGAAAAATAATTGTGTTATATTCACAGTAGTGTTGAAAAATATGAAGTCCCTAGGAATAAATCTAACCAAAGGTATGTAAAATGTTTATGGAGAAGGTTATTAAATTTTACAGAAAGATACTAAATAAAACCTAAAGAAATGAGGATTTAAAACACATTCATGGATGAGAAAATTCAAAATCATAAAGATTTCATATGCCTACCTAGATTATACTATTAACGTTTTATTATATGTACTTTGTGCTTGTCTCTGCATCTATACATCTCTCTATTCATCCATCAATCCATCTTATTTTTTGGATGCACTGCAAAGTAAGTTGTAGGCATCCCTCTATATACTTCCCCCCAAATCCTATGCATATCATTACTTAGGGAGGCTTGAGGATCTTTGAACCAACCACATGGATAGTGTGATTTCAGGCCCCAAGCTATATTCAGGCCAACATTTATTTATAAATTCTTAGGGGAGAGAAATCTTTTTTTCTTTTTCTTTTCCCTCTATCTTGAGCCAAGGCTGACAGACTTATGTTCTTGCTTCCTTCTTTTTTGTGGAATCAAAATTTTCTCTGGTCCTTTCTGTAACTGATGGTCTGGCCCTTGGAAGCCACTCCTTTATTTGGATCTTCAACACGATGTTCCAGCCGGGATACATGCTGTCCTACGTGTGGCCATGCAAATGGAGTTCCAGGTCACAGGGAATTGCCCTAAGCCCTGGGGCCACCATAACTTGGTTTCTCACCTCCCTGGATTCCTGCTCCTCTGGAGCAGGGCTGGGCAAACTACGGCCTGTGGGCCGGATCCGGTGAATAAAACTATTGAATTAAAAATTAAATTTTTTAATTTTTATGTAATGATGTTTACTTTGAATTTATATTAGTTCACACAAACACTCCATCCATGCTTTTGTTCCGGCCCTCCGGTCCAGTTTAAGAACCCACTGTGGCCCTCGAGTCAAAAAGTTTGCCCACCCCTGCTCTAGAGGCTTTCCTGACATTTTTGACAGCATGCATTTGAAAACATTTTAAATCTAGCGATTTGCATTGTGCTTTGTGTTATATACAGCAAATGTGATAATAAATTCAATCACACTATCCATACAGCTGGGTCTCATCTAGGGACCGACTCTGAACCCGTCGTTATTTCCATCTGTTGCCATCACGAGATTGCCACACTCAGAATTTCAACCTTCTGCTTCACCAAATTCCAGAAGCCTCTCTTTTCCTTTCCTACTTCTCTGTCTCTCCCCTCTTCCTTCATGTTGGTCCAACACACAGTCGCAGGATGAATGAAACACATTCCAACCCTCTGCATAACTAACACTCACGGAAGAACCCTTAGCTCCAGAGAGGGTGATGGGGCCAGTCAAGTGATACAATGTCACCAAAACTTGCTCCTAGTTTGTGTGGAGGAAGGTATCTGGCCTTGAGCTGGTGTCCAATGACCTCCACAGTGAGTTCACTCAGTCGTTCCAGCTGTACACTCCAGTCCAGCCTCTGCCTATATAGACACTCACAGAGTGTGCCGGCTACTTCACATCTTCAGCAAGGCTCAGGCATCCAGATATGGGAAGGACCCCAAGAGTCCTTCCCTACCTGCACGTTCTGCTGATGACTCAGGAAACCCATCCAGGGTATCCCCGAAGGCTCCCCAAACCCTTAAAGCATATTTACACGCCCGAGCTGCTTCAGCTAAGCGCTCTAATCCCACATTAGCTGGAGTCTGGTGATGAAGTTCGTGAAGGGTTCTCCTCTGCCTTAAGAAAGTAAGGAGCCGAAACCGGTTTGGCTCAGTGGTAGAGCGTCGGTCTGCGGACTGAAAGGTCCCAGGTTCGATTCCGGCCAAGGGCATGTACATTGGTTGTGGGCACATCCCCGGTAGGGGGTGTGCAAGAGGCAGCTGGTCGATGTTCCTCTCTCATTGACGTTTCTAGCTCTCTATCTCTCTCCCTTCCTCTCTGTAAAATATCAATAAAATATACCGTATTTGCCGGTGTATAAGACGACTTTTTGGCCCTGAAAAATATGCCTTCAAGTGGGGGGTAGTCTTATACGGCGAGTATATAACAAACTGTATTTTCAGTGGAAATGTTAGGGGGTCGTCTTATATGCCCAGTTGTCTTATACGCCGGCAAATACGTATTTTTCAGGGCCAAAAAAATCGTCTTATACGCTGGCAAATACGGTATGTTTAAAAAAAAGAAAAAGAAAGTAAGGAAAGAATGAGAGCAGGTAAAAGGAAACTCAAAGGAGGTGTGTGGCTTCCCATGAAGGTGAAATCTCTCCCCAGGCAGGCAGCCCTGGCTGAGCATCAGGCTGGGGGTCAGGGTTCCCCTGAGACTTCCCCTTGTCTCACGAACTAAAGGCAGAGGGGTCCTCATGGGGTGCTTTTCCTGGGAGAGGAGCCAGGTGGGAGCGCTACCTGGCTAACCGCGTCCCGAGGTCATGCGATTCATCGGGGGTGAAACCTCTTCTGGGAATATTCTGTGAGCTCAGCGGAGCGGAATGAGTAGCTTGCTCTCAGATGCCTGCCACCGCTGGACAGGTCAGCCTGACATCACATCTGGAAGCCGGGCAGTAAAGCCCAGGGCGTGATGCAGCCTCCAGGTGTGCATCGGCAGCACGGGTCCCGTGTCCTGGTAGACAGAACGGAAGTGCTGAGCCCGATACTCTGCATGGCTCACTCCCCAAAGCCGGGCTGGCCTCCGGGCATGGGAGGTGGCTTCACCCCCTTCTCCACCAACCTGGCCAGGCCTGCCTGTCAGCCACTGCACCCCAGGCAGGGCAGAGCATGAACAGGTGGCCTTGGGCACACCATCATGGGATGCATGGGGGAGTTCCTTGCTTTGGGACCCCTGTGCTATTTGTTCTCTGAGAACAGATGGTTCCGAAAAGGAGCCCTGTACCTTTTCACGGAGCGTGGGCATTTCCCAGGTCTGAGCACCACGCCCTATGGGCCAGAACCTGGGCCCCACTTGGGATAGAAAGACCACGCCTCCCTTTTCAAAGAGGCATTAGATGCTGAGAAGAATGGCCGTAGAGGGTAGTAGTTATTGCAACATGTCCAGGCTAAGTCTGGGCATCAAATGGTGTGAGCCACTCTCTTGAAGACCACATTTCCTGAAACAGAAATCAGCAGGTAGGAACTGACAGGTTATAATGTGTCAACGGGTCAAGAGGGCAGGGCTCAGTACATCAGCACCATCCTGGATGATTCTCATGCTATAGTAGCTGGCAAAGGAACTTCCTTGTCCCCCGAAAGATGGAAACTTGCTGGAGAGATCTGGGGAAAAGGGTGCACCTGGGTGCTAACCTGAGGTAAGTCACAGGCTGGCTGAGGGCATCTGTTTTCCACCACTTGGAAGAGACGGCTTGATGATACCAACTTCTTGGATGTGCACTGAAGTATTTAATTGATGTTTGCAAATCACTTTGAGATACGGCCAAAACCAAGGCCAGCTTGTTTAGGTTGGCAGTAAAAAAAAGTTAAGCGTGCTTTACTAATTAACACCCTATTAGTATAACAGCAATACCCATGTAGAGTTACTCATGATCATGTTTATTTTCAACACGCTGTTTAGGTTGGTTTCCAAGCTAAGGAAATCTGAATTTACCTGAAGGTGTGCGGTAATGAATAACTGAAACCTCCCTTCAAGCCAAATTCCACCAACAAAGAAATATGCTAAGATGGGTGCTTGCCAGGAAATGCCAGTCAAACAGGTGCCTGTTGGGGGAAATATGATAACCAGAAATCCCAGGCTAATGTTTCTCAAACCGAAGTTCCCCTGGACTCCCCGAATGCACTTCTTCCCAGAGAAGAATGAACACAATGAGGGCGCCCTCTGCTGGAATCAAAAAGTATTTTCAATTATTTGCTTGCCAACTTGACTGGTGTACAGGAATAGAATCTGAGAGGATTAGAAAAGTTCAAAGGAAGCTTATTAGACCTGCCTTCATTTTTATAAATGGCAATTAAAATCCATCCATTATGAGAAAGTAAAATGTACAAATATAAGTCTCTGTTGTGTAGTGTACCTGGAAACGTTTAGAGGGGAGCTGAGGTTGCTGTTTGAGGCTAAAAATCTAGCACCAGCAATGGCACATGATTAAGTTGTAGTTAATTTGGAACTTATGTTCTCATCTCATTCTATTTTGCAGATAAAATGTATCTTAACTTAAGGCATTGACCAAATAGAAATGTCTACTCTGGATTTGGCAGAGTAATAAATTCTGCTTACATTAATTTTCATCCAAATCCAATTTGGTGGCTTAAAACACTTTTTTTTTTTTGGTATAAGATAAACCCTAAAGAATTTATAAGATTGAAGGTAGGACTGTCAACATAAGCACAATCTAATAAGTAAGTAGCTAATCATTGCTGGACAACAAATATATAAATAACCAAGCATTAAAATTAGTGACACACACACACATACACCCCCCCCCCACACACACACACACACCTCTGAATCAATCCATTGTCAACCAAGTCAAAGAAGGTGAGGAAGTGAGCCAGGCAGATACTTGAGAGAAAAATGCTCAAGTCAGAAGGCATAGACATGCAAAGGCCATAAGGGGGAAGCACTCTTGACATGTTGAGAAAGAGCAGGAAGGCCAGTGTGACTATAGCAGGGTGAGCAAGAAACACACAGAGCAATCCTGAACCCAACCAGAAGTCTGCAGTCCCACCAGGCCCACCTGACCCTTGCCAAACCATAGCCACTTTATAGACTTGAACGCAGAAATAAATGACTGTGGTTGTAAGTCACAGCAAGCATTGTTATGGCAATAGCTGACAAATGGATTAATCAAGTAATCACACAATTAAGTGTAGTAGCATATGGGTCAGAGCAGTAATGAGGGGCCAGGTTGTGTACGATTTTACAGCCAATAGTGGGGGAGAACAATAGGAGAATGGTATCTAGAGCCGAAGGAAGAAAGTGTGTGTTAAGAAAGAGCAACAAATGAACAAACCAGAAAAACAAACAGACTTATATACACAGACAACACTATGGTGGTTACCAGAGGGAAAGAGGTGGAAGAAGTAATAATGGGTAAAGAGAGTCAAATACATCGGGACGGAAAAAGATTTGACTTTGGGTAGTAAACACACACTGCAACATACAGATCATGTATCATAGAAATGTACACTTGAAACCTGTCTAATTTTATTAACCAATGTTACCACAATACAGTTAATTTAAACAATTGGAAAAAATGTAAATGGAGTGGTCTTGGGAAATAAGTAAATAATTATTTTTTAAAAATTTTTTAAATATATTTTATTGATTTTTTTACAGAGAGGAAGGGAGAGGGATAGAGAGCTAGAAACATCAGTGAGAAAGAAACATTGACCAGCTGCCTCCTGCATACCCCCTATCGGGGATGTGCCCACAACCAATGTACATGCCCTTGACTGGAATCAAACCTGGGAACCCTCAGTCCGCAGACCGACGCTCTATCCACTGAGCTAAACCAGTTTCAGCTAAAAATATTTTTTAAAATACTGAAAGAAAAAAGCTGTTGATGCAGAATTCTACCGGTGAAAATGTCTTTCAAAGTCAAAGTGAAAAAAACTCTTTCAGAAAAACAACAGCTGAGAGATTCCTTGCCAACAGATCTGTAGAAATGTTAGAAAGTTCTTCAGTTACAAAGAATGTGATACCAGACAGAAACTCCAACCCATAAAAAAGATAAAGAGCTCCAGAAATGCTAAAAAGGAAGCCAAAGTTATTCTTCTTAATTGCTCTAAAAGGTAGTTTTCTAGAGCAAGGGTCAGCTGATGTTTTGTTAAAGGGCTAGATGTTACATATTTTAGGTTTGTGGGCTATCTGGTCTAGGTTGTAACTCCTGAGCTCTGCCATTGCAGCATGAAAGCAGCCACGGACAACATGTAAACAAGTGGGCGTGGCTGTGTTCCAATAAAATATTGTTTACAAAAATGTGTGGCTGACCTGAGAGTTATAGCTTGTTGACCTCTGTGTTGTGGGGTTTACAAAATATGTAAGAGTAAAATGTAAGACAAAAATAGCACAAGGGTAAGAGGACGGAATTGGACATGCACTGTTGTAAGGCGCTACCCCATTCATGCTGTGGCACAATATTACTTAGAGGTAGACTGCAATGAATTAAAAACATACATTGCAAACAATAGGACAACCATTAAATATTTATTAAAAATAGGTATATAACTAATAAGCCAATAGTGGAGATAAAATTAAATCATCCAAATACTCAGTCTCAAAGCAGACAGGAAAAGATGGGGAAAAAGAAACAAAGAACAGATAGGACAAACAGGAAACAACTGTCAAGATGGCCAAGTTAAACCTAACCATACCAATAATTAGATTAGATATAAGTAGTCTAAACACCTGTACTGAAAAGCAGATTTTGTCAGATGGCTGTCCACAGGAAGTCCACTTTTAATGTGAACATATAGATGAGATAAAACTAAAAGGATGGAAAAAGATAATATCAGGCAAATGCTAATCAAAAGAAAACCTGTGACTATATTAATACCAAAGAATTCAGAGTGAAGAATATAAGTAGGGACAAAAAAGGGAAACATTACATAACGATAAAGGGTCAATTCACCATGAAGACATAACAATCCCCAATGTGTGTGCACCTAACAACAGAATTTCAAAGGATATGACAAGAAACTTGAGCTCTGAAAGGAGAAATGGACAAATCCACAATTATAGTTGGAGACTTGAACACGCCCCTCTCAGTTACTGATGGAAAAAATGAGCAGAAAATCACTGACAGTCTAGAAGACCTGATCAACACAAACACCCAACTTGACCTAATTAACATTGATAGGAAATTCCATCTGGCAACAACAAAATACACATTCTTTTTGAATGATAGGGAACATTCATCAAAATATAACATAATCTGGACTATTGAACACACTTCAACAAATGTAAAAGAATCAAAATTATAAATGTAACCTAAGTCAGCATGGTTTTCTGTTTATATCCAGCCTAAATCTGGTTTAGGTAAAGTAAGCAGAGAATTGGATTTAACTAGGTTTGGGATTTTTCCAGGTGAACAATGTGAAGAGATGAGGGTAAGGGAATTTTAAAGGGTTTTAGCATTAGATCATGACATTTATGTCAAGTAAGACACAAAATTAGAACATGAAGAGCAGTGAAAAGATAGTAGGATCAATGGACTAGAAGATCTGATAGGAATTATAAGCATTTGAATGCTAGAAGAAGTAAACTAGATATATAGACGATGATCAAAGAGTAAACTTATATTGTAAAAGAAAATGAGCAAAGGACCTTTGATAGGAGAGAGGTTTGACAAGTTTCTCATAGATGAAAAGAGAATGTAAATGGAGTGGAGCAAAGCATCCCAGAATATGCAGGAGGAAACAGCAGCAAAGGAGAAAGCCAATGGCCATGAGAAACTCCAGAGAGGCTCCAGGAAGAGGCCATAGCTGGCAAGTATGATGGAGGACAGGGATAAGAAGGAGAGCCCCAATGTGAAAGGGTTAATTCAAAGTGGTCCCTTCTACCTTCCCCTTTACAGCTCGATTGCCAAGAAATAGATTGTCGGAAGCTCAGCATTTTCCTTCAGGCCAAAAACGATATGTCTCTTCTCTAAAGTCATTGAACTTACTTCCAGGGGCCACATAGGACTGCCAAGGTGGGCCCCAGAACTGGAGAGTAAAGCTCTCCACTGATCATTAGGGGAGTCCCAGCTTAAAGTCTGGCAAAGTACATGCTAATCCAGTGAGTCTGCAGCTGAGCCTGCCAACACTACAGAACAGCCAAGTAGCATATCTATTCCTAGGAGACACCAAGGGAGAAAAATAACACACCTCTACATAAGCAAGGAAACCCATACAGCTCCAGAGAAAAATCAACACCATCCCCCATTATTAAGTAGGAGTTGACAATCATCAGGTAGAAGACAAACATCTGAGCATGAAATGACAAAGATATACAAATAGAACACATCATTTCAAAAGAAACAGGTAACCCAATGAAGAGAATTAAATATAAAAACAAACAATTCTCTTCACTGAGTTACCTGTTTCCTTTGAAGTTGAGCATTGACCCAGGAAACAAGAAGTCACTGGTTCAATGCCCGGTCAGTACACATGCCAAGGTTGCAACTGGATTCTAGAAGACAATTGATCCAATTCCTTCAAAGTTCTAAGGGAAAATGATTTTGAATCTTCAGTAGGGAGCATGCAGGAGGCAGCCAATCAATGATGTTTCTCTCTCTTTGATGTTTCTACCTCTCTATCCTTTTCCCTTCCTCTCTCTCTAAAAATCAACAAGAGACATATTTTTTAAAAAAAATCTCTAATAACTATGCTCAGAGTCTTTTGAGATATTGTATGGATATGGATAAAAACAAGAGCTGGATGTTATTATCAAAGAACAATCAGAAAATTAATTAGAAAAAGACTGAATAAGACTAGCTGGAAGATAAAGCCAAAGAAATTTCCCAGGACATAAGTCAAAGAGATGGAAACTTGGGGGTGGGGGTGGGGAGGGAGATAAAAAGCCTTAAAGAATCAGTCCAGAAAGTGAGTATTATAATTGAAGTTCCAGAGGAAAAAACAGAAAAGTGGATCAACAAATAATATGAAAACTCTCAGAGGTTTCAAAGAAAAGCATGGTTTTCAGATTTAAGAAGTTTACATAGCACTGACAGCCAAACACACTTCTACACACTGAGGATTAGGTATATCCTAAAACAGAGAGAGGGAGAAGAGAAGGGAAAAAATGGAGAGAGGGAGAATGTGAGAGGATGAGAGAAGGCAGAGGAGAGAAAGTGACATTCTTTAAAAATCCAAGTCAGATTGACACAAGACTTTTCATCAACAACTGGATTCTAGAAGACAATTGATCCAATTCCTTCAAAGTTCTAAGGGAAAAAATGATTTTGAATCTAGAATTCCATAGCTTGCTAAACTATCAATCAAATATCAGGCTGAAATAAAATGTTTTCATAAATGCAAAGAGAAGAAAGTGGGTCTGTCACAAGAATGCATCTTGTACACCTCTGATTATGGGAAGTAAAACTGACGTGGACCCCACGTTTGTGCCTAAAAATCCAGCGACACATTTATCAGCCAATGACTGAATGTAGCAGACATACAAAGGCAGATCTGTTTCTGTAAGACAGGGAACCCTTCAATATCTCTGCTAAACCTATCCGTTGACTAGATGGCAGCCTGAAACATTTATACCCAACCTTCTCTCCCTCTCTCCCTCACTTAAGGTTCAAACTGCATCGTGATTTGATAGCTTTCCAGGCTGTACCCAACTTCTTCCCCAGTTTTCCTTGTTCAGGAACATTTAACGCTACCTTAAAGTCCACTTCGCAGTGGACCCAGACTAATAGAAAGTTTACCTCTTATGCACACTTCTTGAGGAAAAACTAGCAACAACCAGAAGAAAAAGGAAAAGAAAAGAAAAACCAGAATGAGCAATACATGAGATATAAATGGAAGACTAACCAGAGTTCGGTAAATATGAAGTTGTGCAACAGGCCTGAAAAAGGTCTTGTTTAAAGCTGGTTGCTCAGAGCTACCTTTCCCCCTTCTTTCCTCCTGGCATTTATCCAAAGGCAGCAAGGAGAATGAGAAGCAAAAGTGTAAACTCCATGTAAAGGGAGACTTGGAGACAACTAAACCACCAGGCCATATGCCAGGTGAAAGGACTGCCATCACAGGGAGTGCGAGAAGGGTGTTTAGGACGCGGCAGAGAGAAGGTGCCTTGGCCACCGTTCTCAGAAAAGGCCAGCAAAGCACCTTTCCAAAGAAGTCAGGCACCCTTAGCAGTCAAACTTAGGAAACAGCTGGGCAGTAGGTCTAGAGAGCAGCCAGCCCAGATATGAGAAAGCAGGTCTTCATGAAGGATGGTTTCAGCAGCAAAAAAAGAACAATTATATTGCTTGATGGCGTTGACCTAGTAGAAAAATGTTCTGTTTTGGAAGTTGTGGGGTGAATTAGCAATTAAGTACCCCCTCAAAAAAAAAATCAAGATAATTATTATCTACAGATAAAACAAAAATTAAGAAAGGAAAGATAATCTCAGGGCACTACAATGCTCAGCTGTGAATAATATTTGTGTAGGGCATATCTTGTCAACAGCAAATATTGGCCTAGGAACTGTAAGCTAACTCCATGGGGAGGTGCAGTGGACAGGAAACAGGCATGGGATGGTGGTGGAAGAGATCTAGATCCTCATCTACCATCAGAGGAAGCCAGTAGACAGCATCTAAAATTGATAAAGTAAAATATAACAGCAAATAATTGTTATTCAGAAACATGGAGATAAGTAAACGCAGGAAGACAGCAGTTGACAGAAGAGACCTTTGTGGAGGGAAGCATATGGAATGGGGGACATGGAATCATATTTTATTATAAATATTTTAGTCAATTTGATGCTTGAAACTATGTGTACTGTTAAAACAAAAATTAAGCCCTAACTGGTTTGGCTCAGTGGATAGAGCGTCAGCCTGCAGACTCAAGGGCCCCAGGTTCGATTCCAGTCAAGGGCATGTACGTTGGTTGAGGGCACATCCCCAGTAGGGGGTGTGCAAGAGGCAGCTAATCGATGATTCTCATCGATGTTTCTAACTCTCTATCCCTCTCTCTTCCTCTCTGTAAAAAAATCAATAAAATATATATTTTTTAAACTGATTAATTTCTCCTAGCACCTTTGCTTACAACTCTCGTGGCTGCCTCTCTATGCTGTGGTGCCTTTTCCTGGCTGCCCAGAAGCAATGATAAGTCCTATTTATCTATTTGTGTATGTTTCTTAAAATGTGATGTTATTTCAAAGAACTATGCCCTATATGTGATAATGAAGAAAGGGATCACAGACAAGAAAATTATAACTATAATTATTAAGTGTTTGAAGGAAACACTTACATGCAAGTTAAACACCTTCCTGAACATCAGTCTTAATGTATCATGCAGGTACATTCCTTTAAGTTTTCCCCACTCGCATCTCCTGGACAGAAGTCCAGCTCGCAGTCTGTTGATGGTCTCCCGTGTCCTCAGGACCTGCCCTGGGGGGCTTCACGGGGCCCGGCTCCTCCTGGATTTAGCCCATGCCCAGTCCTTTCTAACATACTCATGTTCTCTTGGAGAGACAAGGTCATACCGTCCCTGAGAGCAGTGGCCTATTCGCCACCCAAAGTGAGCAGATGGGGCTCCGGACGTGAAAGCCCACGGTCCATATCAGTTCTGAGCAGAGTTGGTGGGGGGCTAACTGGAAGCCCTCCCACTCCCCCAAATCTCCTTCTTTGTACAAAAGGCTTCGTCCTCCTATGCTCCTCCCATTGCTTTGTTCTGTAACAGGGCAAAGGTCCGTGGGAGGGGTGACACCAGATAACACAAAGGCGTGGGCTATTGCTTTTTTAAACATTTATTTTTATTGATGTTTATAGAGAGAAACATCAGTGATAGGAGAGAATCATTGATCAGCTGTCTCCTGTATGCCCCATACTGGGAATTGAGCCCGCCACCCGGGCATGTGCCCTGACCAGAAATCAAACTGTGACCTCCTGGTTCATAAATTAACACTCAACCACTGAGCCACACTGGCTGGTCATGGGCTACTGCTTTCAGAAGGACAGTGCAATTCATGACATGGGGCAGGGGGAGGAGAGAGAGAGGAAGGGGATGTAAAGGCCTCAAGAAAATTTCTCCTCCCTCACAATTATGGGGAAGGATGAATCATTAAAGATGTGAATCAGATTTGTTCTTGTGGCTTTCAAAATAAACACCAAAGGGCCAGCATGACCTGACAGCCTGTTCTTACCCACAGAGGCCTGTGGTCTCAATTTTTTAAAAAGACAGCACATTTCAGCCCAAAACATAATGTCATTCCGAAAGGGTGAGTCCATCATCCTTGCTCCGCCATGGCAAGAGAAGGACCCGTGACCCTGGGCTCCTGATTCTGTGTCACTGTGGGCCTGGTTGGGTCATAGTGGCAACTGGTGGGGAACAAGCCATTGGTACAGGTCAGGGAGGCCCCGAATGATAGGACGAAGGTGAGCATTATGGGAATGTTGTATTGCCACCTGCTTTTTCCAACCTCCCAGGGTAGCTGGGACCCTGAGATAGTGGGGACGCTGAGGTATGGAAAACATACCTGTGCTCTCAGGGGTGGGCAAACTTTTTGACTCGAGGGCCACAATGGGTTCTTAAACTGGACCGGAGGGCCGGAACAAAAGCAACCTGACCATGCTGGCACTCTCATCTTGGGCTGCTGGTGAAGGAGCAGAGGGGAGAGCAAGAGAACCCTCTGCTCTTTGGCTCCGCGGCCTGGATAGAACAGCCGAACGGGCCGGATCTGGCCCTCGGGCTGTAGTTTGCCCACGGCTGTCTTAGATACAAATGAGCATTCCTATCCTCTAATACCCGCCTTCACGTCTGACCTCATGAGTGGAGGATGGAAACTCACGAAGTGTGATGGAGGGATTTCAGGGGCACCTGCCTTCCACACTGCCCTTCACTGAATTTGAAACTCTATCTCTCATTTATCACATAGTCCATGTATTTCACTCTCAAAGGAAGGGGAGGTCTGGGGGCCAGCAAGAACCATGGTGCGGCCAGGACCCAAAGGCTGACCCCTGGACTAGATATAGGGAAACCACCGTGCTCTTCCATCATAACAAGCTTCAGAGGCAGCGATAAGGCAAAAATGCTGGGTAATGACATGTCTGAGCTTCCTTTCATCTAAGCATCTGGAATCTACCAAAAGCATTAATTACGCCCTTCTGACAGAGAAGGACCCATGTGGCTGTCCCCATGGCAGGACAGCTCAGCTCACCGGGAAAGAGCCCTGGGTCTGCTGGAGCAAGGAGGTCGCCTCTGTCCTGTCAAGGTAGTGGTTTTTAGGCAGATTCCTTCGCCAGAATCTTGGTTTCATGAGAAAAATAATGATAATAAATAAGCTATGTACACATATAATACCTTAATAAATTTAAAAAAAAAAAGGAGGAGGAGGAGAAAGAGAAAGAGATGGAGGAGGAGGAGAAGAGGAAAGGGAAGGGGGAAACTTAGCCACAGAACATGCACAGACCTGGACTGTCTCCGTATGCAGATAATTCCAAGGAAAAATGTCAACTTGGATGGCTTTTATAATGATTGTAATTAAAGCTACTTAAATTTTTCTTTTTCTTTTTTTAAAAATATTTTATTGATATTTTACAGAGAGGAAGAGAGAGAGAGATAGAGAGATAGAGAGCCAGAAACATCAATGAGAGAGAAACATCGACCAGCCGCCTCCTGCACACACCCCACCGGGAATGTGCCCGCAACCAATGTACATGCCCTTGACCGGAATCGAACCCAGGACTTTCAGTCCGCAGACCAACGCTCCACCACTGAGCCAAACCTGTTTCGGCTACTTAAATTAAAAAAAAAAAAATAAATAGTCATTTTTATGAAGCCCTTGCTGGTACCAGGTATTATGCAAGAGCTGCCTCATCCCGGAGGCAGGTCCTACAATGAAGCCCGTTGTGCTGATGAGAGAGCCAGGGCCTGGAGAGAAAGATTGGCTTTGCTAGGAAGCTGAGGTGCTGCTATGTGGAAGCCAGGGCTGACAGGCTGGGGAGAAAACCCAATGAGGCACAGTGTGTAGACGCGTCTGGAAAAGCTCCACATCGCACAGTGGCGAAGGGGAGTCTCAGGCCCAGGCTTCGGCCTCGGGCTGCCCTCCTTGCCTTCCGTCCCAGACCACAGGCTGTTGTATCTGTGGGTCCAGCCACCCTGCCGCTGGCGCTTGTGCAAGATGTACCGTAGTCAGACGCCCAGTGGCTCATGTGGGAGGAACAGCCTAGAACGTCCTAGATTAAGATGTTTTGTTCCTTTCAAAACCCTCCATACGGCTTCTGAACCCTCTAGTCAAGGAAAGCCAACCCCTTGTAGCCTTAATCAGATTGTTCTGGAAAAGCAAGCGTCAAAGTGGGAAGATAACTGAAAAGTATTAGTATGCTGTGTGTTGTTTCCTCCCCCCTTCCCAGGGCTCGAGAGTGGACAAAATTGGGGGTGGGATGCGGAATGCCTTTTCTGCTTTTGTTATTGAAAAGATGGTTGATTGTGTAGTTAACGATCTTTAAATTGGTGACATCAAGATTCCACAGCACCTGGGCATTAGTTCCCAGCTGAATGCCTGCGAATAACCAGCTAGGAGAGATGTCTCCAGGACCTATCGCACCCCCTGCAATGGAAAAGGCGCACCTCTGAGCACCCCGGGTTCTCAGATCTTCCTCCCTCCACACAGGTTCCCTGCGCACAGTGCGGGGTGCTGCAGTTACAGGGACTGGAGGATGGGGAGACCCTGCTTTGGGTGGTGAAGCAGAGCAGCACAGATTTGCTCTGAGTGTTGAAGGACAAGGTGAATAGTAAGTGAGGGGCCAAGGGACCACAGGATGGTGTCCTGGAATCCAGAAGGTGATACTGAAGACTCCGTTTGGGCCAGATCCAGAAGGTATACGTGTAAGTCATGTGACACAAGTGGTGTGATCCATGGGGAATGGGCAGTCTCTCTCAAGCAAGAATGTGAATGAAAAACCTGGATCCATGTGTGGTAGGGCGCCCCCTGGAGGCCGCTGGTCAGTACAGTGAGCCTGGGATGGGTGGACTGCTTCCCCCAACCTGGGTGACAGGTCTTATCCAACTCACCTAGGACTCAGAAGCCTATGCTATTTTTAACATTTTTGTCCAACTTTCTGCAAAAGCAACTGCTGTCTAGCGAACAGTTTATGTAGTTAGTGAGTATTTAGGACATGAAGCAAATTTTCTTCAAAAGTAAGTCATGCCCAGCCTGTGTGGCTTAGTGGTTGAGTATTGACCTATGAACCAGGAGGTCGAGGTTCAATTCATGGTGAGGGCACAAATCCACGTTTTGGGCTCCATCCCAGTTGGGGGCATGCAGGAGAAAGCCAATTGATGATCCTCTCTCATTATTGATGTTCCTCCCTCTCCCTTCCTCTCTGAAATCAATAATTAAAAAAATACATATGTTTATTCAAAAGTCATTTGTGATTGCTATTAGGGTCTTGAATTGCAAACTTGAATAGATGAAGTCATTCCATTCTTCATGGAATTTAAAAATATTTTTAAAACCATATTGTTGACACTGTTGTTCTTCATGTAGGGGTTCACTTGGTGATAAAATGACAACAGTGGGTACTTATAGAGAGCACTTACTACATGTCCTGCTGAGTCCCAGGAGATTTCAACAAAACCACTCATTTAATATTCACAACAGCCTATGAGGTGGCACCATTATTATCTCCAGTTGACAAGCGAGGACATTAATAACCACACAGATAGTAAATGAAAGAGCTGGGACTTGCATCCGAGCAGTCTGGCTCCAGCGCCACCTCTCAGCCACTTAACTGACAACTAATCACCTGACATGTTCAACACAGACCAGCATTTAGGGTCACTAAATACAGGTGTGTTCTTTACCTGGGAGCTTATACGCAAGGTTTTGTGTATATGTGCATTTTTCTGGAGAGAGTCTTTCCCTTGGCACCTTCTGGATCTCCATCACTGAGTTGCCATGTGACCTTGGGCAAGCTGCTCATCTGTGCCTCAGTTTCCTCATCTGTAGAATGAGGGCGGGGCAGTAAACCATGAGACCTTAGGGGCTTCTTCCAGCTCCGCTATTCTACTGCTCTGAGTTACTTGAGAGGTATCTCAACCTACATTACGTGGGCTGGGCTGCCTTGGGGAGCCCTCGATCTCTGCAGGGATTGGCCAGTGTCAGAACACCTCTGCAGCTGTGGTCAGGCATCCCTGGGATCGTGGGGGAGCTGTTTCACAGCCACCCTGGATCCCAGTAAAGTCACAACAGCAGAAGCGGATTCAAGCCTGTCTTCCTAGTGTTTGAATGCTGGGTTCAGCCTAGTCTTCCCCTAGGGACAATTCTAGAGACAGCTGGCAGAGGCCTGAAGAACAGAACGCTGGGCCTTTCTGCCAATATGGTCCTAAGTAGACCGAAACATCGATGGGGGAAAAAATAAGAGACTTGATCACGTCGGTACCCTGAGCTCAGCTGTGGTTCATGGGTGGCATTTACAGACAATACAATAAGGCTACCAGCCCAGCACTGGAGGCCAGGTCAGCAAATGCTACGGTCAGGAGTGACACTAGCAAGACTTGTGATGCCGTGCCGGAAACCGAAACCTAACATTATCACTGGTAATAAAATGTAAAGGGAACTGGCCAACCTTGATGGCTCTGAATGGTCAGACCTACTAACTCATTGACTCTAGGTTGAGTCACTAGTAATAAAATGTAAAAAGAACAGTCTAAGGAAACCAAACATTGTCACTATTGTTAATATGCAAAAAGAGATGGCCAACCTCAATGGCTCTGAAAGGTCAGAGCAATTAACTCATTGTCTAGTTGAGGTAGTAGAGCTTGAGGCAACTTTAGTTTGTTAATAGTATGTAAATTCTTGTTAATTTTCTGCTGCTGGAACTTTTCTGCCTAAGGAATGTCTTTGTCTCAGAATCTCAATAAAAGGGAATGGCAAAAGGCTAGATGGGGCCGGGGTGAGTCTTCCCACTAGAGGCTTGACTCCCCGCCTGGCCTGCATTTTCCCAAATTAACTCTTTTCCAGTCTCTTCATTTTTAGTGTACGGCCTCCTCCAGAAACCGGACCCTGAGTGTGGACCCTGAACCACGCTGGTCGTGGTAAGGGTTCCCACAATGCCGAGGCTGGGGTCAGAGCCTGCAGTATTCCCCCTGGAGCAGCCTCGGTGCTTGGGAGATGGTGCCTCCCTTCATGTCACCAGGAAGTGGCCACCTAACAGTGCAATTTGTGGGGAATAAGCTGTCCTCTTCAGCCGGATCACTCCTGGGTGATCTGATAAAGTGAAGTGAGTTTTCTGGCCCTACAACAGGGGTGGGGGGGCGGGCAGGTGGACGGTGAACTAACCAACAGGCCAGTTTCTTGTCTGTATTTATCATATTTCAGTGGCCAAGAATGAGGGGATAGACTAGATATGGCTCACCATTAAGATATTAACACCATGACTGGGTTCTATGTACCGCTCCATTCAGTATCACTGAAAGGCTCCTCTGGTGTTTATAATATGTTTTATTGATATTTTACAGAGAGGAAGGGGGAGAGATAGAGAGCTAGAAACATCGATGAGAGAGAAATATCGACCAGCTGCCTCCTGCACACCCCCTACCGGGGATGTGCCGGCAACCAAGGTACATGCCCTTGACCGGAATCGAACCGGGGACCTTTCAGTCCGCAGACCGACGCTCTACCACTGAGCCAAACTGGTTTCGGCTCCTCTGGGATTTAGATCCCAGAGAAGGCAAGAGGAGGCTTTGGTTTCTTTCTGCTCCATTAACTCGGCAAACCAACCAGCCCTCCAGGACCAGATCTTGTTAAGTGTTTGTCTCTCCTGGTTATTATAACAAAACATGTCCCACCCACAGCCGTGGCGAGCATTTGTTTCTTAGTTATTATCCTCAGGAACTTCACAGAGGGGAGCCACTGCTTCCCAGCTCCTCCTTCGGACTTAGGGCAGCAATACAGCCCTGGGCCCCGCACCACCGAGGGTCTGGCCCTTTCTCTGGCCACACCCTCCATGGGGATGGAGTTAGCAGGGCCAAGGGGACATGCCCACCTGGTGCTGCCCCACGCTCTGGCTATCCAGGACCTCAGGATACCCTGCCCAAACAGCCCCTCACCTGCTTCGAGTATCTGTACGGGCTCTTCGTAGAGTTGATATTCCCAAGGACCCAGAGTGGCCCAAGGACAGCTGCTTGTATCGGGGGCATGGACAGAGCGTGGACATGATTGCTGTCCATGCAGGTGCACACAAGGACACCTGTGGCAGGGAGGGACCCCGAATCGGGAAGGAAAGGGTAATAGGATTCAGGCTAGTGATTAGAGCCCAGGGATCAGCTCTCCTGACACTGCCACTCTCATCTGTGGAACTCCAATGAGACTGAGAATTCTAAATTTGAGCCTGGCCTTCCACCGCCTTATGAATATACTAGAAGCCTGATGCACGAATTCATGCACATTGAAAGAAAATTAATTAGAAGAAATATTTTAGAGGCTGGGGAGGGACCTTGGGAGGTTGGCTCCAGGGCATGTCCAGCAAGTCTCGCCTAGTCCCAATTGGGGACCCCATCAGCAAGCTAAACTACTGGTTGGACCGTCTGCCCCCTGGTGGTCAGTGTGCATCATAGCAAACAGTCGATCGGTTGGATACTTAACATATTAGGCTTTTATATATAAAGATATTTGTAAAGGTAGGAGGATAGAATATACTTAAAACATTTAACTTGATTTAAAACATGTCAGTGTTTAGAGACACAGTATGTGAGCTTCCAAGTATACTCTGGTCCTGGATCTCCAAAGGTTTAGGCAGTCATATTGGTTAGGGCAAACTTTGCTGCAGGCTGAGATTGTATAAGGCAAAGACACCCCCCCTCCCCCCCCGCCCTAGAGAAAGACTCCTGCGCTTGCTCTGGGGACAGATCAAACACTGGAAAAGGAGATAATAAATTTTAAGTTTTTTTTTTTTAGAATGATGCTGGGAGTGCATGAGTGTGACCCTGTCTGGGGATGCATGTGGTTCTGTGTATGTTGCTATGGGTGGGTGTGTCTGTGTGTATGTTTGGTTATATGTTACGCATTCATTTTAAGAATTTACATCTGAAGCAGTGAAAATTTGTATGGTGTCCTCCCCAATGTACAACTCAAAAATCTTAACTAATAAAAAATGAATCCCCCAAGTTCTGATTTTTCCCTGAGTATTGATTATTTCCTTATTTTACAGCGGAGGAAACTGTATCTCAGAGATGTTAAGCGACTTACCCAAGGGCACAGAGCTCACAAACCTGGGCCAGAAGTCAACCCAAGCAGCATGGCTCCAGAGCCCTGGAACCTTGCTCACTATCACGTATGACCTCTTGGCCGGGGGAACAGATCCCAATGGGCTGGCCATAGGGCAAGTTGCCCAAAGATGGGGACTCTGGAAGCCAGGTAGGGCATGCTGATATAAGTGTTAAGGCATTTGGATAGGCTCCTGGTCTTGGAGGTGCAAGGGGCTCACTGCTCATCCTTGATCGCTTTGCTATTGAAAAAAAAAAGAGAGGAAGGTCCGTGACAGCACCGCTGGGGCCATCAAATAAAACCAGGGCTGCTTGGGACCGTTTCTGCAAAGGGGAAGCAGAGAAGGGAAATGTCGCCTCCTGGTGGAAATCCTTGGTAGTGGCAGTAGGCTTCCTGCAGCTTGAATCCTGACACCTTGCTCTTGAAGCCAGGATAGGTGCCCGCCACATTTCCCCGGTGCCCCTGCCCCCTGCATTTGCAGCCCACCCACCGGTGCCAGCTGGCTCTGAGTGTCCAAGTGGGAGCTGGTCTCCGCTACGCTACAGACTGGGGAGAAATCCCTCAGCGTTTCTGGCAGGCAGAGGGCACCCTGCGCCCATGTTTGCATCGCCGCCTCCGGCAGCAGGGAGCTTTACAAAGGGCGTCAGCACACTGACTGGTCTTGGCCTGGTCAGTGAACGCAGCTGTGAGAGTGCCGCTGAGGAGCGCTGTGTACAGGCAGCTTTCTCCACGACTTCAGGAGAGAAAAGACGGATGGCTTTGGGGCGGGGGAGGGCCTGGGCTCCTTGCCTTTAGGCCCACGGGAGCCAGGGAGCTTCAGAGTCCCTGGGTGCAGGGTCTCTGGGTGCAGGATCTCTGGGTGCAGCGTCTCTGGGTGCAGGGAGCAGGTCACCTGGAAGCAGGGGCTGGGAGTGACGATTGGGACCACACCTGTGGAGCAGTGAGTGGGTGGGAAGGGGTGGAAAGAGTAAGGGGCTTGGTTCCCTGGAAGATTTGGGTTTGCATTTGGGCATCACCACACGTTAACCTGTGGCACACGAACAAGGACAGAGCCTTCGCTGTAAAGTGGGTGTAATGGGAGGACCACCGCAGGGTTTCAGCGGGTTGAAATGAAGTGCCGTGTATAAGACACCAACGCCTGACCTGTATGTGTGGACCCGAGAGAAGTCCTGGGCTCCTCATTTGTGAAGAGCTGAGAGGGGCAACATGGGCTCTTTCTTCTCTCCCCAGGATCTCCATTCTGGGGGTGGGGGTGGGGGCCTTGAGGGCTCTCCCAGGCCCCTGATTATGGCCTGACACCCCTTTCCTTTCCAACCCCTGCCCCCCAGTCTGCCCATGCTGCTTCCCCTTGGAACCATCTGCATGAATGTTTTTGCAACTCTCCCCCATCTAAATCCTCCTCCTCCACAGAGCTGTTTGCAAACCCACGTGCCTGACCTTCTCAGAGGTCTGGAGCATTTTGTTGCCTCTCTCCCCCCTCGGAACTCAGTTCACATGTTCAGCTTTCCCTGTGGGAGGAATGGTTTCAAGGACAAGGGTATGGATTGGATGTTTTCATAAATGGATCCCCCCCTTTCTGGTTCCTGCTGCCCTGGGAGCTGGCGGAACTCGTGGCCGACAGAGACGGGGCACACACCGGGAAGCCAAGCAAGGTAGATTTACTCGGGTCATATCTGCGGGTGAGATAACAGCACATACATACAGAAGTCCGCGGGCAAAGGCACCACCCGACACCACGAACACCAGAGTGGAGGTGGGGGTGGGGGTGGGGGGGCGGAAGTGGCTTTGGGGCATTCTCTTGAAAATCCAAGGGCAGCTTTGGTGCTCAGAGATTCAAACAGAAGACGATACAAAACCAACCCATAAATATATATATATTATATATGTGTGTTATATATATATATAAAATTGCAAAATAAAAGCCCAAGAAACTAATCATCAATCTGCACATCAGTGGCTCAAAAAGTGTTAGCGCAGAGAAAGGCAAACCCATCCGTGGAGCTGCTGCGTGGCCGGGGCTGGCATTTCAGTAGCAGGAAGGGCATTTCCATGGAACCCTATTGGAAACGTCACAATACGAGGACAAGCGGAACACACACAATGTATGCACGCGGGAGACGACTGTCAGACACAGACATTTCACCAAAACCATCCACAGCTTCAGAAAACACCACACTACCCACAGCTTCAGAGACCACCAAACCATCCACAGTTTTAGAGAACACCACACCACCCACAGCTTTAGAGAACCCCAAACCACCCACAGCTTCAGAGACCACCAAACCATCCACAGCTTTAGAGAATACCACACCACCCACAGCTTTAGAGAACCCCACATCACCCACAGCTTCAGAGACCACCAAACCATCCACAGTTTTAGAGAACACCACACCACCCACAGCTTTAGAGAACCCCAAACCACCCACAGCTTTAGAGAACACCACACTCTCTATCCAGACCCCATGCGCCGGCCAGGCCAGCCCAGGCTCTCCCTGCCCCTTCTGCCGGGGGGAAAGGGGGTGACCATTACGCCCACAGGTCTGGGCAGCTGTAGCACAGACCCGGGGAATTTAATGGCGGAGCCGATCACCAACATCCAACAATCGCTCGCAAAGCAGGCCCAGGAGGCATGAGGTGGAGTTGAAATGCGAGGTCCCCAAAATATATTTCCCTTTTTGTAAGGGCTTTGATGTATTTAAATGTGGCCCCTCCGCCAATAGTCCAACTGGGGTCCTCGTCTGATCCACTTTGAAAGGCAAGATATGGCCTTTGAACTTCTAAACAGTATACAAGGTGATTTGCTGGAGGGGAGAAGGGGTTAGGGTTCTTCTATTGTTACTCCCCACCACCACCACCACCACCACCTAAACCCTCACAACATTTTTACACGCAGCAGCTGGCCTCATCCTGCCGCTGGGGAAACGGAGAGCCAGGAGCCAGGAGGACTTTCTCACACAGAGGCTCCGGCTCTGGCTGCCCCCCAATCCCTTTCTATGTCAGTAACAGAGACCATCTCTCCTTCATCTTCGGGCCCCAATTTCTCAAAGCCATGCTCCAACTTTTGGGAGCATCTAGAAGGAAAATGGCACCAATCATCATTTTGACAAAACCTGATTCCACCTAAGTATGAATCAATAAGAACCATTACCTCCGTATTTTTTTTCCAACTGCAGATTCTTTCTAACTGTTCCTAAAAAGAGATGGTTGTCTCAATAACAACAATGAGAGGAGCTTTCTCCACTGAAGAATGACTCCCCATCCCAAACCCCCACGCTGACTCCTGGCTCAGGGTGGTCTCTCACTATGAGAGGCTCAGGGGGGTTGGGTATGCCTTGGTGATCGGGCTCTACATGTGGGCTCTGATTTCTGGATATATATATATATATTCCATCCAAGTGGACGTAGGTTGGTTAACAGGACATTTGGGGATAAACGCTCTAGAGTGTATGCTTTCTGTACTGTAGCGTGAGTGGACCCGTGCAGATAAATAACCAAAGAGCACATTTTATTAGAGTCAGTTCAAGGCCTCTGACTTACTCTCACATTACATTATCCCTTTCGGGACAGATGGGGGACACTGGCAGGAAGATGTCCCTGTCCTTTCTGTGGGTGTGCAGGGCTCGGCTTTACCTCCTCTCCCATTTCTTCTCAGGCTCTTTGAGTTCTGTCGCCTTAGTTTGCTTGGGCTCTCTCTCCTCTACGCTCAACGTCAGCTGCAGCTGTGCCGGCCAGCTCCCGGGCTGTGCTGACCCGCTTGAAAGAAACAGGTGCTCTGCATCTTCTCACTTGGCCAATAGTCAGAAACGAAACAACTCTTGACCTGGAACTAGGACATCAACGTCACACTCGTGCAAAAGATGGCAGACATGTGGGCCATGTGTCCATCTATCCCTATGCACATCTGCCTGGGAAAACCCACACTTTTTTTTCATCTTTCAGACTTTCCGAAGTGAACTGTGCTCCTGAGCAAATGGTTCTTTTGAGTCCATGCAATCAGAGAAGTGGCTTTCTAGCAGTTCCCCCTGCCCTGTGTTGGCAAAAGTGGTAGCCATCAGCTGAGTGACTATATTGCCATTTTCAGTATTAGACACAGGAAGCAGGCCGCCAGGCCCAGAATATATGCACGTCAGTGGTATAAGGACAATGCTTTCCAAGGGGGCTCATCCAAACACACCAAGTCCTTCAAGAGTAACATCTCTGTTAGCAGAGGAACCCTGCTTCTGTTATAGGAGGGCTGAGGAAGGTTACTCTATCTGTGTGTAGCCGAAGCAGGACAGGTCCTTGGGCCACCTGCAGGCCAAGGGGCTCCTCTGGAGCCCAGATCTGGGCTGTGGCTGTATCTTGGCTGCACTTTTTTGCAGTTTTTGCGGGTGTGAATGGTTTTCCCACAGCACTGCTGGGTGCCAGCCACCATGCATGGAGCGTGGCTGGGATTACACTTGTCTCTCTGTATCACCTCTCCCTCTGCTCTCCTCCCCCTCCTGCCCATCTTTCCATGGAAATAGCCCCAAAGCCTCTCCACTTCCCAGCTCAGCAGGCCAAGGCACAGCAGACTGGTTCCATCGTCTCATTCCTTTTCTGTAGCATATCCAGCTCGAAATGAACTATTGCCTACTGATTCTGAGCTCTCTGTACATTCATTTTCTTCAAACAGATTCTGATCCAAGTTTCCAGCCAGCTTTTAGCCAGAGCCAAAGACAACGTCCCCACTCGTCACCCTAAAAGCCTTTGGTTCTGTCTGAACTGAACATCTGCTTCAACAGCATCCAGTGCACGGCCTCAGGCCTGGAGCTAAATGCGCCACATCCAATACAGACAAGAGAAGAGCAACTCTACACAAGCCAAAATAGAACTGGAAACTGAGCTAATTATTTGAATACTGGAGGCCTGGTGCACAAAATTGTGCACTGGTATGGTCCCTAGGCCTGGCCGGTGATCAGGGCCAATCTGTGGGGTGACTAGAGGGGCAATTTCCCCCTACCCCCCTGCTGGCACCTGCCTTGGCCAGCCTGTAACCACTTGCTTGCCAGCCCTGTCCCCAACTGTCGCTGCTGGTTGCTTCCCTCTGTGGGAGGCGACTGGTGGGGTGATGAGGAGGGGGGGTGGCAGCGTCAGCCTGCTTGCCAGCCGACCCCACCTTCCAATTGCCCTGCTGCTGCCACTGGTTCCCTCCCCATACAGAGAGACCAGTGGGACAATAGATAAGGCACCCCTTTGGCACTCGCCTTGGCTGGCCTTGGATCTGCGGGCTGGGGGTAGCTCCTGCATTGAGCACCTGCACCCTAGTGGTCAGTGAGCATCATAGCAACCGATCATTCCATCTATTGTACTGCCATTCGTCGATTTGCATATGAGGCTTATATTATATAGGATTTCCCTCTTTTTGTCGGAAATGTTTCTTAAGATGCCTTATCCAAATCACTTGATGGAAATGAATTCTGTGCCGGAAGCTCACTTTTTTGCTCTAAGGGAAAATGTGTGAGGCAGGTCACCTAACATGGTTTAGTAGTGATGTTCAGAAAGGCCCCCTTATAAGAAGATTGTCTGTGCCTCCAGCCAACTCCTCTTTAAGTCTATTCTCCACTCAGCCACCAAAAGCTTCCTAAAATCCAGGGCTGATTACGACTCTACCCTGATTAGAAGTCCTGAGTGGCTCCAAACCACTTATATGACAGAATCTAGTTCCTCCATACTTCCTACAACTTATGATTCAGTCCTGTCCACCTGTGAAACAAACACCCCATCCCTGCCTCCCACCTTACACCTTGTGCTCAATGCATGCATCATGGAGTTTTATACTTCTGAGCCTTTACACATCCCCTTCCCTCATCCTGGAATGGCCTACCTACCCCTTTGTCCCCTAGGAAATTCCTCTTTGTTTTAAAAACCTAACCCAACTATCATTCCTCTCAGGAAGGTTTCTCTGGCCCAGAGGACAATAAATCATTGCTTCCTAATGCCACCTCTGCACCCTTGCCTGTTTGTAACTTGTCTATGTGCCTCCTTTACTTATGACGTGCCCTCAGGCCTGGCCAATAATCCAAGCTCATATACATGTGTGTTTTTTTTAAATGTACAAGGAATGGATAAATATGAGGTGGACCCATGGCATAAAGTCCAAGGACAATGGCCAAATTCCAACAAGCTCTGGCATAGTCATCTGAATGAGGCCTCCCTGTTGTAAAGGGAATAAAGAGAATTTGTTGAATGCAGAGTCAGCCAACATATCTCTGAGCTACAGCCACTCAAACAGAAAAGGCTGCATCAATGGTTGTGTCCACTCCACCCTTTCCTTAACATTGCTTGCCACTTATTACTCTAGTCACAATGATTGTTTTCTTTAAAGTCAGCATAATGCCTGACATTCAGTGGGTGCTTAACAAATATTGTGAAGGGACCAATGAATGAATGTGAAGTCTACTTTTATAAAGAAGGCATCAAAGGATTGGCTTTTAAAGGCATTTCCTACATCACAGACTTTTCTGAGGCATCAGTACCCCCGATCATTGGGTTGTCCATCACAAAAGACCCAAGCAGAAAGCAGAGTGAGGGAGAGGGAGATGGGGGTGTCAGAGGAAGAGAACAGGGGTAGCAGTTGGGAACCTGCATTGGAGAGAGACACAGCATTGGGTTTTCCTTAGTCATGTCAGTTTTCTTTTTTCTCAAGAAATAGCCCAACTATGAATGGCATTTCCTGCCCCAACCAGAAATCCCCTGTATCTCCCTTATTATGGGTCCACACTGGCCTGGCCACAGTCTGAGTTAACCAGGAACTTAGTGTGCACAGATGAGGGCAAACACAGGTTATTTCCTGCCTTCATTTCCAATACTGACATTATGCAGTGGAGACCAGTCACAAAAATGGGGCCTGGACTAAAACCACCACCCCTGGGGATCAGAGATTTTTTTTTTAAATCATCACGGCTGTTATAAGAGCAAAGGCTCTGGACTCAGGCTGACTTGGATTTAAGTCCAGACTCTGACTAGTTCTAGCCAAGTCACCTGAAACATGTCATTTTTTCCTTTGGGGGGGGGGGCTCCATTTCCTTTCCCATAAAATGGGACTAATCTTACCCATAGTACATGAGGGTTAAAGGATGTAATGTATATAAAGCCTGCACAGTGTCTCTATATACAATAAGTGCTCAAACATGGAAAACTATGATTAAGAACTTTCAAAAATACTTTTACAATCATCAGGACAAAGAGGGAAAATATCCTTTGAAGACACTGTGCTTTAAAGAGAATGGATTGTCTATTTTTTTTTTTGGGAGCCAACAATGCTCACTAATCAATACCCCATGGAAGAATGTGAAAAGACAGTGTTAGCATTTAAAACAAAAGCTGTGGCCATTACCAGGCCCCAGGATGGACATGGTCACAGGGCCAAGGATACCTAAGCCTCTCTGATTAATCCTGAAAGGTTCATCACCAGAGTGACTGAGTTGGAATCCAAATGACCCAAGGCCAAGGTGCCTAGGGTAAGAAGCCAGTTCTAGTCCATGAACCAGAACTTCTGGGTTTCAGGGAAAGTCAGGGGACACCCCACTGCTGGGCAGAGTGAGGTGGGTAGAGCTCCATGTGTCATGCAAAGCTAGAAAGGGATAGCATTTTTTTTTTATCATCCTCATATAACCCAAAGCCAACAGAGGACCTACATTTCCCCAAATGTCTGCCCTGAGCATGAGACAACTGTTTTCTAACCTAATTTTGGTTTTACTTCGGAAGCTCCTGAGATACACAATCTGAATGGGTCAAGCTCCTGGCATCTTACATTGATTGAATTATCTCCCATTCCATGGATAGCTTGTCTTGCCCTGTGTCTGCCAACTCTTACAACTCTTCCATCCATAATTCAGGAGGTTCCATGAAGAAAGGTCAAGGTTAGTGGTTGGGGAAGCACAAGCTAAGCCATCCTTGGGAACAAAGATTAACTTCCGGTGGAGGGGACAGGTCAGTTTGTCAGGTTACTGTGAGCAGCAAGGCAGGGACCCTATGAAAAGGAGAAGAGGGACTTGTCTTCTCTTTTGCATAGGGTCGCTCCGTCAGTAGGAGATTGGGCTCCCATGAGGAAAAGGACCTTGTTCAGGGGAAGCCTTGACCTGATTTTTAGTCTGAGCCTGTGAGGGCTTGTGGCCCACTCTTGCCCTCTTGCCCGAGGTTCAGCTCAGTGGGCAGCACCCTCACAAAGGCAGCCCACAGCTAGGCAGTGTTGGGTAGTGGAAAGAGCACTGGACTGGGAGCCAGGAGACCTGAATTCTAGTGCAGGCTCTGCCACCAACTAGCTGTGTGACCTTGGGAAAGTCACCTGATTTCGCTGGGGCAATTGTAAATGAGGGGTTGATCGGGCGACCTCTATGTTCCCCATCAGAGTGTGGTCCAGGGTCCTACTCTATCCCTCCTCGGCCCTGCGCTTCCAGGGGGTGGAGATGGGAGAAGGGGAGGTGGGAGAGAGGATGCAGATGGGAGCCCCAGGGTGCTATGAATCAGGACTCCACTTTCTCCTTCTTTTTGCTCTTTTTCAGGAAGGATGGGGTTCGGAATTTCTTCTTCTTCTTTGAGGGAGATTTGGAAGGTGAGCCCTCTGGGGACATGGGGCCGCTGGTGACCGACTCAGTTTTGTCCTTAGAGGTGTCAACTTCCGTGTCGGCATTGGTGGTCATCTGGCTCAAGCCTTTGCTGAGAATTTCCTCTGCGGTCTGCTCGTCCTCCCTCCCGTTGACCACCACCCCTTCCGGCTGCGTAGTTTCGGGCTCTGTGGTGGCTTTGCTTGTTTCTGTCTCCTTAGCACCTTCTGAAAAAAAAGATCAAAAGACATGACCCATGAGATGTCATCCAGGTGAGAGCTTCCACCTAGGGTTACCAGAACTTCTTCTAGGCAATTCTACAAAGTAAGTCCAGAGCAGTGAAAGAGCAGGCTGATGTCGTAGGAGCAGAGGGTAGGCAGGGCTCTCATCCAAGCCTGCACCCTTTCCACACGGCCTGCCCTGGGAAGAAGCCCTTGGCAGGTCGGTGACTCTGGGCTCTTGTTGACAAATGCAAACAGGTAATGGTGTCCACATATGGTCCAGCTAGGGGCCTTTCTAGGCACAGACGGAGGAAACAGACACAGGCAAGGACGGAGGCTGCAAGAACAGGGAGAGCAGTGTCCTGTACAACACTGTGGGGGCATCTAAGAATTGTAACTGGTGCGGTTTCACCAGTAAATATATGGAAATTATATTTTTTCATGCCCATTTTATTTCCTACACAAGGGAGGAGCTTTTAGAAGAATGGAGAGTTACCTTCTGTGAAGGCAGAGAGGGAAAGGCAGAAGGAGGATGGAATTCTTGAGTGACATGAACCCTGTGTATCTAAGATAAGGATTAACCAATGGCCCAGTTTAGTAGCCATTGTCCCACTCTGCACCCCAGTTCTTTAACCTGCGTGGAGGGAGCCTGTGAGGATTGGCACCATTTCCTAGGCCAGAGCTGTTCAGACCCCATAAACAAAACCCTCCTGTGGCCCTTTCTCCACCCTCCTACTCTCACTCTACCTTGCTTCTATTGAGGCTCTGAAATGCCTTGATGGGGAGGCAGGAGGGACAATTACAAAACCATGGAGGGAGGGAAGTAGAGAATATAGGAGTCAAGAGCATTGGGGAACTCGGTAGTTATATGATGACTGAAAGTGGACTGGACAATAGGAATAGGAGCTGATGGCCAAGGTCTTTGCTACTAAAAGAGAGGCAGTTCTCAGAAGTTATCTGGCAGCAAACCAGCAGACACAACCGTCTCCCCATCCACTTTCTTCACTTCACCTGTTATTCCGCCTTATTAATCTCTGGTCCCTTGACCCCTCTCTGTCACCCCGGCCTTGTTTCCCTCTGTCCGTGAGGACCTTCTCTCTCCTGTGCCCCCAACCTTTGCCCCATACAATGAATCAACTTGAGTGTTAGCTCTTCTTTAAGTCTTTCCTGATACCTCCCTACTTCCAAGTAGAATTGATCACTTCCCCCACTATATAAACATCCACCATAGACTCTGTAAAACCACACTTCCTTTTTTATGTCTATCTCCCCCTCAAAAGTGAAATAAATTAGGGCAAGGTGGTGTCTAAATTATCTATGTAACTAGCTCGCAGAAAAATGTGGAACCCACAAATGGTCAAATGCATGAGCTAACAAATGAATGTGTGAATGATTTTATTCTAACCAAGCCAGCATTGTACCTCATCTTTCTTCTCTGTTCCAGCCTGAGACTTCTAAGCTGATTTGGACCAAGCCATGTGCACAAATAGCAGCCCTGATCTTTGTCTCCTGTACCTAGTCTCCTGTCCCCACTCCTCCTCCTAGGCTCATGTTCTCCCATGGTTCTGCAACTACAATCCATTTTTTGGCTATAGTCCACTTTTTGATGACCCATTAGGACATGTTTCGCAAGCCTGACCCTCTCAGATGACTTTGATACTTGCCTACCAGCTCCATGAACTTAACTGTGAATAAGAGGGACTCCCACTTTCTGTCCACGTGTGCTTTCCTTCCCTGGTGGATGGGTATCCTCACCCTAAGAGTGGCCTTCATTGATGCCCTTCACCCATACCCACCTTACTGTCCACCTCATCTATAGCCTCAGCCCCTGGTCTGTGTCTTGTGTTAGGAGAGTGGCACTCAAACTTCTCACTATCCAGAAAATGAGGCCATGCCAAGTGCACCCATCAGGATCTCAGAGCTCCCACATTATCAATTGTTTAGGGGAGGAACAGTAAATGAAAGGGGAACTAGTGGAAGTAGAGTGGACCTTGGAGGAGCCAAACTCCAAACTGAGGTCCCAAGACCCTTAGCTACAAGGGACAGAGACCATTGGAGAGTTTGGTTGGCCAAGAAAAGGTGTGACAGGTTAAGGCTCCAGAAATAAGCACTTATTGGGCTCCTGGAAAGTATCAAGGACCAGCTAGCTCTGAGAGCCTAGACTCCTCCTCTGTTAACATTTCCAAAGAGTTAAGGCTTGAACTACACAGAGCTCTCAATTGGTCTTCAGTGAATTGAGGGCCAGGCTGGGAAGAGCCCCAAGAAAGAGAGGCAGGTAGGAGCTTGTCTTCTAAGATCCCCTAACAACAATCACTGGCTTTCTCTCTTGGGTGAGATACTTAGAGCTCGGGGAGTAGGAGACAGATGTGAGGGTGGGTGGAGTGCAGCAGAGGCCGAAAACTGGAGGCTCGGTTCAAGGATGGTATCCCCAGGAAGCAGGGATGGGGAAGGGAGATCCAGAGAGTGGGTAATTTGGAATAAGACTCAACTTGGGAGTCAAGGTCCACATCCAGACCCCTGTAAATGTGGAGACAAAGGGCTGAAAGGCTTGCAGAGGATGGAGGAGGGAAAGAGGTGCTTCTACGAGGGAGGCCCTGAACGTGTTTGGACATTCCATCTCTCACACCTGATTTCTAACCATCCCTCAGCTTCCAACTACTCATTGTCTCTTGATCTTCCAGTGTCTCTCCCAGGATGTTCACTTTCCCAGCTTTCTAACCACAACCCCACTCTACTCCTGTCCTCCAGTCAAGTATACATCGTCCCAAGGTCAGGCTCAAGCCCCTCTTGACATTTGACAATGATCTTGCCCTCCTCTAAACCTACTGCCAATATGTTCATTCTACACTTGCATGCCATTTATCTATTTTTAAGAGCCCACACTTGAGCGTGGTCCCTTCCCACACTACATCTGGGCTGGTCCTGTGGCTTGCAGTAACCAACAGAATGCAGAGAAAGTGCCACTGAGCCAGCCCCTCACGGAAGACTTGAAAAAGCCTAGCAGCATCTGCTTGTATAAGTTGGGGAGGCCAGAGGCAACATGTATAAATTCTGACTATCCTGGTGGAAACACATATGTCCTACAACCACATGGAAAGAGACAAAGACAGAAGGTATGCATGCCCTGAAGAATGCTGAAGTCACAAGTCAAGCCAGGTGCTCTATGCATCCTTTCAAGGTAATAGTCCCTAGAGTCATGCAGACTCTGGCCCATAACCCCAAAAGAGTCCATGGCTCCTTAGAGGTACCATGCATTCAGAACAGGGGCATAGATGTCCAAAAGGACCCTGTCTACTACATGGAATGGCCAGGAGATGACCCCACTGCCCATTCACTGTGGGGGCTGTTTTTTTCTGGGTGGCATGCTCTGGTGTGTGTTTTTGCATATGTGTCCCATGTATTATATCCTTCAGGGAAGTCTTGTTTATGCATAGGACATATTGAAATTGGTCATGAATTTTATAGCCAGGAAACCTCCCAAAGGCAGGGTTGTGAGTTGCCAAACAAAAAAAAAGGGGGGGGGGGAATAGGTTTCTTTTGAAAAAGTCCTCCCTCCCCCATTGCAAGTGTGGGGTGAGTTAGTAAGCAGCCTCTCTATACTTACTACAGAGACAAGTATTCAGAATCGGAGGAAACTCCTTTGATGAAGGCACAAATGGGAAGAGAAAGGAAGACATTGTGGAGACAGGTTGACAACACCACGATGAGACACAACGAACACAAACAGTTGGGGGACATCCACTTGGGACTCTGGCCTCAAGCAGATGGGTTTCCTCTGGCAGCCCTGGGCCTACACTTGGGCAGCAAATTGCCAATAGAGGGTGCTAAGGGGGTGGGGCATTCTAGCAGCTTCCAGAATGTGGACATTCTGCCCAGGAGGGAGCAGATTCCAGCTGGCCACCAAGCTGCTACTCCCCGCGTGGAGGTCCAGCCCTCTGTGGTGAGGACTCTGGACGTTCAGGGAAGAATGTTCATGCCCAGGTGTGATTCCGGGAGCTCAGTAAAGACACTTATTAACCTAGGTGGTATGGACTGTAATACTATTATTATCTGTCATAAATATTATTAATCATATTTAATTAACCACAATTAAATCTTACATGTAAATCAAGTCTGCAACTTCCCTTATACATTTAAGAACCTTAAAAAGGAAAATACCGTATTTGCCGGCGTATAAGAGACTGGGCGTATAAGACGACCCCCTAACATTTCCACTCAAAATACAGAGTTTGTTATATACTCGCCGTATAAGACTACCCCCCACTTGGAGGCATATTTTTCAGGGCCAAAAAATCGTCTTATACGCCGGCAAATACGGTAGTAGCCCCATTTGACAGACAAGGAGACTGAGGCACAGAGATGACCTGATTTTCTAAAGTTAGTAGTTGAATTATGATTAGTGAGCATTGGAGTTGGGCCTAGAACTCACTTCTCTAAACTAGTAGCTGGTGAAGTGGTTCTCGACCTGGGCTACAGATTAGATTCACCTGGGGGATCTTAATATCCCGGGCTTCCCTCCTTCCCACCCCCCAACTATTTAACTCAGAACCTCGATGGGGACCCAGGCGGGCATCAGGAATGTTCAAGTTCCCCATAACTCCCGTGATTCCTAAGTGCAGTCAAGGTTGAAAATGACTTCATCAGCCTTACCTGGGAGCTCCTTGAAAATGCAGAGTCTCGGGGCCCACCCCAGCTTTGCTGCACCAGGATCTTCATTTTCACAAGATCCCTAGGTGACCCCTGGGCACGTGAAGGTCTGGGCCCTGGGCTGGTGCATTTAGACAGGCCCATCCGCCAGCCCGGTCTGAGTTATTAGAAGTGGGAAGGCTCTGAGTCGGTCATGAACGTATTCATCATTGCTTACACTGGAAGCTGTACGGTCACAGCTTGTGAGTGGAACAAGCTTCCGTTGGTAACCCCTATTTCAGATTCCCCAGAAATGGCAGAGGGGAAAGCTTTCTGGCAGGGAGGCAATGCCTGCTGGGAGGCAGGTGCTGGTAGTGTGCATGCCTGCCCCGCCGTCCACGCAGATCCCCTTCTCCGCCTGTGGACGCACCTCCCTCCCTCCTGCTGCCCAGCTGACTCACCGTCTAAAGACTTGGAGGGAGAGATCACGGGGCTCTTTGTCTCCGACTTCACTGGACTCTGTGCTGGAGACGCAGGTGCAGACTTTACAGGTGAGCCGGGCTCCTCTGCAGTGGTTTCCTTCTCTCCTGAAAAATACAGAAACCACCTCAGGATAGGGGTCAAGCAAAGGAGAGATGGAGATGGAGATGGAGATGGAGATTGAGATGGAGAGATAGAGACAGAGACAGAGACAGAGACAGACAGAGAGAGATAGAGATAGAGATAGAGATAGAGATAGAGATAGAGATAGAGATAGAGATAGAGATAGAGATAGAGATAGAATGCTTTAAAAAATGGCTTTCTTCTACTTGGTCATTTCTCTCGGCTGGAGTTCGCTGCTCTCCTAATCTTTTGTTATTTCTGCTACATCCTGGGGGAGTCAGAGTCATGTTCTGTCTCCTCCACCCAAGCATACCCACCTATTGAATATGTTGCCCCTGGCACAGACAGCAAGCTGCCAGAGTTCCCACTATGACTGGGTGCCATGTAGCTCACCTTTATTTATTGAATTTACAAGTTCAGTGCAAACAATGCCTAGGGGTAGAAAGCACCATATTTTCCCACCTACTCTTTCAGTTGGCACATCAGACCTCTGAGCAAGCCAGCGAGGTCTTTCTGGTGCCTGTCTGGCGCCTGGGATGATGTCTGACGATGGGTGGGTGGGGGAGGGGGACGGGGGACGGAAGACCCTGCCCTGAGAGAATGAAAGCCTAGCTGGTGGACAAAACCAAGCCTTGAGTTCTGGGTTTCAGACCCCCAGTGCCCCTGAAGCAAAGAGAAGGGACAGCTCAGTGTGGGGGTGGGGAGAGGAAGAGCAGACTTCCTAGCAGGAGGGAGCTAGAGGTGGAGCCTGAAGTGAAGGGCAGCCCGCCGGGAAGGGTCAATGGCATGAACAAGGGCATACAAACTACCATGAGAATGATTGTCTATCTGGGAGTCAACAGAGAGAATTGGGCGTCACTAAAGATTCGGGGGGGGGGGGGGAGGGAGGAGTGAGAGAAAGACAGAAAGAAGTCAGCTAGTGGAGAGTTCTGGTTGCCTAAAAAGTTAATGCCAGATCTGAAAGAGAATTGACAATTGCCACCGTTATAATGATCTATTATGGCTAACATTTATCTGGTGGTTACAGACCTATGCCATATCCATAGGCACTATTATTCTAAGCATTCTGCAAGGATTCTCTCTCTCCACCCAGCTGAGAGGGTCGGATGAAGCCCTGTAGACACGGAGTAGCTGTTAGGCACTGAACAATGAGGGTTATTATTGTGATTAATAGTAATGCTAATAAGAATATTATTTGGTGATTGGGCAGCAGATCAAGTTGGGGATATGATGAGAAGAAAAAGAGAGAAACAAGTGAGGATTGAAAATGAAACCAGAAGCTAGATTGAGCCCGGGGCCTGCGGGGGTGGGTGTGGGTGGGGGAGTGAGGCCTGGGTTCCAGGGCTGCCGGTTGCTCTGCCCCCTCTCCGGGCTTCCCCAAACTCTCCCCTCCCCCCTCCTGGAAGAGCCTGAAGGACTGGGCTCTTTACCTTCCAGTTCTAGTTTCTTCCTCTCCACCTCTTTCTTGTATTCCTCCAGCTCCTGGTCAGTGAGTTGGCTGAAGGGATTGGGCACCGTCTCTTCTGACTCATCTTTGGTGTCCGCGTCGCCCTGGGCCATCAGCTGGCTGTCTGTAGACTGAAAGTTAACCACAGAGTGTGTGTTGCTCTCTGAACGCCGGGGCCGGGCCCGGGCCAGAGCTTCCTTTCAGAGTCCTGCGGCTGCCAGTGGCCTGGCTAGGGGCAGCGTGGCACGCAGCTCCTTGGAAACAGCACAGGGCCTCAGGGTAGGACTTGTGCACCCCTCCCTACAGCTACCTCACCCCCAGACCCAGATGCCTTGCCTCTGCTTAGATGAATGCAGGGGACCCACCCTCTTCCCCAGGAAATAAAGTCAAAGGATGCTCCCAAGCAGAAGGAAGACACACCTTTATTGCAATCGTTCCTGTGGACGCTTGCAAGCCATCCCCTATGCAAGTACAGTCAGCGGCCCAAAGTCAGTCAGCCAAATCCAGCAAGCAAAGCTTGGCTCAACCCGCTTCATGCCAGCTGTTCCCACCATCCCGCCCTTCCCCCCCTCCCCCTCCTGAAAGCAGCACAAGCGGCAGCACACAGCAGCGAAACACACAGCGGCTTCGGCGTTCTCGGTCCAAAGTGTTGGTCCTGGTTTGCACAGTCATAAATGACAGGGGGACCAAGGTCCCGAGTCTCGCATCTTCAGCGGCCTGTACTGAGGTCCCTGTGGGGGCTTTGGCAAAAGCACTGTTTCGCCACCTCTGGGGAGCCCCTGGTTCTGGGAAGCTCACGGGCCGAGTAAGCTTGTGTAAGCTCTGGGAACCCTTTGACCCCGCTAGCTCAGGGCAGGGACTGAAGTGCAGGCTCCACGCTCCTCTTTCCGGAGCCAGCTTCCTCACCTTGGCAACCTTCATGACTGCAATGCTGTGACGCTAAGGAGGAGCCAAAGGAAGGGAAGCCCAGGGGAGGGGAGCCCTGAGCGGCTGGCCTGCACCACCTTCTCATGAGCTCCTTCCAACAGAGGGCAGCCCTGGCCGATCTCATGGAATCATGGGGTTCAAAAGAGAGGCCAGGACGGGATTCCAAGAAGAGGGACTTCATGGAGAGCACTTAATACAAATGGCAGCGCTTTTCATACTTTTGCTCATTGTCTTAAACCAGCCGGGGGCAAACTACGGCCCGCGGGCCGGATCCGGCCCGTTCGGCTGTTCTATCCAGCCCGCGGAGCCGAAAGAGCGGAGGGTTCTCTTGCTCTCCCCTCCGCTCCTTCACCAGCAGCCCAAGATGAGAGTGCCAGCATGGTCAGGTTGCTTTTGTTCCGGCCCTCCCTCCGGTCCAGTGTAAGAACCCATTGTGGCCCTCGAGTCAAAAAGTTTGCCCACCCCTGGTTTAAACTCTCACCTCCCCGCAGTGTCATGCAATATTTCTATCCTCGACCCTGTGGCCCATTTGGTGTTCCTCATCTTCGTTGAGTTGAGTGGGGAGAGGGGATGAAGATGCTATGATGGCATAACCTTCCCATTTTTTGCCAATGGGCACCCCCCTTATGGGCTGCAGCCTGATCAGAGAGAGATCATTGCCTCGCCTGTTTGCTCAGCGGGGAGGAATGATTCCTGTATTCCCCCCGACTTTCTTCCTGCTAAGGAAGATGCCGTGCCCACCGCTAGTTTGCAGGGAGCAGCGATGATTTCTGGCACGAGCCGGAATTCTGACCTTCACCCCTTTTGCTAAGCTCTAGACAAACACTGTTCTACCTCAAGCACGGAAACGACGACTTTCTACTGTCTCACTCTATGTGGGTGTGTGAGCCACTACCTGCCCCCTCCCTTCTGCAGGAGCCCTGGTCCGATTGTGCACTCCTCCCCTCTGAGAGCACATGAGCATCGTCCCAAAGCTACAATCTCATGAATCCATGCAGAGGCCAGAAAAGCTCAGGGCAGGCAGGTCTGGGCGCTGCCAGCCACTTTCCTGTGATTCCCCACTTTGCACGGTACTCATAGCGGACGGAGCAGAGCTCCATGGGAGAAGCGTGGGTGTCGGCAGGCCGGGCAGGGGCTGCCCCACCCGAGGCCCACAGGGTGGGGCACACACTGCCCCTGGTCCTCACAGCATCTGTTTTGCAGCAAGAGCACCAGCACCCAACATCACAGGGGAGTGGGCGTGAGGACTCAGAGGTCCCGCTGCCCAGCCCTGGGCACCGAAGACTCGGGAGGCAAACTCGTCTCCCCTCCACACAGGGGCTGCCTCTGCTGTACCGGGCTTCGGCTCTTCTCGGCGATGACGCTCGCCAGGAGCTGGGACTGGGGCCCTGCCGACTTCACGTCTTGTCGGTTTTGTTCTCGAATCTGTGTGGAGAGGGAGGGAGAGAGAGGCTCAGGGTGCGGTCAGGCTGGGGAGTTTAGAAGGGGCATTCCCAGGTGTAGAGAGCCATCTGGGAAGGCACCTGGATACTCTTTTAATCCTTATCAGCTGAGGCCAGAGGGCACTGGCAGAATCCTGTTAGCAGTAATGATTTTTTAAAAATCTTTATCCATGTGCTTGGAATGAGGAACAAAAAGGACCTTGACCCACCCAGGTCTTGATATGCTAAATCTTGTACCAAAAAATAAGGAGCTTACACAGATCCTGATGAATAGGATTTGGGCACACCCAAAAATCCTTTTGATCATAAAATCCCTTTTGGAAGCCAATAAATATGCTGTGTTGTCTGAGGTGAGTGTGACGCCCACCTAGCGCCCACCTAGCGCCCAGCTTGAATCTATTTCTGTCTCTTGTCTCTTTCTTTCTCTAATTTCTTAATCCCCAGCTCCTCCCCTCAGGAACCTGTTGTTTTCCATGGGGGATGCAAAAAGAGAGAAAATGTCCACTGCACCCAGGGCATTCGGTGTCCAGTGTCCAGGGATGTTGGGTCTAAACAGGTCCTCTAGCTGTGTGGGAGCCTGTCGCCCCTATTTCTAACACAGCCTGTCCACCCTGACACAGTCTCCTTGTGGGTTTCAGCAGGTTAGCTACAACACGTGTCTAATTGACTTGGAGAGGGTAACTATAGGAGGTGAAGAGGAAAAGGAGCCATATTCAACTCTGGAGGGAGGTTCTCAAATTTTAATATTCCTATGAATCCCCTGAGGGATTTGTTTAAAATGCAGAGTCCTCGGGCCAGCCCATACCTACAGGATCTGAATCTCTTGGAGGTTGGGGGGGAGGGGGATGGCGGGGGGAGGCGACCCAGGAATCTGCATTTTAGACAAGCACTGCTGAGAGGCCTCGCCCACACACTGAGACACAGACGCGAGACTGTATCTGACCTACTGGAGGTGGTCAGCCACAACTGCAGTTCTTAAAGTGCCATTAGGAATGCAAGCGAACTGTAACGCAAAGGTGGGGGAAATAAATGCCAAGGGTTTTGAAATCTTGGCCAAAAGGATGACAGCATAAATAGTATGAACTTAATAAAAATTCAGTTTGTGGGCGGATCTCTTAGACAGGTCTAATGCCTGAGGCAAGCACCTCTCCTGTAAGAAGGTCCGGCTGGCTCACATAAGTACAGCACTCGGCTCAGTGCCTGGGACAGAGCCAACACACAGCAGTTCCTTCCCTGTGAGAGGCATGAGGGGTGTTGGTAAGTCAGGTGCATCCTCACCCCACCGTCACCCTTGAGGGAGAAGAGGCGGAAAGACAACTAGCTAGCACCCTACCTTGTTCCGCATGTCCAGCACTTCTTGGGGGTCGGTGTAGAGAGGCACAAATTGGTTTGGGTTTTCGATCCGTATTGGCATGCCACTGCTGGATTTCTCCACCTCGTCAGCCTTCATCCACTGAACACACACAAGGCCGGGCGGGTGAGCAAAGAATAAGGCCCACGTGTCCTCCCCGGGGGTCCGCCCCATGGGATCTGGGCCACCGGCCTACATGGAAGGCCAGCAAGCCTCTATATACATGGTATCTCTCCTCGGTGACGTCTGTCTCCCAGAGCAGGAGGGCAGAGAAGGCCCCAGGTCAAGAGCCATAAAGAACACGGAAGAGCAGGGGTCAGCCCCTTGGTCACCAGCGCTGACAGACAGGTGGCCACTGGAGCTTTCGTATTAGATGACTCCATGTTAATTTGCAGGGCTTCTTTTTTCTTTCTTTTTTAAAATTAAAAGCTATTCTATTTGGCTGCCAGATACTTTAATGTTAATGAAAAATCAAATTAAGAGTTAGGATGTGGTCCTGACCGGTTTGGCGTTGATCTATGGACTCAAATGTCCCAAGTTCGATTCCTGCCAAGGGCATGTACCTTGGTTGCGGGCACATGCCCAGTAGGGGGTGTGCAGGAGGCAGCTGATTGATGTTTCTCTCTCATCAGTGTTTCTAACTCTCTCTCCCTCTCTCTTCCTCTCTGTAAAAAAAACAAAACAATAAAATATATATTTTTTTAAAAAGAGGATGTGTGTGTGGTGGGGAGGACAACGTAATAAGAATGAACACCCCACCCACCTCCTGGGTTCGCATCCAATGTGCACCTCAAATGTTGGACACTCATCCTTGAACTTCCCAGAATTCCCTTCTCGATGTGGGAGCAAGAAGCAAAAACCAATTGCTCCTCACTTTTGTGCTGCTGGGGGTGACCTGGTCCAGCCCTCCTCTGGACCCCAAAACTCAGTGCAGAGGTGCAAGAAACAGGTGATCAGCGGCTCCGTGAGCACGAACAACTGCTCCCGGTGGGAAACCCTAGGGGGGGCTTGTACGAACACATGTCCAGGGGGAGACCCGTTCTGTTCCCCGACTTTAAAGCTGCAAAGCCCATGGACGTCCCCAGGCCCTCTCCCCGCACCCGCCTCCCCCTGCACGGCTGCCTCCGCCCGCCTTACTGTGGTCTTGGGCCGGGGGCTGCCCATGCTCCTCTGGGCCTCGTCCGCCACGTTGACCCGCAGGTAGGTGTTGGGCGTGTTGAGCCAGCGGGTCTTCTCCTTCTGCTGCTTCTGGGCGTGCTGCCGCAGGGCGGGCACCGGGGTGCCGTCCTCCTCGAACACGAAGGCTGTGACTGTGGCCGGGATCTCCACCTCACTTTTGTGTTTGGTTTTCTCTTGAACAAAGGGGTGGCGGTACGTGTAGCCTGTCCTGTAGCCCTAAAAGGGGACAAAAAGGAGAACCACTTCGTGTGGGGAAAATGGTCTGCATGCACCACACCCCCTCCCCCAAGGCACTTCACGCCCTTCTATCTAAAGATCGGGTTTAAATATATATATATATATATATATATATATATATATATATATATATATATATTGATTTTTTTTACAGAGAGGAAGAGAGAGGGATAGAGAGTCCGAAACATTGATGAGAGAGAATCATTGATCAGCTGCCTCTTGCACACCCCCTACTGGGGATGTGCCCTCAACCAAGGTACATGCCCTTGACCGGAATCGAACCTGGGGCCTTTCAGTCCCCAGGCCGACGCTCTATCCACTGAGCCAAACCGGTTTCGGCTAAAGACCGAGTTTAAACCTAAATCTCCACAGCACCACCTGGACCTTGCTGCTTCTCGGGTGGGACTCGGAATTGGTCCTTTCTTGGTGCCCCGACGGCTCCCTTTCTCCACCCCAGTGAGTCCTCTGATCAGGGCTGAGAAAACGCCTGGAGCCTTGTGAGCGTGACAGGCCTCCTTGCCTAAGCACAGCTCCAACTCCGCGGCCGCTGCAGGGGGCGCCAAGGCTGGCTGCACATTGGAACCACATGGGAGCTTTAAAAACGCTGATGCTGGGCCCGCCTCAGCCCTGCCCGTTTCGTTGGATGTGTTCCCATCTGGGCTACAGGATTTGTAAGTTTCCCAGCGGATTCTGACAGTCAGCCTTCCCTTCCTCAACTCTAAGGCTCCTTAACCATTTCCCTCTGAGAACCCCGAAATCTGACTACAGGACATTCCTGTCTCCCAAGCAAGACCATGTCCCAGGAAGAAAGAACCGAGTGCCACTTAGGACGAAAACCCCGGGAATCTTGGTGGCTGACGGAGCAATTCTTTTTTTTTTTTTTTTTAATATATTTTATTGATTTTTCACAGAGAGGAAGGGAAAGGGAGATAGAGAGTTAGAAACATCCATGAGAAAGAGACATTGATCAGCTGCCTCCTGCACACCCCCTACCGGGGATATGCCCGCAACCAAGGTACATGCCTTGACCGGAATCGAACCTGGGACCTTTCAGTCCGCAGGCCGACGCTCTATCCACTGAGCCAAACCGATCTTGGCTGATGGAGCAATTCTTAGCTCTGCCTGTCTTCTTACTCTGTTTTGCTCTTTTTTGGATTACTAGTAAAACCGGGTGTTTTAAATTACATTTCATGGCCACTCGAATCTCTTCCTTTGTAACTTGTTTGTGTTCTTGCTTCATTTTTCTATTGAGACGTTTTTTCTTTTTCACACTGATTTGCACTAACTCTTTACAGTGCATTGACTATCACCGGTGTTGCAAATATTTATCCCCATAGTTTGTCTTGTAGTTCTGCTTATGATGGGGGGAGTGGTTTAAAAAATGCACATTTTGAATTGTAGTGCAATCCTAACAGACAGTACTCATCATCATCACTTCAGGCTTTCCTGCCATGCTTGACAAAGCCTGCTCAGTACGAGAGCATCACGGATATTAATCTGTTTTTTAATACCTGTAGGAGTTTTTTATGTTTTAATTTTTGATAAATTGGGGATTCGTCTTGTTGAAAGGAAGGTGGTAGCAACCCACCTAAGTTTTATTCTCCAAGTGGCTACTGGTCTAGGTTTTCCCTCTGCTTTCTGAGATACCTGTTTGCCCTTGTGTTCAGGGGTGGGCAAACTTTTTGACTCGAGGGCCACAATGGGTTCTTACACTGGACCGGAGGGAGGGCCGGAACAAAAGCATCCTGACCATGCTGGCACTCTTGTCTTGGGCTGCTGGTGAAGGAGCAGAGGGGAGAGCAAGAGAACCCTCCGTTCTTTCGGCTCCATGGGCCGGATAGAACAGCCCAACAGGCTGGATCCGGCCCGAGGGCCGTAGTTTGCCCAGGCCTGTGTTAAATGCTTGAGATCTACTTCTGGATTCTCAAAGCTGCCGCACTGACTTGCCTGGCCATTCTGCACCACTGCTTCTCTGTTTAGTTACACTTTACCATGTGGTGGGACGAGTTTCCCTATTTTCTTATTTTATAGGATTTTCCTAGACATTCTGAATTTCACCTGGAAGACCATTTTGCCAAATTCCCTCACATTCCCTGTTTTTAAAGGACTTACACTGAGTTGATTGGTTGTTTCGGAAAAGTGATCTCTTTTCCCTATGGAAGCTTTCTAACAACAAAAAAATAAATTATACTCTTCACTGGTCCCGGGGCTAAGACTGGCCTCAGAGGACCACGGCAGGAGACTCACCAAGTTGTCCAGCATCCTCATGAGGGCCTCGAACTCGTGCTCCCCCAGCCGGCTCTTCTGCATGGGCCCGAAGGTGCTCCCCGCCCACTGCACGGAGCCCACCTCGTGGGGACGGTGCTTCTCCTGCTCCAGCAGGATGAGGTTCTCCACGCCCCCCGCGCTGGACAGAGCGGACACCTGAGGCCAAGAGCAGAGGGCCCTCCATCATGTGTGTGCATGCTCATGTGTACACACACACACACACACACACACACACACCTCCGCGCATTTACCTAAGCTTGTATGCATAACGGAGAGTGGGGATACGGGAAGATCAGGAACAGAAATGGGCTGGGAAGCTGAGCTGTATTTGGTTTTTTCCTTCCAGAGGACGACATTTCACCCCAAATTTGTTGGGCATGCACCCATTCCAGGGAAAGGGCTATTAGAAGATCCTTTCTTTTTTAAAAAAAATATATTTTATTGATATTCTACAGAGAGGAGGGAGAGAGATAGAGTGCTAGAAACGTCGATGAGAGAGAAACATCGACCAGCTGCCTCTTGCACACCCCCTACCGGGGATGTGCCCGCAACCAATGCACATGCCCTTGGCTAGAATCGAACCCGGGACCCTTCAGTCCCCAGACCGACGCTCTACCACTGAGCCAAACTGGTTTCGGCAGACGATCCTTTCTTAATGCCACTTCTTAGCAATTATAGAGGACATAGCAAGTGCTAAAACATAAGTATAAAACAGTATAGAAAACTGAGAGTGATCTGGGTTGTGTACCAACTTCAGACTGTGATGATTTCTGGGGAAAGTGGGAGCATGAGGTTATTTTTAAGGGGGGCTCTAAGGATGATGTAAAGTCTTGTCTGTGATATTTTATTCCACCCTACCTTAAGAGGAAAAGAGCTGAAGCAAAAAGGCTGTTAATATTTGTTAAGTCTGAGTGGTGGGTAGCAGGTATATGCTATTATATCGTTCTCTGCCATGTTTCTGTGCATTTGAAATATCTCCCATTTAAAAGAAAAAGTCACTTGAGAGAAATAGGCTGGCTTGAGTGCAGCTTGATGGACTGAATTAACAGGTCAGAGGAAGAATGTGTCACCCACGATGGGATCAGCCGGCCAAGGACACCCAGAGGAGATGGAGGGCCGCAGCGCTCACTGGCGGCCTCGGTGTGTCTGTCCCGCTGCCAAGGCGCGCGGGGAGGGGACGATACAGGGGGTCACAGGCAGCAGACTTTGAACATCAGGGCAAGAGGAGTGTGTATACAGCAGGCAATTTTAGGATGATCCTAAAACACATTATCGCTCTAACTAATTCCCGTATTTCTAAGTCCATGCTCATCTAATAGTACATTCTGTTTACTCCTCATATCTGCCGCTCGGATATAATTGGTTATGATTTTGCTTCCTGGGCAAGTTCAGCTACAGAAAGTAGCCGCGCCGGGTGTTTCGTGCTGTGTACCAATACACTAGCATTCTAATTAGTATTTGCTATTCCGTGTAAGCCTGCTTATTACCGAGGCGCAGCTCCTACTATATAAGCCCTCAGAGTTTCAGTTTTGGTGCCGGTTGTGTGTGTGTGTGTGTGTGTGTGTGTGTGTGTGTGTGTATTTTTTTTTAACTGAAAATGAAAGGAAGCAGCTTGCTGATGAACACAGGTCTATGATCCCACGAGGACCCAGACACGCCCTGGACTGTTACATTCACCAGCGTAACAAATGAGGTTTCTTGGCAGTCAACCAGGCCACCTTCCCAAGGAGATGCCATTAATTTTCCATGCCCTTTTTTATCCAATAGAGGGCTCTATTTTTAACCCTGGGAAGACAGAAACCTTACAGGTCACTTATCCCACCCTCCCACCAATAAGAGTCACTGTCTGATTTCCCGAGAAGGTGGCCAGCTCCCTGCTTGGGAAACATCTGTTACACAGCTGCCCAAGTGTTGGAGGGTCACAGTGAGTTGACACAGGTTACAGTGAGCTGAAATCTACTAGTCCCAGTTCCGCCCTCTGCTGCCGTGTCTGCTAGTTCTCAAGTCCCTCACACCCAGCACTCGGGCTCAGCACATGGAACGAGCCCTCACGGGTGGTGCATTCCGCCTGGCTGATCAATTTGCCTGGTTCCTCCCGGACCCCATCTTGCCCAGGTGCCAGCTCCCTGAAGAGAGGTCCTGTCAGCCGACCTTCCCCGCCAACCCTTACTGCCCCGAGAGGCGGTGCAAGGCAGGAGAGTGTTTAGGAACACAGACTTGGGCCCCAGGCTGCCTGAGTTTGAATCCTGGCTCTGCCACTTACTTACTTGTGTAACTGTGGGCAGTGTTTTGCTCTCTCTGTGCCTCCGTTTTTTCCATCTATAAAATGCAAATAGTACTGCCTATCTCATGAGGTTTATTGAAGGAAATATTTAGAAAGCACTTAGAATAACACCTGTAATACATACATATGGAATGCAATGTATGTATTTCTGGCAAATAAAGTAGGAGGTTTTAACATGGGAAGCTGAGAGGCAATATCCCCTGGGTACTTGCCATTCATGGAGGAAAAGAGAACTGCCCACATCCTTGCAAGAGCTGCCTCCCCCCACCTCTCTCATCCTCCACTGGTTTCCATGGCGATGGGTAGCAGGTGGAGAACTGCCTGAGCTTCTCCCCACTGCCTGTACTCGGGAGGGAGCCGCTTCCCTCAGCTGGGGATGACCCCGTTTCCTGGAACCTCAACCCAATGGGGAGCAAAGAGAATACTGTCCCAATAGACCAAAATAGGCTCCGAGTCTTGAACCACTAAAATGACCACAATCGCAGTAGCTTGCTTGCCAAAGTCGCTGAAGGAGAAAACTAGACCCACAATGGAAAGAGAATTTCCATGCTGGCGGTTCAACCAGAAATGGCCCGGCCAGATGCTGGGATCCCAACAGCACCTGCAAAGTGCCAGCACCCGGGATCCCCATGCCTGAACCCCCTGGGCTAACCGTGCCGGGCTCCCTCCCACGCCTCCCAGCTTCGTTTCTCCCCCTAGAAGCTCCCCTGCCCCACCAGTTAAAAGAAGCCACGGGAGCTTTTCCAACGTTATCTGCCTTCGTCGCCTGATGCATGAAAACAAGGTCACATCAAACCAGTCTTGACTGAAAAGGAAGTGACAGCTGGCAGAGCCAAGAGAAGCAGCGAGCGAGCTGCCAACAGCGCCATCCTGCCGTGGGCTACATTGCCCAGTGCCCATTTCTGAGGGCCCGGAGCCTGGAGGAGACACCCTTCACCATAGGGGGGAGGGCGTAGTTAGCATGAACGTCTCTCTCCATTCACTCTTAGGGCTGCTGTCCCTGCAAAGAGGTGAGAACCGTTCCTCGTGGCAGCCTCTTCTTCAGAGGGAAGGTAGGGAACTCTTAATGAGCTCGGGTGTGGAGTAGGGAAAGTGGGCATGTCAGAGGCTCTGCTGGGCTCCTGTCCCCGTCAGGGGTCAGAGCTCAGGGCCAGTGTCTGCAGTTAGGGGGCTCACCACACCAGAAAGCACTGCTGTGGCCCTATTCCACCTTCTCCTGTTCTGACCACTGTTGGGTTTTGTTCTTTTTCCTTTTTTTTTGGGGGGGGGGGTGTTAATCTCATACCACCTTCTCTAACACCTCTTTACCAGTGTCTTAACAACTATCCCCTCCACATATTTCCTTTACAAACCACCGAGAAAGGAACCATTTGTTCCTTTCACTAGCGATGGCTCTGGAATAATCCCCTTCCCTGAAACTCCCACGAGAAAGGCAGGCCTTCTTCCTCGGGCGCTGCTCTGCCCAGGCCAGCCAGGAGAGGGCAGACAGGACACCAAAAGGGCCTTACCGAGAACTGACTCATCCTGGAGCGGCAAGACTCCTCTGCTGTCAATAGAGCCCCCCAAATGCCAACAGCGACACCCCCCTTTGTCTGAAAGGCTGTCCTCACAAGGCCTCTATCGGCCCCACACCTGCAGCTGAGGAAACAGGCCCACAGAGGGCGAGCCCCCAACCCCAGGGCACCCAGCCCAGAGCTGGGGAGGGTGGACCCAGTTGGCTGTGCAAAGTCCCCTACACCCCTCACCTCTTACCACACTGAAAGGAGCTGCTTATCCAGCACCACCGATCTGACAGAGCCATAGGATGTGTGTCTGTTTTCCTACTGCTCTTCACCAACTCCTCTAGGGGTCCCCTAACCACTGACAACAGCACCCTCCGCCTCATCTCTCACGGTTAGAAGAACTTCATGATGGGCTCCATGCACATCCCTTTAGGGGTTCCCTGGTGTTTAGCCTGCCGTGCCAACATTCCACCTTGTCCTACACTCCACTATGTTCCTAGTCTTTGCAAACTAGCCCCCTCAAACGGAAGGAAGGAGGGAGGGAACAAGGAATGAGAGAAAAGAAGAAAAGAAAAGAAGAGAAAAGAAGGGATGAGAAGAGAAGGGGAGGGGAGGGAAGGGGAAAGAAGGGGAAGAGAAGGAAAGGGAAGGGTAGGGAAGGGAAGGGAGGGGATGGGAGGAGGGGAGGGAGAAAAGAAAACCTACATGTGTGGTCTACTGGGCATAGCCAGATGTATCAGGTATATCCTAGGCCAGTGGTCAGCAAACTGCGGCTCGAGAGCCATGGTTTGCCTCTCTGTTGACTAATGAGTTTGCCGACCACTGACCTAGACTCTCGATTCCAATAATTACAGGCTGTTGTTGTTCCTTGTGACTAAGCCCCTATCGGCAATACATGAGGAGAGTAAGAACTTCTAACTGTCCTATTATGGTTTCTCCTGCTCTCCCACTGATGAGCACAGGCGGCTCCCCATTCTGGACAATGACCCCCAAGAGTTGGGTGTTGGTTGTTAGGCAAAGGGGGTACATTTTTTAAAAAGCTACAAAATTGCTTCTAAGTGTGAAACTTTAGACGAATGAGGTGGTGCCAAAGCAAAGCAAAGGGCCAGGCTTTTAGATGGCTGGGCTCACAGACCTTCCTGAATCGCAGCTGATGGGGGTGAGGGGCGGGCTTTGCCCACAGGCCATTGTCAGAGCCGCTCCCCAGAGTCCCCAGAGGACGCGCTCACCTGTATCTCACATGCAGCCTGCAGGTGGAAGATCTTGTAAAATGCCTCCTCCACAGTGTCACCGAGAGCAACCACGCCATGGTTTCTTAGCACCAGGATCTGTAAAGGGAGGAGCAAAGGGCCAATTAAGACGTTAAGCCTTCCAGTTCAGAGGGAGAGAGTTTCATTTTATTCAGATCAATTTCCATATCCAATCCTGGAGCACACGCGGCTGCAATTCCTTGCTCCTTCTCCCTACACAAACATCCAAATGTAAAATCACTGGTTATTTTAACCCTAAAAAAATCACCCTAAGAAACAGATGTTTTTTTAATACTGAGACTAAGTAACTTGGTTGATTTCTTGGGCAAAATCTTTGGGGGGTTAGGCCTTGAAGAGCTCAGAAGTCTAAGAACTAGTATTAGTGTTAAAGTAAATGGAATTATTTGATGACCATTATGAGGACCCAACCTTAAAAGCAACTTCTCGCCCTGTGAGTTAGTCAACCTGGGAGTCAAAACCCAAGGGGGTGGCTCTCTAAGAGGTAGCTCTGCAGAAGCAGGTGGGGAAACTGAGTCCCTGGTGGCCAGTCACGTGACCTCTCTGGACATTGGCTTTCCTCTCCATAAACTCAGTGAGACCTGGGCAGCTCTCAGGTCCTACAGTTCTATAAATGAGGCCATAGTGATCATCTAGTCCAGTGGTCGACAAATTCATCAGTCAGCAGAGCCAAATATCAGCAGTACAACGATTGAAATTTCTTTTGAGAGCCAAATTTTTAAAACCTAAACTTCTAACTATATTTCTTCAAAATAGACTTGCCCAGGCTGTGGTATTTTGTGGAAGAGCCACACTCAAGGAGCCAAAGAGCTGCATGTGGCTAGCGAGCCGCAGTTTGCCGACCATGGATCTAATCTAACCCACTGGCTTTACGAGAGAGGAGATAGAAGCCTAAATAAATGAAAGGTTTCCCAGCTAGTTAGGGGCAGAATGAGAACTAGAACCCAGGCCGTCTCACTGTTGGTGCGGTGTTTCTGACTCAGCTGGGGGCAGGCAGATAAAAGGAGGGGAGAACCCAGAAGTAAATTTATCCCAAGAGCTTGACTCGCCAAGGTGGAGGTGCCAAAAGTTCTTCTTGGCTGGCTTTATGCTTGAGAACTCTCTGCAACTAGCTGATGCCCTTCTGGGAGCTGGGGCACAGACCCGAGTGTTGGATCTGTCCCTGCAGACCGGGGCTGAGGCCTGGTCATCACATTCTCTCTTCTGAAAACCGCTGGAGGTTTCCCTCTCAGATGGAGAGGTGATGGGTTTGGCCCACAAAAGATGCTGCCGAGAACAAATGTCGATCACTCACACTCTGGTAGCAGCTCATGGGGGTGAGCATCTCATCCCTCCTGAGCGCTGCTCATGAGGCTTTAGAGAAGGTCAGGAGAGAGTGGCAGGGCTGCCGAAACCGGTTTGGCTCAGTGGTAGAGCGTCAGTCTGCGGACTGAAAGGTCCCGGGTTCGATTCCGGTCAAGGGCATGTACATTGGTTGCGGGCACATCCCCGTTAGGGGGTGTGCAAGAGGCAGCTGGTTGATGTTTCTCTCTCGTCGACGTTTCTAGCTCTCTATCTCTCTCCTTTCCTCTCCGTAAAATATCAATAAAATATATATTTTTAAAAAAGAATGGCAGGGCTTTCTCCTCTGCGTCAGAGACAGGAAGACGGGGACTCTCAGATGGGAAATGACAGGGAATGCCTCTGAAGGATGGGAGCAGGAGTCAACAACCCAAGTTCAGCTCCTAAACTTCCTGTGCTCAGCTGACCACCCCAAATATGTACTGTTATAAAATAGGTCTTTAGACTTCAACCAAACAATAATGAGATTCTGTTTTTCTCTATCAAGTTAGGAAAAAATGTGATAATAGGCAAGTCTGGAGAGACCACAGAGAAGCAGCATTCTCATATACTAGACATTGTAGGGCAAACAGTACAATTTGGCCAACGTGATTTGGGAATTTTAAAAGGTGCATATGTAGAAACGTACTGTAAGGAAATAATATACAAAGATAGAGGATTTTCAGAACAGTGTTGTTTATATCAAGAGAAAATTCAGAGGAAAAATAAAACCCTTCCAGTGTTCAATCATAAAGGACTGTTCAGGTAAATGGTGGCACAGTCCTTCATTCAATGCGATATATTCTAATCATTTAAAATAGTGATGCAGAAAATAACATACAAAGGTGTTTACTGTGTATTGCTAAGGGGGGAAAAAGGAGGATATATTTTATGATCCTCGCTTTGTAAATGTATGTGACCATAATTGGGGAGTGTACCAAATTCTCAGGGCAGTGCAATAGAGAGAATTTTATTTCATTTTTATGTATAATTTTTAAACATCATCCAAGAAACATGTGTCACTTGTAACATCAGATTTTGATCATCTTCCCCCAACATCTTCCCGGAACAGCTGAGCCAAACCTTGCAGGTGGGTCCAAGGCACTTCTGCAGGTTGATCCGATCCGCTTCCTGCTCCATCTCACCATTGAAGTCATAATAGGCCATGTCCCCCACCAGCAGGGCATTGTGGGAGACAGGCAGGAGACCCACCTTCATGGCTGACACCTTCAGTGAGACAGCACAAGGTTAGCGCCTGTAGCTCCCCCAGCGCCTTCCCTCAGAGTGGCACAGTCAACTCTACTCTGGGGATGGGTGGGGGGACCCTTTGCCTCTCCACCTGGGCTGGGGTCTTGCTTTCTGGCTGCTTCCTCTAACATCTTTCCATCACAATGTTCACAGCAAACACATCAATAGATCACCTTCTAAAATTGCTGCAAAGAATGCACCCGAGAGAGCTATTACCGCTGCCAGCTCCCTGCATTGCTCTTGTCCGAGGACTTTGGGAAAAGGCAGGGGGTGGTGGAGTTGGCAGCAGGCTGGGGTAAAGCAGGGCCCAGGGTCCCCCGGGAGGGCTGGTGGAGACCCTCAGCCTTGAGGTCGGTGCAGAAACAGCCACAACTCCTCACTAACGGGGACGCCCATTGTAAAGCCGCATTTTACTAGCAACGAGACAGTAAGAGTGCCAGGGGACAGGGTCAAAACCCCATTGCCACCCCGTGCCCCACGCTCTGCCTTTAATTAAAAGCAAGAGGACTGAAGAGCCTCTTGGCCTCCTTCACTCATTTTGCCCCAGGCTTGGCACACTTGGCACAAGTACATCATCCAGTCTTGGTCCAAATTCTGGAAGGCCTCTGCTCGTAATGAATGGGTTCTGCTGAGAAAACCAAAAACCTAAAACCAAAAACCACAGGCCAGTAACAAGCTTGCTCTGCCCTGTAGGTGTGAGGCCCGGGGGCTGGGCACGATGGGGTAAAGGTTGAGACAACCGAAACTGCTTGCCTGCTGTCTTTCCAAGCGCCATTGCAGTGTCTTAGGCATAGGTGGAGAAATTACCCAGAGACCCTGAGGAAACAGCCTGCTCCTTGGGTGAAGAAGGGGTTGGGGGGGGGGCAGGGGAGGTGTCTTTATACTACTCTCTCCCATTTCCTTGTCCCCATCCCCGGATCTCAGTGCCCCCGGGCTATGAAAAGTGGGTAATTCCAGGCTCCCAACGTCTTGTCTTCTATTGAGATCTCTCCTCACCAGAGCCTGGGCCGGGGAAAAGTGGGGGACAGGCCAACAGGACTGCCCTGAATGGAGAGACTGAAGAGGTGGCATCACCTGGTGTGTGGTGCCAATTTGCATAAGTGGCAGGGTTGGGGGGTGTGCAGTGGGGCAGACATCACACGTCTTTTAACCTTCTTTCCCCAAACCGAGACTTCTGTAGTTAGAAAGGTGGAGAGGATGAGGAGCCCCACGTTGGGTGGTCCTTGTCCTCGCTTTGGTGTGAGTTCCAGGACATCTTTCCAGGTTAGATGATGGGATTGGTACTAGCTTGGGGGTCTTGTGCCTTAACTCAGGGGGCATCTCAGAGAAGCCGGTCCCCTGGGTCTGCTGCCGGCCCCAGGGAGCGAAGTGCTGGCTGGAGGGCCGACACTCACCGCGGCCGTGGCCGGCGTGTGCAGGTGGATGATGCAGCGCACGTCGGGTCTGGCTGCGTAGATGGCCGAGTGCAGGCAGAAGCCCGTGGTGTCCACCGGGAAGCAGCTGCTGCCCTTCTCCACCACCTCTCCCAGGATGTTCACCTTGATCTGGGCCAGGGAAGAAGAGAGATTTAACAGCCACAGGACGGGCGGAGGCTCCTCACTTCCCTCCCCAGAGACGAGCCAGCACATGGCTACCCACTCGTGGTCACCCATCCACCTCACCTGAGCAATGCTGTGCTTGGTGGTGGGGGAGAGACCCAGCTCCTGGCCCCCGTGGCTGCCCAGGCTAACGGGGGATATAGTTCAGTATAAGAAACGCTACAGCAGGGTTTCTCAAACTTCACGGGGCGCCAGAATCACCCAGAGATTCTGCCAAAATGCAGATTCTGACTCCGCAGGCCCAGGGTGGGGCTGAGCACCTCCTTTAACAAGCGGCCAAGTGACGCTCGGGCTGCGGGTCCGTGGACCACAGTTCAAATAGCAAGGTGCTGGCCTGGAGCCGTCCAGAGAATTCTCTAAAAGCAGATGGAGGAATCTTTGATCCTGGCAGGATGGGGGAACTGGAAAAGCCTTCCCGGGAGAGTAACATCTCAGCTGCACCTTTTGTTTTGAAAATTTTTTATTGAATTTATTGGGGTGACATTGGTTAATAAAATTGTATAGGTTCAGGTGTATACTTCTACAATACATCTTCTGTATTTTTTTGCTTACTTTTTTAAATTAAAAAATCACATACAAAGATAAAGAGAATCTATAATAATAAAAGTAGAATATACAAATCGACCGAATGACCAAACTACAGAACAACCATCCATATGACCGTCCAGACGAAGCCGGGCTGCAAAGGCCTACTCTTGCACGAATTTCATGCATCAGGCCTCTAGTAATATAATAAACAACCATTTACCAATCACCCAAAAGCTAGGTCTTAAAGGACAAGTAGAAATTAGTCATTAGCTTTATAATCTGCTTTTAATTACAAGAGGCTAGTAGGTGTCATGGTTCAAAATCACTGGCTCACGTGTGAGTGTGAGTGTGTGTGTGTGTGTGTGTGTGTGTGTGTGTAAGGGGGTGGGGCATGCACAACTGCTGATGGCTCTGGCTGGCCTGGCACTCAGTTAGGCTGTGGTGTCCCCTGCTTAACCTAAACAATCTCACAGAACTTCACCATCAGAGGAGGTCACTTTGGACTGTGACACAGTAAGACAAAAGACTGCTCCTTATTCATGTCTAAGCACAGACAACAACAACACTGCAGAAGCACAAAAATGACTGACACCTCCCTCCTGGAGACCCTGGAGCTTCTTGACCAATAGCAGCTTCAGCCTCCTTCATTCCTCCTATCACACACCCCCGCCCCCCGCCACCGCCCCTTCCCAGACTCCCCCCTGCATCTGACAGTATACTAGCTAAGGCAACACTTCCTTCTCAGAACACTCCCCAAATCACCCAACACAAACCCAAATCCTGAAATGAGTCCCCTCCTCACACCCTCTTACTGAACACGCCCCCAGGTCCCCAGGGTGCAATCTCCCTGCAGCTGGTATAGTCTAACTCAGTGGTCGGCAAACTTCGGCTCATGAGCCACATGTGGCTCTTTGGCCCCTTGAGTGTTCTAACACCACTTCTTCAAAATAGACTCTCCCAGGCCGAAAACCGACTTCTGCACATGTGCCACAAAGTTTCAATCGCACTGTACATGTGCGCCCGCATGTGGTATTTTGTGGAAGAGCCACACTCAAGGGGCCAAAGAGCTGCATGTGGCTCGAGAGCCAAGGTTTGCTTACCACTGGTCTAACTAACTCATCAACAACAGGTGTGCCCTGGCATTATTAACAAGCTAGAGTGTAGTTTCTGAAAATCACAACAGCTTTGGCCCTTGAAATTGTACCACCATGACCTTCTGAATGCAGCACAGTGGGCAGTTCCACGAACTTCCCACCTTCCCCATTCCAAAAGGCCCAGCAGACAAGGCTGTACCAAAGGAAGGGACACACTCATGTGGGGAAGGGACAGGCTATTGACATCATTTGCAGAACCATCAGGAGGATGTTCAACAATCCCCTTACAAAATTTTATTTTAAGTGAGTTCTACAGAATGAAGATGACTTCAGAGCCACTGACCACGGAAATGGCAGCCACACTCCCATCTCAGGTGCCTCCTCCCTTCAGCCAGCTCCCCCATTTCCTCAGAGACGTGGCCTGCTCAGAGTTCCCTCTGATCTCATGCAATCCTTATATCTGCCTTGGATGTGTGATGTGTTGTCACTTTAAGAATCTCTACAGCCTTTCCTTGGCCAGGTGGCTCAGTTGATTGGAGCGTCATCCCATACACCAAAAGGTTGTGGGTTCATTTCCGGTCAGGGCACATACCTAGATTGTGGCTTTGATCCCTGATTGGGGCATGTATGAGAGACAACCAGTTAATGTTTTTTTCTCTCTCTAACCTCAATAAAAACATACCCCCATGTGAGGATTTAAAAGAAAAGAATTGCCAAAACCGGTTTGGCTCAGTGGGTGGAGCGTCGGCCTGCGGACTGAAGGGTCCTGGGTTCGATTCCCATCAGGGGCATGTACCTTGGTTGCGGGCACATCCCCGGTGGGGGGCGTGCAGGAGGCAGCTGATTGATGACTCTCTCTCATTGATGTTTCTAGCTCTCTATCTCTCTCCCTTCCTCTCTGTAAAAAAAAAAAAAAATCAATAAAATATATTTAAAAAAAGAAAAGAATCTACAGCCTAATATAATAGCCACTATCGCATATAGTGCCTCTGTCCAAATGAGAACAGCCCCCTCTTGAGGACAGCACCAGGAGCACAGGTCTTGGTGTGTGGATGGCTTCCATGGAGCAAATTTGAAACACAAGCCCAGGGGAGCACGGGTTGGTTTTCACCCTTTCCCTCTCTCACCAGCCACGCTGTCTTGCGCGGTGCAGGAGCTGTACAACCTCACACGACAGCACTGAGTCTACACACCCGCCCTGAACATCGCATGCCCATGACTCTCAAACCTGTGTCTCTCGGCAACAGTTCTTCTGAGCTGGGATAACCAAATGCCCACTGACTTCTTTCCTGAACATGCCCCCAGCTCAAACTCAGTCCCACACCCCCAATCCAGCTGTTTGCCAGGCCCACTGAGGCTGCTGGACCAAAACTTCCTCCCTGGCTGGTTGTCACAGCCCTCACAGGTTGCCGTGATACCCGTTTGCCTCCACACAGTTGTCAGAGGGCGATTTATGCAGTGGACACCTGATTGCATCACTCGCCTGCTGACAGTGCTTGAGAGGTCCTGCGTGTCCACAGAACAAAGCTGAAGTGCCATGAGAGGCCTGCAGTGCCATTTACCATCGGGTCCCTATCGCCTCCCCTGCCTTACCTCCAGACATGAACTGTGGGAGCCAGACTCGGCCACTCACCTGTCCTCCACGTGGGATGTGGTGTGTCTTTGGGCTTGGTGCATGATGCCCTCCTGCTGAGGACAGGGTCCCCTCTGCCCAGCCCTTCCCTGGTGTCCTGGTCTGAATCTGCTTATCCATCGTGAGCTCCTGAGGACTCCATTCCTTCATCACCATTTCAACCCAGAAGTTCCTCCTTTGCCACCTCTACCTCCCATAGCACCCAGTGAGCTGGTGCCTCTTCCCTAGGTTACCCAAGCTTCCTTCGTCTCAGGGCGATTTTGAATTGGTGTTTAATCACTGATTGCCTCCCCTCATCCCCTGACACAATCGTGAATGCCTTAAAGACAGAGCCTGTGCCGTCCTTGTATTCATGGTCCCTGTCTGACTCTCCTGTGGCCTCCTGGGGTGGCCCTGTGCAAGTCACTTACCCTCCCTGGGCACCAGGGTTCTCTCCTGCCTGTAAGGTGACCTTGGCAGCCCTCGAGGCCCATCCCTGCCCAGAAATTCTGTGACTTAGTCTGTGCTCTTTATTTATTTTTTAAAAATATATTTTATTGATTTTACACAGAGATGAATTGAGAGGGATAGAGAGTTAGAAACGTCAATGAGAGAGATACATCGACCAGCTGCCTCTTGCACAATCCCAGAGGGATGTGCCCGCAACCAAGGTATGTGCCCTTGACCGGATTCGAACCCAGGACCCTTCAGTCCGCAGGCCGACGCTCTATCCACTGAGCCAAACCGGTTTCGGCTAGTCTGTGCTCTTTAAACTGAGACCTGGACTCAACATTTGAGTGTCTCAAGCCTGGCAGCATCTGAGTGGCATGCTCCTCCCCCAGGTGCAACAGCTGGTGCATCAGCGGTAGCTCACGTATCTAAGAAACATAGGGCGCTTTTCTGCTTCTACGACAGTCCTTTCTACTGCTTTCCTTTGCACACCCAGAAATCCTTCTTGCTTAAAACCAGCTTCTGAAAATTACTTCCTACCACACATAAAGGAGCAGAACTGAAAGAGGTCCCGAAGCTGTCTCTAATGGCACAAGCCCTAGCCAGGTCTTGCATTGCTTTGAGACAAAGCATTGGCTGCCGTTCTAATGTGTCTCCCATGCGGAAAGGCCTTTGCATGCACAGTCTTTGTGGTACAACCCCAGGCTCAGGGGACCAGGCCCATCTCTTCCTCCTACTGCACTTGCTACCCGCACTTCATATTTGATTTCATGGTGGCATCATGCTCTGGGCACTCCATTTGTTTTGGTGCCCATGTGTCTTCTTGTCCCGCCAGATTGTAAGCTCAACAAGGAACAGGACAGCGGTGGACAATTTGGAGGTGACCTATCACTGTAGGAGCTGTCCTTTCAATAGGAATGGAGCAGTGAGACGCTGGACCGTACTCACCAGGCTGGATGCTGTGACTTCACTGCAGGAAACTCCCTTGGGGCTAATGAGGAAGTGGTCCTGCTCCTTGCTGACTCTCATCTGGAGGAAAGACACGTGTTCTCAGTGGCAAGAAGGGAGTGGGTCGTTTCCAATGACATTCTGCTTGAATCCCCTCTTTCCCTGAATCCGCTAGGCCCAAATCTTCCTCTCAAGAATCTTTATCTCCCCAACCCCCACCCAGAGCCATGAGAGAACTTGGTCTTTATTTAGAACTAAAGAAAAGGAGCTACAAGAAGATTCTCTTGATGGTCAAGGGTAGCTCTAGAAATAGGGTCCAGGAGTTCCCAGCTCCTCATTCAGAGACATGTCCATTGTCCGGGTTATTTCAGGTGACCATAGTGGTTAGAACCTTTGGAAGAGCTCAGCCTTTTGACCAAAGGCAACCAGCAGTGCTGTGTCCATGCCAACAGTCAGGAGTTCTCCCTTTGGATTTTGTGGGGGGCCACACACAGTGTCCCACCCTCCCCCCTCCAAGATGCTCTCCTCACCGTGACATAGGTGTCACTCAGCTGGGCCCAGCCATAGAGGTCCAGGAGTCGGTAGACACTGCTGATCTTGCACCGCATGAGCCGCTCCCCCTTGGCCAGGTTCAAGGAGTCGGCTGTGTGGAGGTCATTGATGGGCGTCATCATGGAGAAGCCTGCATGGGGAGAGGGCGGGGACACGGTAGCTCTCAGGGCCAGGGGTACCCATCTGCCCCTCCTTCCTAACCCTAGTCCTCTCCAAATTCTCACTGGCACTCCAACTGCACGAGGTACTTCAACAGGCAGGGAATTCAACATTCTTTCACCTTTACCCAGGTGAGAAAATCCGAAAGTCCTCTGCTTACTTGGGTAAGAATGGTATTCCTTAAGGTCACAGAATGAAGGGTTCTCAGAAAGCCAAGCTTACCATAAATCCTAAAGATGGGCATTAAATAAAAGCAAGAATAAGTTTCAGAGTTCAAAGATGGGTATATTTCATTAGTTAGTTTTCATGAAGAAGTTACTAATCATTAGACTTGCTATTATTATACTATTCCAATTATACTATGCAATATAACTTTTTTCTCTGATCTGGAAACATAGCAAATAGAACACCAAAGTCATCCAGGAAGCAAATTCCTCAACTTTTTCTGGCAAGTCATAACCTTCCGGAAGTCAGTGTGGCTGTGTTTGGCTGAAGGGCTTCAGGCCTTAGCAGGCCTCACCTGCTCCCCTCTGGATGTGTCTTTTGGTTCTTTATGGTTTCTCTTGGGAATTTGGGGGCTGTTAAAGGGACTTGGAAATGGACCTAGAGGGTCTGATAGTCTTGTCCTCAGGGCACCCAAAGGGTCTAGGAGTTGACATCCCGCCTGTCTCATGATGACTGCTGCCTACAGGCCTCCAGAAGGCTAAAGAGAGCATCTGAGCCCCAGCATTCCGATTTGTCAGTGACCAGGAACCAATAAGAGAATCAATAGGAAAGTGTTCTGACTTAAAATGACATCTGGCTGCGAGCCTCCTGATGCTGCCTCTCCCAGCATCCCATTAAAAAGTTTAATGGATTAAAATGCTCTTTGGGAACTTCCGCCATCTCTAGAAGCCTCGCTACTCCACAGTGTGATCTATGCTTTGGACAAATCTGCCATTGGTTGAAATAATGAGATGGTGTGTGAAGATGAGGGTGGACTGGGTGCTACTGGCCCAACATAAAGCAAGTATGGCAAGCCTCAAACACCCATGTCATGAAAATGCACTCAAGAGGGTGGCACACCTCCAGGGCATGTGCCCAGTCTCTGACAGGGACAGAAGTGGTCCATAGATCCAGTTCAACAGGAAAGAAGAACAATTTAAAAAAAAACCCACAACTCCCAAGTCAACAATTTCTAATTCAAATGGACTGGTCTGGGCCCCTTCCTCCTCTTTGTGCATCACCCTGATAAGAAATTGCCTATTTGCTTCACCCAGGCAGCAAGAACAGAGGCATACCGAATATATAAGGCCCCCAGACAAAGCCAGGTGGGCGGGGGAGGGTCTTTAGATCCAGAGTTCTTCGGATCCTCCTCTTACAATAACGATGGGGTCCCACGGATGCTCAGGAGGCCAGAATGGGTTCTAACACACCCTATTGCATCTTCCACATCCTGTATCAGAGGCTCCCCCCAACACCCGTCTGTGGAGATTATTCTACCCACAGTCTTGAGGGCAGGAGAGGGGAATAGAGGGCTCCACACGAGTCCCCATCCTCTGCTTCCAGGGTCTTAATAAAAAGAGTACTTATTCTGACTAGCTTCACAAAAGTTAGGGTGGCTGCACACCAGGTTATGAGTCAGATCTAGTGGAGCCATTTATTCAAATTACTTAAGAAAACATATAAAAAGATGCAAAACCCATGAAACCTCCTGAAAGCTAAGACTAAAAGACATACTATTGCATTAAAAAAGAAAGAAAAGGAAAGGAAAGGAAAGGAAAGGAAAGGAAAGGGAAGGGAAGGGAAGGGAAGGGAAGGGAAGGGAAGGGAAGGGAAGGGAAGGGAAGGGAAGGGAAGGAAGGAAGACAGAAAGGAAGGAAGAAGAACTTCTAAGGCAAATGGAGTGGGACAAAGAACAACCTCTCTGAGCTTGAATTCGTGACTGCAACTTCACTTCTCTGCATTCTCTGACTCAGACACCTGGATGCACACTAATCAAGTTTCCAGTCATCCAACGGTCTTCCTGACAGATAAGAAGAATGCTGGCCAGCCCGGTTTCTCTTTCAGATGGAAGAGTATAAGGACAGAGACATGAAAATGATGAGAGAAAATATGATGGATATAGCAGACAAATACCAGAGAGCTAGCATACAGATAATCAGTACTGATCTAATAGAAAAAACTTCTGTACTAGAAAACAACATATGTATATACATTATAAAGATTTACTGTATTTGGGAAGGGGTTGGAGTCAATAGGGGGAAAAAAGCATAGCCCTGGCCAGTTTGTTCAGTGGTTAGAGCATTAGTCTATAGACCAAAGGATCTTTGGTTCCATTCCCAGCCCAGGGCACATACCTCAGAAGCAGGCGCCCCAGCCGCAGTAGGGGTATGTGCGGGAGGCAATCAGTCAATGTGTTTCTTTCACACCGATGTTTCTCTCTCTTTCTCCTCCTCCTCCCTCTCTTCCACTCCCTCCATAGATCAATGGAAACAATATCCTCTGGTGAGGACTAAGAAAAAGAAGAAGCAGTAGCCTACAATTATAAGCTTCCTGACAACATGTCTGGAATACCAAAATAAGGGGGAAATCCACATACATCTAGAAAAAAAATTCTGGTTGCCTACAAAAGAACAAAAAATAGGTTGTTTCAGATTTCTCTACTATAGCAATAGATGCCAGAAGACAGCGCTATAGGAGGTTTACAAAAAACAAACACAAAAATAAAGTAACATAAAACTGGTTAAAAGAAAAGAATCATCAGAAGTATGCCAGGCAAATATAAAGAAGAATTAAAGAGAGGTCATATTATTATTTTGAAAGTACAAGTCAAGGGAAATCAATAATCTTTTGCACAGAGGGCTATTTTGTAGGTCATTTTACATATAAAGGTGTAATCCAAAATGAGGCTAGAGCTATAAAGATCACTCGTGCCTTCAATAACATCTCATCAAGATGTCCAAAGCAAAAGCTATCAGAAAAACAAATAGCAATGAATAAAAATTCAAATATAGTGGAAGGCAACAAAACTGTCATTTATTACAAAATTAAAAACATTAAGTGAAGATATAGATTAAATACTATGCCCTAGAGATGAGTCTATACACATATATCATTTTAAAAATATATTTTTATTGACTTTTTACAGAAAGGAAGGGAGAAGGTAGAAAGTTAGAAACATTGATGAGAGAGAAACATCAATCAGCTGCCTCCTGCACGCCCCCTACTGGGGATCAAGTCTGCAACCAAGGTACATGCCTTTGACCGGAATAGAATCCGGGGCCTTTCAGTCCACAGTCCAATGCTCTATTCACTGAGCCACACCGGTCAGGGCCCATATATCATTTTTAAATATTATTATTAGGCCACAAAGAAAACCTCAATAAATCCCCAATACAGACATCAAATAGGTCACATTTTCTAAACCTAATGTAATACAACTAGACATTTATCAACACATCTTTAAAAGAATGCAAATTCAACCATCTGAAAATGAGAAAATACATTTCCTATCTCCATTAGGTCAAAGGAAATAAAGATTGCCCAAAAAGTGAACTGCTGACTAATCTCATGCATGACTATGGATGCAAAAATCCTTGACAAAAGTCCAACGAATCAAATCCAGAAGTCTTTTTAAAAGAATATATCAAGACCAGGTATGATTTATTTTAGGAATGAAAAGGGAGCTCAATATACAGAAATCTATTAATATAATTCATCTCATCAAAAGTTCAAGGAAAGGAAAATCAATAAATGCTCACAATGTATAAAACTCTACATCCATTGCTGAGAAAAACCCGATCAAACCAGAATAAAAATATATTTCCTGAACATAATAAAGACCAACCATCTCAAGCTCTTGTGGTAAAAGAGTTTCCATTAAAGTCTGAAACAAGACCAGAATGATTACTCTCTAACCTATTACTGAACATCTGAGAGCTCTAACAGATGCAGTGAAAAAACTGGAAATATAAACCAAAGAGTAGATGTTGGAATGAAGGATGCAAAATAACCATTACTTGCAAATTATGTGATTTTTCTACATACAAAACCCAAAAATTGAATGAGATGATACTAAAATTTAAGAATTTGACAAGAGTCTAGTATATATATATATATATATATATATATATATATATATCCAATTATTCCCTGGATACAGCAAAAAACAGAAAGAAAATTAAATGGAGGATCTTTTGAAATAACAAAGTTACATAAAATTGTCAGGATAAACTTAACAAAAAATTAATAGCAACTATATGAAATAATTCCTAAAAGTTTGTGATGCAAATTAAAGAAAAAGTATAAATAGATAGAAGGCATATATCATCTATGAAAAAAATTTAAAATTCATTCATGCAAATATTTTTATAGGTTTTTAAAATTGATTTTAGAGAGAGAGGAAAGGAAAGAGAGAGATAGAAACATCGATGAGAGAGAAACATGGATTGGCTGCCTCCTACATGCTCCCTACTAAGGATAGAGCCCGCAACCTGGGCATGTGCCCTCACTAGGAAACAAACTGGTAATCTCTTGATGCATAGGTCAATGCTCAACCACTGAGCAACACTGGCTGAGCCTTGAAAATTATTTCAAGAACCTACTATGTTCAGAAATGTACCTAAGTCAGGACACTATGTTCTAGGAAATATCAGGGAATGAGACATCCAAATATTAGTACTTTTCCCCCTGTGGAACTTACATTCTAACATAAAATTATAAATTTAAAAATTCTCCACCAATTTAATCTATCCATTTAAAGTAATTCAATCAACATCCCAAGAGAAAATTTTGAGATGAAGGAGAGACTTGACAAATACTTCTAAAGTTATTTTAAAGAATCAACTAATACAAATAGTTGAAAAAAATTGGCAAATGAGTACTTAAGAGTATTTTACTAAATGATAAACCATAGGAAGATGTTCTAAGCATGCACTCAAAATCAGAAAACTAAGGAAAATAACAATGGATTCAACTATATGGAAATTAAAGCGCTCAACAAGACAAAAACATCTTAAATGAAATTAAAAGGCAAGCAAGACACTGGAAAAAAACAACAACCCTGCAATGTGTTTGACAGATAATAGAGAAATAGTCTTACTTTATAAAGATTTGAAAATCTGTAAGAAAAGAATACACGAGTAGTAAAATTGGCAAAGGATGTGACAATTAATTTACTACAAAAGGAAAATCATGTTCAGTAAGTGTATGAAAATACATCCAACTTCGGTAGTAATTGTACATTAAAACACAAATAAGGGATTTTTCATCATCTGTCAAATCATGAGGATGAAACAAATGGTAATACACACTACGGGTCAGAGTGGAGTAAGTGGGCACTCCAGTGCATGGCTGTGGGGAATGTAAATGGGTTCCATCTTTTCTCCAGGGTAATTTGGCATTATGCCTTAAAGTCTATAAAACATGCATATACTTCAATCTAGCAATTCAACTCCTAGTGCTTTATCTTTTTAAAAAATATATATTTTATTGATTTTTTACAGAGGAAGAGAGAGGGATAGAGAGTTAGAAACATTGATGAGAGAGAATCATCAATCAGCTGCCTCTTGCACATCCCCTAGTGGGGATGTGCCCGCAACCAAGGTACATGCCCTTGACTGGAATCAAACCCGGGACTTTTCAGTCTGCAGGCCAACGCTCTATCCACTGAGCCAAACCGGTTTCAGCCCCTAGTGCTTTATCTTAAGAAAAGAATCATAGATGTAATCAGATTTATTTACAGGGTCGCATATTGCATTGGTGCTCGTAATAGCAAAAAGTTGGAAACAACCTAAACATTCAAAAAATGGGAAAGTGACTATGTCATATTTAGCCACACCATAAAATAGCATACATCTACTCAAAATTATATTATAGAACCACAATTTATTATGTGAAAGTTAGTCAAGGCATGTTAAGGCTATTAAATGTGTATGGTTAATGTGATTCCATTTTTTTGTTTGCATATTCTATATATGTTAAAAGAAAGAGCTGACAGGATATCTATACTAATAAAAGGGAAATATGCTAATTTGACTGGGAGACCTTCTGGACGGCCTTCTGAACAAAGCAGTAGTGGCGGGGCTGAGGCAGAGGAGGTTAGGGGTGATCAGGCCAGGAGGGGAGGCAGTTGGGGGTGAGCAGGCCAGCAGGGGAGGCCGGTTGGGGGTGAGCAGGCTGGCAGTGGGGGGGTAGTTGGGGAGGAGCAGCCCGGCAGGTAGGTGAACAGTTAGGAGCCAGCAGTCCTGGATTGCGAGAGGGATGTCCACAGGGATCAGGCCTAAACCGGCAGTTGGACATCCCCCCAAGGAGTCCCAGATTGGAGAGGGTGCCAGGCCAGGCTGAGGGGGCACCCCCCATGCATGAATTTCGTGCACCAGGCCACTAGTATATATATAAAATAGTAGTTTCCTGGTTGTAAAAACACAGGACAGCAATTCCTCTCTTTTAGATATTTTTCCCAACTTTCCACCATAATCATGTATTCATCTTGTTGAGGAAAAGTATTTTTTGATGTTTGTTCCTTCAAGGTTATAGGCAGAGCTTCAGAGCCCGGGGAGATGCGCTCATGCCCAGCTCTGGCTGCTGCTGGCCGTGGTCTATGGAGTCAGGTTGGCCTTTCCCGTGAGGCCTGGAGACACTGTGTTCAATGGCCTCCTCCCATCCCCACTCCATCCCCAAGGGAGTGGCTCCATGGGTTAGGGAAGAGCAGCCTGAGTTAGGGGATGCTGCCAGCATAGAAAGATTTTTCTTGCCGAAACTGGTTTGGCTCAGTGGTAGAGCGTCAGTCTGCGGACTGAAAGGTCCCGGGTTTGATTCCGGCCAAGGGCATGTACATTGGTTGCGGGCACATCCCCGGTAGGGGCTGTGCAAGAGGCAGCTGGTCGATGCTTCTCTCTCATCGAGAGAGAAGCTCTCTATCTTTCTCCCTTCCTCTCTGTAAAATATCAATAAAATATATTTTTTTTTAAATAAGATTTTTCTTTAGTTCTATATGCATAAAGTTCTCTGGGAGCAGAATCCTCGCTCTCCACTCTCCACTCCTGGGCCTTCGAGCAGAGGCCATGTAAGGAACCCTGAGTTGCAAAGCTCTTCCCTTCGTGCTAATCCACTGATGAGGTGGTGGGGGGGGGGCGCGGGGAGGGTGGAGATAGGCCCCGATATAGGCTGCCCTGCCTCTCAGAGAAGTGGCATCATATTATCCTCTTCCCCCTCCCCCTGAAGAACTAGAACCAGGCTCTCCCTTGAGTCACTACAACCAATCACCCTCCTATGTCTTCTGGGCACCAGGGATAATTCTCCTGTGGGTCTTTAAATCGCAGCAGCATCAGAAGCAGAGCCAGGTACCTCTTCTGCCTGCTGCTCGGCTCCCCCAGGCCTACTAATGCCACTGCCGCCCTCACCCCGTAGCCTGGCAACCAGGCTGCTTCTTGCTGCTCCTTTCTCTCCTCCTCACCCCGCTTCCCCAGCCCGCCCGCCGCTCCTGGCAGCTCCCCTGCTCCCCACGTACTCATGGAAGATGTCGGGAAGACTGCGTGGGAGGTGCTGGCCATGAAGTCCGCGATCTGCCGCAGGGCCCAGATGTTGGAGGAGTTGTTCCCCTTCTTCATCTGCTCCTGGATGAGGCCTTCCAGCTCCTCCCTGAAAGACTAAAAGCAGGCCCAGAGGCGCTGGTCCCCCCAGTGCATCTCAGGCAGGAGACCAAGAGACCCTCTTCCAAGCGCCGACCCCACCCCAGAGCAGCAAGGCCAGGGCCACACTTGGGAGTTTGGGGGCCCCAGAGGAGATTGGGAAATTTCACTGGGACTTAGGATCCTCCCCAAACTGCTTTTGGGGAGAGCAACAAGGAGATGCTGAGAATGGATCTCCTGCTTGCTTTGACCTGGGGGCAGTACTCTGCATTCCAGGTCACTTCCTGTGTCTAAGGAGCGATAGTCAAGGCTGGCAGGACTGCAATGTAGTAATCGAGACATTTTAAAAAAGCAGAACCGAATGTAAAAGCATGCCCATCTCCCATTAGCGGTGCCTATGGATTTTTTTGAGCCTCCCGGTTTCAGAAGGATTGGATGACTTCTGAGTTCTCCACTTCCGGTTTCCCTCTAAGCCTGGCTTTTCAGAACCCTCAGGCTACTAACAAATCATGTCTGTCCACCAGGTGGCAGCAGGGAACGCCCGTGTTGGTGAAGCTATAGAAGGAGCTAAGCATCCTGAGCTCCTCTCCTCCCCATCTCCTGCCTGAGAATAGAGTTCCGTCCTCTCCGGCTGGAACCTGCCCCTTCTCCTCCCACACCTGCCAGCCCTCCGAGGCACACTCCGGGGTTTTTCCATCAGGCTCTCCCTTGAGTCACGACAACCCCCCTCCTCTGCTTTTAGCACCTGCCACATTCCCTCAGGCTCCCCACCACAGTGTCACCTGTCACCAAGGCCGCAGGCCCATCCCCCGGTGCTCCTCTATGAGGCCTGAGCATGCACTGCGTGCTCTCAGCGGGGGTCACACGTGGCCCATGCAATGCCCTGGCTCCCCAAAGCAGTGGGGGCTGAGGCAGAGCCCATCCCGGCAAGCACCTGAGATACCAGCTCCATCCCTGCGCTTCCCGGCCCTTGGGATCATGCACTGTTTTCTGAGGACCCCTCAGCTCTACCTCCCTCTTACTCCCATGCTCTTCTTCCCCTCAGCCCAAGAGCGTGTGCCCCACGACCCACCTCAGTGGTCCGTTAGGCCCACATTATGTTCTTGCCTCAAGGATGAGCTGAGTCCATGCCAGGCAGACACCAACTGACTCCTCCCCAGCTTCAGCTGGGATGATCCTGACTTGCTCTCCCTTCCGGGGCCCCTGTCCCATAATCCCCTGAATTCTCGATTCCCCCCACCTCCTGGCCCTTCTCCCGGCTCTCTTCACCCCTGCCCCAGGCCTGCCAGCCTTTAGCCCCAACAGTGAGTCCTTTCTGGTGTCCAGGGAGGGGAGTCCCAAGCCTTCCACGTGGCGCCCTCTGCTGGCCTCCAGTTCACGCACATTTGTTCATTGTTAACAGCTTTCGGTGGGGAAGGAAGGCTGCAAACTGAGGCTCCGAAGGAAGGGGCCCTGCAAACTGAGGTGGGCCTCTTGTCTCTCAGCCTCACCGAACCAAACCACCTGCCCATAGAATCAGGTTTTGCCACCCACCGGTGACCAGGGGGAAATCCAACACCCCCGCCTAGCTCAGCTTGAACTTGCTAGAACCCTGTGCGAGTGAAAGAGGAATTCTCTTTCAGGTCCCCCCCCCCCCAGGCCGGCGGTCGGCAAACTCATTAGTCAACAGAGCGGCGGCAGGCTCGCGAGCCGCAGTTTGCCGACCACTGACCCAGTCGCATCCGCGGGCGGCCTGGGTCGGGCCCACTCACTCACCGGGCTCTGCAGGATCATGGTCACGCGCTTCTTCTGCTCCATCAGGTTGAAGTCCTGCCGCAGGTCGGCGGCGCGGTGGCGAGGGCGCAGGTACTCGGGGTCGTCCTCGGGGAAGCGGTCCACGCAGCGCTGCCCCTGCGGCGGCGGCGGCGGCGGCGGGGAGGCGGCCGCGGGCGCCGGCTCCTCGCTCATGGTCCTGGGGGTTCACTGCCCGCCCCTGGGGCCCTGCGGACAAGGGAGGCGGCGGGCCGGTTGGAGCTCCCAGTCGGGGTGCACGGGGTACGCGAGTCCCAGAGCAGAATCCACAGGGGGATGGATACAGGGATGCCCAGGAGGCTGCAGGCGGGGCCGCGGTTAGAGGGCGGGGCACGCCCACAAGGGACCGTCCTTGGGGGGCGCTGCTGCAGCCCTGGACTAAGGGAGAATAAGGCACCCGCCCAGAGGTCCACCACCCCACCCTGACTAACCGGCCTGTCTTGCATGGCCACCTTCCGGTTGAAGTAGTCAAACCACCACCACCACCCCCAGTGCAGGCGAGGGTTTCTGTGATGCCCACCTTACACAGAATAAAACTATTTACAGGGAATTAGTACTTCACCTAAAACGCCAAGCCCCTGAGACGCCTCCTAAACAATGTTGGCGGGAAATTCACACACACACACACACACACACGCACACACACGCACACGCACACACGCACACACACACAAACTGAAAAAAGAGAGGAGGAACGTGGAAAGGCGGGCATGCTTTTCTGCACAACGTTGACTTGCCCTGGCCTCCGTCAAGGATGGAGGATGAGGGGGAAGGGTGTCCCGGGTGAGCCGTGTGTCCCATGGGGTCGAGTGCCCCGGGTGAGCCGAGTGTCCCAGGGGAAGCAGTGGGTCCCAGGGGAAGGGGCGGTGAAAACCAGAGGAGGAGCGGACTCTATTCATATGAGCCTGAGATGGTCACCATAAAACAAGCAGATTGTCAAATGACAGGGGGGAGGGGAAGGAGACCTGGGGGGAGACAGGAGAACAACCGAGGGACTGGTATCCATGAACATAAGTACAACCAATGAACACAAAACTCTGGGGAGGGAGGGCATAAATGGGTGGTGAGGGGGGGCAATGGTAAACTATGTACACAGAAAATACCTTAATAAAATAAAATTAAAAAAAAATAAAATAAAAAAAATAAAATAAAATAAAAATAAAAAAAAAAAGGATGGAGGATGCAGGATTCCTGGAGCAAAAACACCTTCTTCCTGCATCTCTCTGCACCCCCCACCCTCGGTGCCTCTCTCTCAAGCCAAGTGCCCGAAGAGAAACGTCTGCAAAGAACACAGATGACCTACAGACAGTTGCCTTGTGGGTTCAAGCCAACCCCAGCTGGTGGGGTGAGTTAAGAATCTTTCCCTTTAGCCTCATCCCTGGAACTTGGGACATATGAGGAGACTGCAAGGTCAAACATATTGGGAACGCATCAGAGCCACGCAGACAGGCAGTCACCCCCCAATTCTTCTGGGCAGACAATGCTGCAGACCAAAATTCTTCCAGAGGCATGGCCCACTGCACCCCACTGCACCCCACCCCACCCCTTTTAACACTCCTTGGGCATTTCACAGCCTCAGGTCCTTTTTAAAAATAACAGCAAGCAACTCCCCGACCAGTAGGTGCACTCACTGGATGTGAACCTACAGACGCCTGGGCTCCTATGACTGCAGGTCCCACCAGCTGCAGGACCACCTGGACTCTCTGGGAGTAGGATTTGGACCAGCACAGACTAGTCCGGAGCCTTCCTGGCCTGGATCCTTTCCATCCCGGCAGGAAAGGTGGATTCTCTCGGCTCCCCTTTGGAGCGGCCACAGTTCCCAGGAATGGGTCTGAGAGGCTCTGAAGTAGCTCTCCGCTCCCCGAAGCACCAAGAACAATGGCCGCACCACTCTGCCCCCAGGCCTGCCTTCCCCTCACAGAGCTCAGCCCAGCGGTGCTCTGGTGGGTGTGGAGTCACACTGACTCTCACCATGACAACAGGGGCCTGCTCAAACCCTTCTTTGACTTAGTGAACCAGAGGTATCCCCTTAATGCCCCTCCCTTCCCTCCCCTTCTCACGGTGCTTCCTTGGTGACCAGAGTTGTGTGCAGAGTGGCTTAGTGGTTAAAAGCCTGGTCTCTGGCGTTCAGATTCCAGCTCTGCCGGTTTATCAGCTGTGCGATCTTGGGCAAATGGCCTGACCTCCTCGTGCTTGTGTTCCCACGGATAAAACAGGGGGTTGCCACTACTTGGATACCGCTTTATGCTGTGTGAGGATTAGATTGGTTAATGTATAGGAAACGCACACTTGAAATAGCGTCTGGTGCACAGCAAGTGGTGTTGAGCATTCATTTAGAGGCTATATCACATCGTAGCGTTAAGAACTCGGGTAATGAGAGGCTATGATTTGAGTGTAAACAGGTGCACACTAAATAAACTGTAATTATATGTTTCAGTCTAAAAATAATTCAATCTTGAGCTATATGAACAAAACAACAACAACAAAAAAAGAGCACAAAGAAAAGATTGGGGAGGATGCCTAATTTTCTGACCAGACAGGGGGTCCTGTCCACCTGGAGAGGAGAGGGAGGAGTGAGCAGGATGCTGAAGATCGGAGGAGCCAGCATTTGTTGTACAGGCAGTATATTTCCCCCAGTTTCTGGGACAGAGCTTCAAAACCTTGGGGTCTTTGGAAATATCCAAAGACATTGGGAATGTCTTCTGTTATTCTAAATGAGCCCCTTTCACCAAACCCGAGTCTATGCTCATGAGGTGACTTATAGGGGCCCTTAGTTTCAAGGATTGGCCACCAGGAAGAAACCAAACCCTTCATCGGAGTGTTGCAACTTCAGCCCCAACCACACAGGGAGGGAGGGAGGAGGTGGGGCTGGAGGTTGAGTTCAACCAAGTGGCAAACGATTTAACCCATTATGCCTTATGATGCCCCCTTCCCCCAATATTGATCCCGCCCCCCATTAAAAATCTCTGGGCACAGGCTTCCTGGCTGGTGAGCACATGGCTGGGCTGGGCTGGTGAGACAGCGGATTCCACAAGGAGAGGGTACGAGGCTCTGCACCACATCGCCAAGCCCCAGAGCCTGTCCTGTGTCTCGCTTCTTCCATTTGCTGCTCCTGAGCTGGATCCCTTATACCAAAACTGCCATCAGAATCACGGTGCCTTCGGGGAATTCTGTAACTGTTCTACTGCATCCTAGAAACTGAAGGGGAGATACGGACACCCCCGAATTTACATCCTAGTCTGTCAGGAGTGTGGGTGATCTCTGAAGCAGGGGCCATCTCACGGGCAACCTTGCCCTTTAGCTTGTGGCAGTTACCATGGAGTGTGAGAACTCAGTGGCTTTGCGGGATGCCCGCCCGGTGAGTGTCAGAGAACCGGTGTCAAAACGGCACCAGGCCACTTCTAGCCATGGTTTATTCTCACTCCCAGAGCCACTCTATGAGACAGACGTCATTGTCCCAGTTTCAAAGGTAAAGAAACTGAGTCAGAGGGGCTAACTAACAAGATCACAGAGATAACGGTGGAGCCCGGGTTTCAACCAGGCCTGCCTCTGGCTCCAGATCCACACTCCTCCACTCCAGTGGTCCCAGGAAGAGATTTAGGCTGATTCCTTGGAGCCTCAGGAGCCAGAACCAGAAAAGCCAGTGGCTGCTGCAGGCAGGCAGGTTCCAGCTGAGGGCGCCAGGGAGCACTTCCCACCAGCAGGAGTTGCTCAGTGACGGGATGATGGGATGGACTTCCTTCTCCTAGGGGAGCTCTCTCCATGCATCGGGGTGACTCTGGACGCTGTAGAGGGGCTTCTGCCCTGGCTGGAGGTTGGCCTAGTGACCTCTAAGGCCCATCAGATCCCATGGTAGCTCTTGAGTGAGCTGGATTGGGGGAGTTCACGCAAGGATCTGAGTGTCTGGAACAGGGGTGGGCAAACTTTTTGACTCGAGGGCCACAATGGGTTCTTAAATTGGACCGGAGGGAGGGCCGGAACAAAAGCAACCTGACCATGCTGGCACTCTCATCTTGGGCTGCTGGTGAAGGAGCAGAGGGGAGAGCAAGAGAACCCTCCGCTCTTTCGGCTCTGCGGGCCCGATAGAAGAGCCAAACTAGAAGAGCCGAACAGGCCGGATCAGGCCCGCGGGCCATAGTTTGCCCACAGCTGGTCTGGAAGCTCAGGCTGGTCAGAGAGCCCCCAGCTAAAAGTGAGTCCCGCCCTCATCACCTCCAAAAGCCACCGACTAATTAGACTAATTAATTACCGGGATGCGGGACCAGCCTTGGCCCAGGCTGCGTCTCCTCAGCGGTTGGCCTGTGCGCCCTGCTCCGCTCTCAGCGACGCCGTCCACATCTACAGGATTTCAGACGTCTGGGTGGAAACTGGAACACACAGAGAGGACACATATGACTCTTGTGCCTGCTGTCACAGCACCATTAGGTGTGGGTTTGTTTTAAGGACTGCTGGGAAATTCTTTAAGATGAACTTGAAGTGGATTTTTATGTTAAAAGCAAATGATGGCCATAAAAAGCTAAAGAAAGCTTCGTTGTCCTTATAACTGAGGTCAACATTCCTTTGAGAGAGGGGCAATGAAAAACCCCTTTGCTGAGGGTCAGCCAGGGAGGGCCAGTGGAGGGAGTGGAAGGTGAATCCAAGAGACACAAGAAGCCTGAAGAACATCACACCCCAGGCAGGTGGGAGGGTTTGGTATTGCCCAGGCCAGCAACTGGTGCATTCAAGGCAATTTCAACCTGATTGCAAGGAGACCAAGGGCCCCCAGCTAACACCCGGGGAACAGGTTCTAAAGAACTACTGAAGGAGGAATGTAAAGTTGTTAATACCTTACTAACAAGGGCAACTTACTACCCCCAAAATCCTGGGGATCACATCTTCAAACAGTTAGTAATAGAAAAAATATTTTTAAAATATATTTTATTGATTTTTTTTACAGAGAGGGGAGAAGGACAGAGAGTTAGAAACATCGATGAGAAACATCAATCAGCTGCCTCCTGCACACACCCCCTACTGGGGATGTGCCCGCAACCAAGGTACATGCTCTAGACCAGAATCAAACCTGGGATCCTTCAGTCCGCAGGCCGACGCTCTATCCACTGAGCCAAACCGGTTAGGGCAGAAAAAAATACTTTTAAGGCAAGTGACAGTTGTCCATTTTCACTTGTTGTTCAGACCCATAGATGCTTGTCTCACCCCTGACCTCACTCTCACCCCAGCATGGCCCTGCCTGTCCTGCCTCAGTGACCAGATCAGCTCCATCCCTGACCTGGCGCCGCCCAGAGCAGAGCACCTGGAGAGACTTGTGTCACCAATGAGGGGCAAGGAGGACTCATCTTGGTAGGTATGCTGTGCCTGAGGGAGTCCAGGACACCGGGGCACCCAGGGCTCGGCATTTCTGTACCTAGAGCCCAGTCCCGATGTTCAGGCCTCTAGTTAGGGACTCTAGATAGAGACCTCCAAAAGCTATTCCCTATGCTCTGCATGTCAGTGGCCAGAAGACCTTCCATTGGTTTTGTTTTTAGTTAGAACAGGATCATGGCCACGGCTTAATGCTGCTTCTGTTCATGAATGCTGCTTCTGTTCAATGCCCACCAACGTGGGAGCCCTCCCTTCCAGGCTGGCTGGCTGCAGGGAGGGGTTGCTGACATACCTCTGGATGCTAGTCTTTGTTTTTGTTTTTTGTTTTTTCAAATATTTTTAATTGATATTTTACAGAGAGGAAGGGAAAGAGATAGAGAACTAGAAACGTCGATGAGAGAGAAACATCGACCAGCTGCCTGTTGCACACCCCCTACCGGGGATGTGCCTGCAGTGAAGGTACATGCCCTTGACCGGAATCGAACCCGGGACCTTTCAGTCCGCAGACCTACGCTCTATCCACTGAGCCAAACCGGTTTCGGCAAAGGATGCTAGTCTTTGGATGGGCAGCCATTGACCCTCCCTCAGGAACAATCCCGCAGCCAGGTAAATTGTCTTCCTCCCCTTCCCCAGGTAGCCCTTCCCACGGAAGTGTGAGGTTACCCCTTAACCTGCTACGGTTTTACTTTTTAGAGTCTGAGCTATTACTTATGTCTACTGAAGTGGTTTATACCATTCATGTAAGAAGACAGGCATCTGACCCTCAGATAAGTACACACGTACACAAAAGTTCCACCCTAATCTCCCCCGTGTTGAAGTTCCACTATTAGAGCTTCATTCCTTGGTTGATGGGTTTTCCCCTGATGAAAATGAAAACAGCCCTGAGAGTTATTATAGGCAAAAATGTGTTATTTGTAAGGCACTCCCCTGTGGTACCCAAACTGTCGAATCTCTGATCTCAAGGTCGGACAGGCACTGGATCAGCAAGTCTTAACAGGGAAAAGGGAAGAGAGAGAGCGTGATGCCGGGGCCGCTCAGGAGGGTCCGGCTTCCAGCCACCCAGGCCACGTGGGCAGAGCTGAGAAGCAAGGGGAGGGCACGCCATACAGTGAGAACTGCAGCATCCACCCCCAGGGCGCCTGACCCCTTTTGGAAGGTAAGCTCTTGGGCTGCCTGCCCTCAGTGTGCAGTCCCGCTGGGCTGGAGATGGGAGAGTTAGGAAATTGGATTCCAATTCTAAGTGGCTGTCTACCAGGCTGTAAACCTGGACAAGTCACAGGTGCTTAGGGGCTTGTGCCCACCTGGATGTCCCACAGCTACCTTGAAATTGACCTGTGGCCAACCCCGCACCAGCCAGCCCTTTGGATGGGTGGCCACTGACCCTCCTTCACCCAGATGAACAATCCTCCGGCCTCCCTTCCCCAGCCAGCCCCTCCTCTCTGCCCCTCACCCACTAGCCACCCACCAAGGGTCCCTGAAGGCAGCCTCTGACTCTCCCCTCTTCTCATCCTGTGCACACCCACTGTCACTAGGTTCTCTGGATTTATGTCCTAAATATCTCCCCATCCAGAGCACCACATCCTGAACCAAGCCCACATCCTGAACCAAGCCCACATCCCTCCATCCTTTCATGGTCTCTACCCAGTCTTTCCTCTCTCGTACCCCCATCCAATCGGTAGCCAGAGTCGCTGCTCTCAATATGCAAAGAGGCCTTCTGTATCTGACCTGTCACTGCCCTACTAAACACTCATCAGGGGCCCCCATCACCTGGGGCAGTGTTCCTTTACCTTTTCACCTTTTCACACCAAACACACAGTCCATGTTGAAAATTCTACACCTCTCCTCCCTCCCCCACCCCCAGTTCTGACCGTGGGACTAGGGCAGTGGTCGGCAAACTCATTAATCAACAGAGCCAAATATCAACAATACAACAATTGAAATTTCTTTTGAGAGTCAGAATTTTTAAACTTAAACTTCTTCTAATGCCACTTCTTCAAAATAGACTCGCCCAGGCCGTGGTATTTTGTGGAAGAGCCACACTCAAGGGTCCAAAGAACTGCATGTGACTCGTGAGCCACAGTTTGCTGACCACGGGACTAGGGGGCTATGGCTCTTGCTCTGGCCACTCCCTTCCTCTTAAGAACTGCCACCCTGTAGAATGAGGTCTAAGCTCTTGGGCCTGTCAGTGCGCCCTCACCCTCCCAGCCTGTCACGGGTTCTCCAGGGCTATTCCCAGGACCTTGAAGGCACCAGGCCGGTTCCCACCTTGTGGGCGGTCCAGGCTGATCACCACCTGGAGCCCTCTCCTCTTTGCCTCTCCCTTCAGCTCTCTCCCAGAGTCTTCCCCCAACACCCATATCCCTTAGGCTCTCAGGTCACCACACTCCCTCTTCATTCCACCTACAGTGCAATAGTAACAACTACTACCAGGAGCTCCTAGTGGGCAAGGCCTGTGCCTTCAGCACTTCTCTATTCCCCGTGCTGCCGTAGGACCTGGTGCCAGGTCAGTCCCAAATAAACGGAAGTGAAACTAAAACTCAACTACCAGTGAACTGGGAGAAGCTAGGCTGGTTCAGCAAAGCGGCACAGCCAGGCCCTGGGGTCCCAGAGGAGAGCGAGGCCCAAGGGGGGCTCACAGCAGCCCCTTTGGGGGTCAGGTGCTGAGTGTCAGTGGAGGCTGCACGGCAGGTGCCCTAGTGCCTAAACCAGCTCCTCCAAAACAAAGCATTCTTTTCTTATCTGACCCATTCTTCCCGCCTATTTTGAAGCAAAATTCCAGCAATTGATTACAACGCTCAAACTACCAAGTCCAGCTCCACAGTGAAACATTGGTTATGGGGAGACAAGAGAAGATAGTATTATATACCAACGTCATGCGCCACAACCCCCTTGACTCTACCCGGTTCAGCCCGGCCCTTTATCTGTCTGTCTCCCTCCTTCCCTCCGACAGCCCTCCCCTGCCCCTGCCCCAGGACTCTCTGCTCTTTGCTCAGAAGAGCCCTGGAGCTTCCTCTCGGCTCTTGACCCTACTCGGTAAGGATTCTGTTTGGGATTCGCCCGTCCTCAGAGAGCAGCTGGGGATTGCAAATCATGAAAGATGGCCCTGTCGCAGGTCATTTTCTTCCCTGTCCCTCTGAAGACTGGGTATATGGAATCACTGGAGTATGACAGTGCATTTCTATGGGTCATTCCTTGTAGCTATAGAAGACACAGAAGGTCTAGGAGGGGAATAGCAGATGCCCACGTTGCCTGACTTTTTGTTAAAACCCGTCTAAGCTGGTGAGCTCCAAGGAAAGGCGGGTGGCTGTCTCCTGCCACATCCGCCAGAGGAGTCCGGGCGGAAGCAGACAGGCTAGCACCCAGCAGCCCGAGTCCCACGTGGGGACTATGCACCAAGTTGTCATTTCCCAGCTGCTCCCACCACTGCCCTGGGCATCCACCCCTGTGGTGGTGCCAGCCTCTGGAGGCCCTAGTCCCCCGTCTCCTTGTCAGCTCCAGACAAGGGCAGCACAGAGCTGGCTCCAAGCTTTTCTCTGGAAGCCAGAGCCCAAACTCACCGATCCCGGAGTGACACCACTTCCAAACCTGAGGGAGGAGCTGGTCCTGGCCTTGCTGCTGCGACCTTGCGGCGAAAATGAAGACTGTTGCATAAAGGACTGGACCACACCCTGCCTGCTCTGTTCAGATAAAGAGAAAGCTCGAACCTCTCTGGGTGGTGGGACTATGGGTGAAGCTTATCATCAGCTTCTTCACACGCTTCTGGCTTTTCCCGAGTTCTACACTCGGTATTAACTGCTGTAAGCGTGTAGGACAGAGCTAGTTTGAAAGAAGAAAGGGAGAAGGAGAGAGATGGCCAAGCCTCCCTCTGCCCATCTCTGGAAACGCCCTTGGCTGCAAGAATCCTTTAACCCCCTGACTGCTGTGAGCCCAAGAAGCACTCATTTCTGAGCATCTCAGATGCACACTTTCCTCTCGAAGGCCAGAGAATGTGAATAGGCTTCTAGCAAAGGACCCCAAACCCAATGGTTGGTAGGCAATTTCTGTTCTGCGGGAATTGTAGGCCCGGCATTCCTTCTCGCCACTTGGAATCAGCTCCTTCCCTCTCACCGGCCAAGCACAATCATCTGCTGAGTATCTCTACTGGTGCCCAGGAGTAAGAACTGGAATTGAGCACGAGAAGGAAGATTGCCAAAAGAAAGGAGATTTGGCCTCTGCTAGAGGCCCACAATCTGTTAAGGTGAAAAAATATATATATATTTCCAACAAGCATTGAATACATTCATTTCAGAAGACCTCTCGCATTCATTTTCAGTAATATATAGTTAACTGTTAAGTTCAACACAATATAGGAAGCTGAAAATGAATGGAACTGCTCAATGTTTTTGAGAACAGGAGACCAGAAACCTTGGGTCCACATTTATGAGGGCCACAGTCGTGAATTAGACTCTGAATGAAGATATTATTTAATCAATGAAATTTAGGCTGCTAAACCCAAGTAGATGTTGGTGCTGAGCTGGGCCCTTCCCATCCGTGCTGCAGTGAAGGGCCCATCATCCTGGCTTTCAGGGGAGGAAACTGAGGCTCCAGGAAACGGGGTGATTTGATCAGGGCCACAGAACTAGCGAAGGGCAGGGTCTGGTGTGATCCCACCTGGCTCCAGAACCTGCTTTCTCTTTTTACATCACACACTTTAGTTCTCCCCTCCTCCAAATGAAGGTGGGCAGATGGAAATCATGGAGGGTTTCCATGGAAGGCAGATGGGAGGTGGCGAATGGAAATCAGTAAATGGCCAGAGCCCAAGACCCAGGCACCATAGTTTTGGAAGAAGCTCCGAGGATTTAGCCAGCTCCTTAAACAAGAATTCTGGTTCCTGTTTCTGGCACAGGGACACGAAAGGATGTAATTCAAAATATCTGCTCTCAAAAGGCCCATGATGGAGTTGGGGCAGGAGGAGCTCATAGAGAGATCATTGCAATACTGGGGTAGGGGGCAGCAGAATGGGGGAAGGGAGAGAGACAGTGCTTTAGTAGAGGTTCATGAATGATGGGTTCCATGGAACTCTCAATCTTAGGCCCCAGCATTAAGCTTCAAGCCCTTGCTCAGACACATCTGCCACCAATCATAAAACCATGCGGACTTTGTGCCTTCAATGAAGGGGAAAGAAAGAGGGATTCAGGAAGCCCTGGTGATGCAGAGACAGTGCTGAGCTAGCGGGATGGCTGGGCTCAGTCATCAAATACTCAGTCCCTTCAGTGAAAAGGTCAGCCAAACTCGCACACAATGTGGGTAAAAGCTCATCAAGAAGGCTGTCTAATTGAACTGACACGTTCTCTGATCCACTGGTCCACACCTCAGGCTGTCCTAGAATCTAGCTAGTCACAAATACTTTTGAGGGTTATCTTACCATATCTACTTTTTTCCTTCAGGCGGACTATACCTACAACCAATGGAGCTACATTTCGGAAAGTTTCACCTTGCTCAAGTTCAAACATAAAACAGTTGATTCTGCCTTTGGGCCTAAACTGTGAGCATATGTCACCACAGTATAATCCACTGAATCATGTAGCAGAACTACCCTTGTCCCCATCCCCATCCCTAGCCAACAAAGTCGGGAAACAGCTATTGAATGAGGTGGGCTCACATGTCTAATAGAATAAACCACATCCTAGGCCACAGAGGTAGAAATAAGTGCATCTTTTAGCACCTTAAGGTTAAAGTTGTTTTGTTGTTTTTATTTGTTTTGCTGAGAGATTTTTTCTCACTAAATGGGAATATAAGAAAATTGGAAGAACATCTTGCATCTAGGACTAGAGAGGGATCTGAGGCCATCCCTCCCTTCTCCAGATTGAGGAAACTAAAAATTTACAATTCCAATGGACCCTGAACTTGCTGACTTGGGGGAGAGAAGGGAGGCAAGTCAGTAGGCCCAGAAAGGAGGGAAGGTGGGAACTGGGGAAAATATGTTAAAGGGCAGTGATGTCTAAAGGCTCACATGGGAACTCTGCTGGCCTCTGGAACATCTGTGTGGGGACACCCCAAAAGCCTGACAAGTGAGGCTCAGACTGTCACAGAGTGTCAGGAACAAGATGAGAGGAAAGAAAAGATAGGAAGCATGTTGCTATACTTTCCACTCCTCTCTGTGATCCTCCTATGATGTTGTATGGCTTGGATTTTATCCTGAAGATATTAAGAAAAGAACTGTTTCAACCTCCCTGTATCCATATGCGTGTTTGCGTGTCCAGGGACAATGCCATGTGTTCACCAAACCCACTTCCTGTTCCTCCTGGGCACCCACATTTCCCAGCCACCCTTCCATCTGGACAGGGCCACAAGAAATGTAAGCCAATGGAATGTAAGCAGAAGTGATGTGTGTCACTTGTAGCCGAGGTAATTGACAGCAGAGGTGTTTTCTCCACACTTCCTCCTTTTTTGCCCCCCTGCTGGATACAGAGGGTTCAGTGCAAACACGGGGACCCTTGGGTTGACGCACCAAATGGAAGGAGCTGGGTGTGGCCGAAGGCAGCCCACTGATGGGAGATTCTGAAGTTGTTACAGCAGGTAGCCTGTCCTGAAAACATAGCCACACTTTTTCTTTAGTTTAAGATAGTCTTCTAGTAGCTCTATGGTTGTTTTTACCATTCCACTTATTCCAGAGTCTCCTTCAGGATCACCAATTTATCCACATGTTGAATCTCTGTTCTCTACTATTTTCATTTTTTCCCTCTCATTAAAAAAAATATACTTGACATACCACATTATATTGGTTTCTAGTCCTCTCATTAATTTTATTATTGACATGTTCCTTGCATTCTGACAGTTTGTCAATGTTATTTCCAACTTCACTCATTTAATTCGGCAAAATGATGTGGATTTTAATTATAATATTGAACATTTTATCTCTTGCATATTCTCCTTATTTTATCTCCATTTCCACCTCAGACCTTTTCATCTTAGTCCATTCTTTTCTATGTCTGCCCTTCTATTTTTTAGAAGCCATGTATTAAGGATACCAAATAGTTTTAACTTTATTAAGGATACCAAATAGATTTTTGACATTTTTCTTCTGGTTCCTAAAGCAGATTATTATAAGAGGTAAGTGCTTCTTTTGAGTCTTTCAGATCATTTATCTTTCCATCAAGTGTCTTTCCTCAAGACAGTTCTAACTGTTTTTCTTTTCCTTTATTCTTAAATTAGATTAAATTAAGTCCTCTAAAATACAACCTCCAGGGAAAATAGCTTCTAGCAAAAGGTGACCAGGATATATATGACTTCTGGAAATCAAATGTGGTTCACACACAATGAATGGTGACTTTTAATACCTCTGGGCAATGTGTGCCCTAGGCTGACCAAAGCAATTACCTCAATAATCAGTCCACTTTGAGATCAGAGATTTAAAAGGACAGCTATCCTGGAAACCAGCTGGATTTCACATCCAGGTTATAAAGTGGGTGTTCCTTTATAGAAAACTGAATGAAGTTCAGTCAAACTCATTTCAAGGTAGTGGGAAAATTGGTCTATTAACATCAGACTCAAGGATATAAATATTTATGTGAACCCACATATATTAAAATATGACCCTCTGCTTAATAACTTCCTGAGATTCCACAAAACTCCATTTAGAAATGAGAGAATAAAAGTAACCATCATGGTAACAATTTGAGGGCTATCAGTCAGCCCTGTTCCGGGCATCTTCTGCTTGAAGAAATCACGTGGGAGGCTAATCACACAGGCGAGCAAAAGTCTCAGAGGTGAATTCAGAGAGATGTCAGCTCAACTATTGAGTTGATAATGAGGGGGGAAATGAAAGTAAACATTGGCATCAATGCATTTCTTCAAATCTAAGATGTACTGATTGATAGATACAACATTATTTTAAACTAGAGGCCCGGTGCACGAATTTGTGCACCAGTGGGGTCCCTTGGCTTGGTTGCGGGATTCAGCTGAAAACAAGCTCTTCGACATCCCCCGAGAGGTCCCAGATTGCAAGATGGCACAGGACAGGCCAAGAGACCCCACTGGTGCATGATCGGGGCTGAGAAGAGACTACGGGGGGGAGGGGGAGGCTCTTGGACATGTCTGGCCTGTCTAGCTCAGTCCCGATAAGCCAGCCCCCAGCAGCAAGCTAACCTACAGGTCAAGGCATTTATCTATCCCCTGGTGGTTAGTGCACATCATAGCAAGCAGTTGAGCGGGCTTAGCATATCATTAGCATATTATGCTTTGGTTGGTTAAATGGCAGACCGGTCAATTGGACACTTAGCATATTAAGCTTTTATTATATAGGATATTACTAATATTGACCAAAAAAGGGGGATTCTATGGAAAGTAATGTGACAGGGGAATATGATCATAAATTCCTAACTTGACAGGTCACGGTGGGTGGTCATGCCCTGCGATGATACCTTCTTTAGTGAAAGGTTTTAAGTCAGCCCTGCCCTTTATTCTTGCACACCTGGGTTAACATATCTTTGAAATATCAGAAGCAATCCCCTTTAAGGGGTATTAGCCCTCAAGAGATCACATAATCTTAACTATCCTCTAAACCTTGCTTTCTCCAATCTTCCATGCATCTCCTTCTTAATTTCAAATGCACAAAAGAAGCTGTAAAACTTATTCTCCAGAGCATTTGAGAGCTTGTTCTTTAGCACCTGTCATCAGTTTGGCTCAACTAAACATATAAAAATTCTCTACACGTTTGGGTATTTCTCACATTGGCACTAAGAAAGGAAAACTACTGCCAAGTATAATTATAAATCATCATTAATTGGAAGACATATCCCATTTTCAGAGATGTTGACATGTGGGGAAGGGGGGAGGAATGTGTGCCTTAGAATGAATGAAGTATGGGTACCCAAATTAGAAGTGAGTGTCACCAACTTTGGGACTTGCTTTCACAGGGTAGGGAGGGTGCAGGTCATCCACTGAGCCAGAACACCGAGGGATGAGACTGGAGAAACAGGCCATGGGCTTTAGGAGGGTCTCTTGACACCCTGCCTCAGGGCTTATCAGCAGACAAGGTTCGCTGGCTGACAGTCCTGCTTCTTCTAGGTACAGTGTCCTGAGATCTATGAAGCAAGGCAGACTGATGTGCCCAGCTTCCAAAAGGTTTCACTCAGGAGCACAATCTCCTAAGGCGAGAGCAGACTAGGATAAAAGACAACACGCTGAGGTAAAAATGGAGAAGGATCCACTACCTGGTTTCTGATTCGCTGAATTGATGAAAACCATGACAAGATGTATTCTTCAAGACTAGCACATAGCAAGTGCTTAACAAATGCTAGTCCCCATCCCTTACACCCTCCTAAAGAACCCTCCCATATTTGCCATTTGGATCTGCATTTTTCCAATGACAGAAGTAGAGAGATTTGACACAAGCAAAGGGAAAATTAAAAACTATTGTGGAGGGCAGAGCTGGAGGTGGTAAATAACTAAGTAAGAGTCCCAAGCTATCCCATTACAGTAAGGACCCCATAGAACACTGTGTCTAAGAATCCAGGCTCTGGAGACCAGTAAGGGCCCAGGATGGAATTCCAGCTCTGCATATTTTTCTAGCTGTGTGACATTGTGCAAGTTGTTTAATTTCTCTAGATCTCAGCTTCTTCATCTGTACAATGGAGAGAGAAAGAGTCCTTCCTCCAAGGATTACGAGGTAATGTACAAAGGCACAGGCCTGATAAATAACAAGGGCTCAATAAATGTTGGGTGCTATTATTAAATCATGCTTCATGCAGTCTGTTGCCATTGTACCAACTGCACTTTACAAATCACAGCCTGGATTCCATCTGACCAGCAAGAATACAGCTGGGCTGACTGCCTCATCAAATGTTCTCAAGGGAATGCCAATGAATCTGCAAAACTGACTTTAATAAAATTAGGCCGGTTATATTTGCCGCTAACTTTCTGTATTAAAGACACAGGTACGGTAGATTTTTGGCTGATATGCAGTTTTAAATGGTGGCTTCCTTTTTTTTTTTTTTTCTTTTTTTTCTTTTTTTTTAATTTGAGCAGGGAATCTGGAGCTTCCAGTGCTGGTCACAGCACTAATTGCATCTCTAGTGAGAATGCCTGGGCTGGGCTCCAGGCTTTTCCAGCTAATTACCTGACCCCCCCTGACCTGGTCATTTATTATGGGAACAAAAGGTTGTGCCCAGCCAGCTGACATGAATGTGCCTTGGGAAGGGCTTCTGGCTCTCCTTGGCAGTCAAGCTTGCAACTTAAGTGTACGGTGTGAGGTTGGGACAGGACACCTAGGCCTTCTTTATGCCCAGCCTCCCTGGGAAGTGGATAAAGGACTCTGCTGCCATCTTCTCCACCTTTTGAACCCTCCATGATTTCAGAAGCACAGATTCTGGTACTGACTCCCTGGTTTGTATCCCAGGTTTGCCTCTGCTGTAGACCTCAGGCAAGTCACTGAACTGCTCATACCTGTTTCCTCATCAGTAAAGTGGGAGTAGCAACCCCATGGGGTGGTTGCAATCAAATGGATTCATGCAGGTAAAACATCGGACAACGTTTGTCATAGAGGAGGCAACAACGATGCTTAACTCTGTGGCAGCTTCCAGCAGTCTGGGTAAATCAGAACACCGAGCTGGACCGGCGGAGGAGGGAGGGCACTGGTGAGTGTCTCAGAAGAACACTGTCTGGGAATGTCCCAAGAGAGTCTGGAGTGGGTGAACGGTTGTAGGTCGTTAGATAGGCATGGGCAGAGGGTCACCAAGGCAGAGAGCCTGGGTGCCTCGCAACAGGCAAAACTACAAGCTTTTGCATGACCGCTCCCTCAAACATTGACCCCTGGAGATGGCATCTAGGCCTCAGTTGTGTTTCAGCTCCAGCTGCAGAGAAGCAGCAAAATCAGACAGAGCAATGCCATGGCTGCCTCAGGACCGGCTGCACTGACTAATGATCCCGTGCCGTGGTACCTGCCCATCCGTGGAGACCATGACCCTGAGGGGGCACACCTGGAAAGCTGATTAATATTCTATTGAGATCCTCCCCGAGACCTCCAGATAAAAGCCCTTAAGACAAGACCACTCCAGTGCTCCCTCTCTTTTTCCTGAGCATGCCCACACTTTCCCCCACCTCTCTTTCTTCCCCCCCCCCTCCTCTCTCTCCCTCACTCTCCATCTCTCTTCCTTTCCCCCTCTCTTCCTTTTCCTCCCTCCCCCACCCCCAGGTCCAAGTTTGTTGCCTCTACAACTTGTTCCTAGTTCTTTTACGGCTCACTTCTACCTCTGTGGCTTTCAAAATAAACTTTCTCTTATAGTTTGAGCTTTAGCTCTGATTTTTTTCTTAGTCAGAACTCTCAAGTTCCGAGGTTGCTGAACTGAGGTCTAACACCTGGTGCCATTTCGCCAGCAACAGAATGATGGCCCCCTCAAATAAATAAATAAATAAATAAATAAATAAATAAGTCCAGGTCTTAACTCCCAGAACCTGAGACCTTATTTGGAAACTGGATCTTGACCAATGTGATTAAGAAAAGAATCTCAAGAAGAAATCATCCAAAATTACCCAGGTAGGCCCTAAGTCCCATGAATTTCCCTGGACCTCAGTTTCTTCATCTGTACAATGGAGAGAGAAAGAGTACCTCCTCTGAGGATTCTGAGGTAATAATATACGAAGGCACGGGCCTGATAAATAATAAAGGCTCAACAAATGTGAGGAGCTACTATAAAATAATTCTTCGTGTGGTCTATTGGCATTGTAACAATCGGAGACTGACGCGGAGATTAGAGTGATAAGGTCATAAATCAAGGAGCTCTAGGCGCCACCAGAAGCTCAAAGATTCTCCCCTAGAGACACCTTAATTTCACACTCTGGTCCCCAGAACGGTCTCAGGTTCTATGACCTTAATGTGCGTACAAATCACCCGAGGACCATGCTAACCTGCAGCTTCTGGTTCAACAGGTTTGAGGTGAGGCCTGAGGGTCTGCATGTCTCAAAACCTCCTGGCGGTGGCTGCTGCTGCTGATAGCAAGAGTGTTTAGAGCATATTGTCGTCAGCAGCGGCTCCATGCTGAGAAGGGAGACGCCTGGAACAAAGGTTCGAAGGTTGTAGATCTAGTCAGCCACCCGGCTGGGCCACTGTGACGGTGGCGGAGCCCAGCTCTCCGCTGCGGGACGAAGAGTGAACGCCAGTCGCTGGCCTCGGCTTCGGGACGAAGAGTGAACGCCAGTCGCTGGCCTCCGGTGGCCTGTGTCCCTGGACTCGGTCGATGCTGCTGAACTGAGCGGCCACTCGCTGGGGCGCTGCTAATGGCTTTCTGGCTGCTCCTGCTCACCTCCCTCTAACAGCGTCAGCGAAGAAATGGAGGGAAAATGCACCGAAAAACAGACTCCTTCATCCCTGGCCCAGAACAATTACTGAGGGAATAAAAATGTTGGTGTCAGAATCCCAGTTTCCTAAGTTAAATGAATTGGATAGAGGCGTATCAAAGAGTATTTTTGCTCCAATGTTTTATTGAGATGAAAGACAGTTGTTCCAGAGAGAAGACACGGATGCACCTCTCCTGTAGCCTGGGCTCTTACGTGCATGGGGACTGAGGAGCTCGGTTTGGTAGACAAGAAGGGAGAGGCCACGGGCATAATGAGGGTGGGAGAGTCTAGGTTTAAAAAACAACAACTTTTAACGCTGACCCACCAAAGCCAATGTAGGAACGGACAGACGTTCCTTGGCCTGAGTCCTCACTACATTCATTTTCCCACTGATTTCTTTCCCCAGCGCCCCTCCTCCAATCCAATCTGCACACATGGCTAATTTCTAAAACGCTACTTCTTGTTGTCTGTAGCCAAGGCCACGGGGCTTTGTATCCGTACCCACTCCCATGCACGGGCGGGCAGCGCTGCCTGCGGAGAGCGAGAGTCCTGTCTGCGTTCAGCCGGAAAGAACATGGGGATGGATTTCCAGTGAGAGCCCCGGGCTTGGGGAGGGGCCGTGGCGCCCTGCCATTTCTTTCCAGACAACAGGATAAAGTCACCTTGGCTAGGACGCTCTCAAACTAGCACTGAAATGCCCACCCCGGTCAGAGAGGACCACCCTTCCCACCCCCACCTCTGCCCCTGCCCCCACTTCTACACTTGGCCTGGCTCAGGCCAGACTTCTCCTTGTCCGCTGGTCAAGGTCTTCCCATTCTCCAGCGGCCAACTCACACCCTCTTCTCAGTGCCAGGACCTCTTGTTTGTCACCAAACTGGCACTTTTTTTTGTGTGCTATTACTCATCTCTGTATGTGAGTCAGAACCAAAAGCAAGAGTGCCCCCAGCTTCCCCTCCCCACAGGCCTCTCCCTACCTGAACCCCAAGAAGAACCTGCCACATTGGTTCTTTGTGGCTTCATAATGCAGAATTGACAGGGAAGGGAAAGAGGAAAAGGACAAATGGATGCGACCTTCAAGAAAGCTGGTGGGTTTTTAAAACCTTGTGTTGAGAGAGGAGCAATTATATGAGCGCGAGGTCCGAGGGTGGCGGAGAAAATGGGCTTAACGGAGATATTGCTGTGGTTTACACACGCCCCATTCATAATCAAGGAATGCAAGGCATGGAGTTATTACAAAGAGCTTCTGGTTACTTAAGTCCATCCTTGACGCCAACGTCTCTTGCACAGGAGGGACCTCTTAGTACCGTGGTCGGCAAACTGTGGCTCGTGAGCCACATGCGTCTCTTTGGCCCCTTGAGTGTGGCTCTTCCACAAAATACCACGGCCCAGGGTGAGTCTATTTTGAAGAAGTGGCGTTAGTAGAAGTTTAAGTTTAAAAAATGTGGCTCTCAAAATAAATTTCAATCCTTGTACTGTTATTTGGCTCTGTGGACTAATGAGTTTGCCAACCACTGTCCTAATACATGGCCTGTCTCTTCTATGCCTCGCATGCTGTCTCCTGGCATGGCTTGAAGGGCCGTTTCCTGCACCTGTCCGCCAGGGTCTGGGTGGATCCCTGTGTGGCAGAGCTGGGAAGGCTCTTGGAAGCACACCCAACCCCCTCACTTTACAGATAAAGAGCCTGAAGCTCAGGGAAAAGGGGCCCATTAGCACCTCAAATTCTGTGGCTGATAAAAGCCTGCCTGTGTGAGAAGAGCTGTCTTGAGCTGAGGACGGAGTGTGACTACTAACACCACTTGCCCTCCTTCAGGAGGAGGCGCCTGAGGTGGGGGGATCTCGAACCCATCCAGTTGGACAGGTATCGATTGAAGACACTTTATGTGAAAACACTTTAAACATTCTAGGGAGGCCTGCTAGGGACACTGCCCTGTTGTGAATTCCTATAGGATGAAAAGCATCCTTACACAGACACTAACCTGCTCTGGTCACGGGTGAAGCCCTCTGTCCCGTCTCCTCTTTCTCCCCCCCCCCCCTTCTTGTACCATCTCCTCACCCACATACACCATCCCGGCAGGCTTGCCTGTCTTCCCTGCCCAGAGGCAAGCCCGGTGCAGAAAAGGGCAGGTGCACCCTGGGAATGTTTGTTTCTGATGGTGGGAGTAGCAGAGCCTCATTAAAGACCACTCTGGCCTTGTTGGCCTGATTTTTCCATTGGCAAGGACACATGCAGCATCTCGCTTTCATCTCGCTTGTGTCAGGGGCACAAGGTACTTGAAAGACAGCCTGGCCTGAGCTGCTCTCAGCCTAACCATTCCTCAGCCTTCCCTGCCGCCCCCAGCAGGATCCACGGTGCTGGTTTCCTGCTGCACTGAGGACACTGACCCAAGATGCAGGGGGACAGTGGGCATTTCCTTCCTCCCTCTAGTGGTATCTCCTCCATTGCCCCAGCTCCTGCCAAGGAGGCCCAGGTTCCAGCTCCCACAGTGACCCTGGCCCCTGTGCTAGGATGATATCCACGCCTTCTCCCTGAGACCAAGGAGGTATGTGCTTTGTCCAAAGAAAGACACACTGATTTCTAGTTGTCAGTGACCGGACCGGGTTCCCAGCTCTGCCCTCCTCATCTCTGCAGAAAGTGCTTTGCACCTTTAAGCCAAAAGAGTTGCAAGTCATTGGGATCAACAAGTTTGAAATATATGACTTCTGAGGAGCAACCACAGTCACAGAAACACAATCCTTTCATCGGCTAAGCATGCTGGCTGGGCATGGGGAGCAACTTAAACCTTCTCTCTGGGAGGTGGAGGTACACCGCATAGAGTAGCTCAGGCGGTGACCATAACTAGGTCACTGCCTGCTTCTGTGCCTCAGTTTCCGCATCTGAGGGAATCAAAGTGACACCGAATTGCCATTTCTAGAAGCAGTGAAGCATCTCTTAAAATACTCAGCAAATGCAACTCCTCGGATTTGGGGGGCCAGATGGTTTCTCAACTCTGCAAAGTCGGTTTCATTTCATATTTAAACACGCCGCGTGTTTTAAACACACAGTGCTTCTGCTAATTAACACTTCATCATTTCTCAAGAGTCCCGCAGGCAATTGTTAACGATTTGTAGCTGGTGAAAGATGGTGTCAAGAAAATGAGTCCTATTCCTTTCCCAAGTTGCAGCCCTGGGAGAGCATATATGCAGCACCTCGTCTCTCCCACCCTGCGTGAATGGAGCGGAGGGAGGAGGGGGTGAGTCCCCTGGGGTGGGACGATGGGGACGTGTGAGCACGGCCCTCCAACAGGGCCAGCGGGCCGAGATTAGTCACACAGGTGCACGTAAGTGAAACGGTGACCTAGCAAGAAGACACGGACAGATGTGCACACATATATGCACACACGGCACTTGTAAGAAAAAGCCAGTCAGTGGGGCAAAGTGCCCTGAGTGTGTGTGAACCTGAAAAGCAAGGCCAGCCACGCCACAGGTGCAGAGCAGGGGCTGGGGCCGCTCTGCCCCCATCTCACTAGGCTGCCTCCACGCCCTCACCCCGCTCCTCTGAGCCTGGAGTGTGACCATTTAGAGGGTCCTTTGGCTAATAAGTCTTCTCTGTTTCAGGGCCAGCACTCCTGGGAGAGCTGATGAGATATTTGTTAAGCCTGCCTGCCTCAGCGTGACCTAAGGAGACAGCTTTTTTCCCTCCTGGAGTTTTGCAGACAGCAGGGGTTGAAGGGCCGGGGAGCCAAAGAGATCATGGAGCATTCAGGAGATGCAAAGTGAGGGTGCAGGTGCTTTACTTCATTGTCCTGGGGGCCCTGGACACCTGGGAGTGGAGGAAAGGGGTACTTGAGGCTGATGGGGCACCAAAGTGGGAGGGGGTGGGAACCCTGGGAATCTGCTTACCCAGGGTTCTGCCTAAGACAACCCTGGGTGGACAGGCTCCCACCATGCACACCTCTACAGCCTCAGCATGCTCCTTCTTTGGGGGGAAAGGAGGAGACTGAGCAAAAGGTCGACACGGACCCAGAAGACAACAATGACTGAGAGTGATTGGGGGAAAGCTCATTGTGTGGAACCTCCTTCCTCAGAACGGTAAAAACAACAAGAAGTAGACCGGAAGTTCTAAAAGAGAAGGGTCCTGTCCGTCTTTGCTCATCACTGTCTGCCTGGCCTCTAGAAAACTGGGCGGCACTCAGTGAGGACTGAAGGAGAGGGTACAGACAACGTGCAACGAGATGGCACCTCAAGGCCCTTCTAACAGACTCATTGACATCCGTGGCTACACAAGCTCTTGCTGGAGTTATTGGGGGGCCTCTAAGGAAAGGAAACCCCCTCTGAGACCCTTACAGAGTTGTGTCTTCAGCTCTGCGGGCTTTCTGCTGTTCCCCTTCCTTAGGCAGCATCTGGTACTTGTCCAGCCCGCATGTCACACCCGGCAGCCCAGACATCTTCCCTCCACACCATCCGACCTTGAGTTTCCCTCAACCAAACCTGACGCTCCACAGGCAACAGGCTCTGTGCCAGAAGACCCTGAACGGGGATTCTTGGGGGGGCATTTCCCCCCTTCCTTTTCAAGGCACCACAGGCAAAATGAAACTGCTGGTCTTCTGTTGGACCCAGTGCCCCAACGTGATGTTTGTGGCCATATTTTCAACCCTCCCCTCCCCTTTCGTTGGGTTCAGAGGATTAAAGGGCACAGGCAGCAGGTGACAACCCCAGCCATGGCTCTGTAGACGCTAGAACAAAGCTAGTGTTCTGTAACCAAACCAAAAAGCGGTAGAAAAAGATGTATGCAGCCTAAGGATCTTTACAGTTTGCAAAACCATACTGTCGGCCCATCAAAACCAGCCCTGGATTTAGCCAGCGACACTCCTACCGAAAGCCCGCCTACCAGAATCCAGTTCCACACAGAAGCACCTCAGACAATGCTAATTCCTCAATGGATTGCTTTCCAATTGAGAATCATTTGAATGTCATGTGTATCTGGACCAATCCAGATCCTATATGTATGAGACAGAAAGCTTTCCTGCTCCCTAGATATATTGAACCACACACCATACTGAGACATCAGGGCCCTAGGAGGGCATTCATGGGAAAGAGCTGGGCAGACTCCAGAGGCCCGCTAGCTGGGTCTCGAGCTAACTCACTGTGTGATCGACAGCAAGCCACTGACCCTCTCTGGGCTTCCGTTTCCCCATCTGTGGGTGGGACCAGGCAGCCTCTGAAGTTCCTTCCAGGTCAGAGGTGCCCTTTGACTGATGGGGAGTCTGTGATTTGAACAGGTCCATGTGGGAAGCACGCCCCTGGACCCACCTTCTCCACAGCTGTCCTCAAATGGTCCTCAGAGGCCTAGCTGTTTTGACTCAGTGGATACAGCACCAGCCTGTGGACTGAAGGGTCCCGGGTTCGATTCCGGTCAAGGGCACATGCCCGGGTTCCCAGCTCAATCCTCAGTGTGGGGCATGCAGGAGGCTGTCCATCAGGGATTCTCTCTCATCATGGATATTTCTCTGTCTCTCCCTCTCCCTTTCCCTTTCTCTCCAAAATCAATTTTATATATATATTTTTTTAAATGGTCCTCAGGGATGTGGGAGCTGGGGGTGGAGGGGAGGATCCTTTGCCAGCCAGAGTCAGAGATCAAGGCCCCGGGAGCAGGGAGGCTGCCTCTGAACAAAGAACTCGGTCTAGCAGCCTCTCTAAGGGGGCCCACTGTTTGCCTGGGGGGAGTCAGTGGCTTTCCTCTGAGGAGATGAACAAAGGAACTCACGGAGGGTTTTACCCCTGGTGACTGGGGAGGGGGCATGCAGGAGCTCAATGTGAGCCACACTGCCACGATCTTCACAAGACAACGGAGTCACTGAAACGTCCCTTGGAAGGTAGCGGCTTCTGGCCTCCATCTGTCTGTTCGTACGTGTCTGAATGCGCCTTCCCTTGCTTCTTAATTCCCTTCTCATCACAGTCACTCTTGGCACATGAGTCCCACAGACAATTTCCAATCTATGTCACCTAGCATGCAAGAATTCCGTGCACTGGCATAGACACACGTCCAAATTAGCTGCTTTTGCAAGCTCCTGGTCCAGGGGCCATCTTTATTAGATAATACAATAGGCTGCAATTTTTGCAGAATCTTTTTTTCTGGGCGTTTGCAGCAGCAGATGTTGCTTCTGGCAGGAGACGGGAAATCACTGCTGGCACGTCTCCTCCCCGGTGATCCCATCTGATCCGTGGGCTGCTCTATGAGGAGGCTTTAATAATGCATGGGCAGGAGAGGGCCGTGCAGCCCATGAATTAAACACCAAGCCACAGCTCAGACCCGCTGCCTTGCAATCCGGGCTGGTGGGCAAAGCCCATGGGACCGGCTTCCAGCCCTTGGGTTCCCCGGTTTGCATCGAGAATGAGGGTTTGGACCCCAAAGCCTTTGACGAGTGCAGGCCTGAGCCCACAACACCAGCGTGTCAGGTGCCGGTTTTCATTTCCTCCCAGCAGCCTGGCCCGCAGGAGCCATGGCTCGCCGACGGAGGAAGAGATGCCTTCCGTTCCGCCCTCGGGAGTGCTAGGGGTGAGCAGGCATTTGACTGACATCTGACAACAGGTTGTCAAGGAGGAGTTGCCGGTCTGGTAAAAGACGTCCAGGGTCAGAGGCAATGCAGGTGGGAAGGGAAGGCCGGCACTGCACCTGGGTTCCCGGCGTGCAGGTTACATAACCGGTGCCCCTGTGCCTTCAATCAGAATCCCTGATGGGAAGCGTTCAGCGTTGCTCATAAGGCCGGTGAGCCTTCAGAAATGGGCTGCTGCTCTGATAAAGAAAGGACCGCGCTTCCCGTCCCCAAGTCCCCGTGCTTTCCGCGGGCACACACGGCCCCCCTCCCCGGGAGCAGATGAGCAGACTCTGTCTCCGTTGTCAAGGAAACCCGTCTGCTCTCAGCTCCAGAATTGGAAAGCCTGGGCCGGGCCTCAGCAGTGCCTTCTGCCCACTCATCCTGACGGGGCCCGCCATCGCTTCCCCACCAGGGACGCTGAAGGCCCTTTCCCAGAATCGCCAGCATGGCCAGTGGAGTGGGGTTCCATGGACAGAGGCCAACCAGGGGGCAGGTGCACAGGCTGCATGAACAGATCCATAAAAAAAAATAAAAAAATAAAAATAAAAAAATAAAAAATAAAAAAACTAGCTCATCCACATGAAAAGGGAGAGGACAACTGGCCAGGCCCTGGGACAAGTGCCAAGTGACTGATCCATGTTACTGGGAACGGCCGAGGGAAGTAGGATTGATCACCCAAAGCCAGAGCAGCTAAGACATCCCCCCTCACCTTTCTCCACATGGGAGTCAGCCCAATGGAGTGGGGGGGGGGGGTTGTAGAGGCCCAGGGAAGACTTTGGGGGTGAAGGGCCGGGGTAAAATGCTCTCGGTGGGTGGGGGTATTTGGAGAATCAGGGGTAGAACAAGGTCTGGGATAAGGGGAGAGGAGAACCTCAATATCGCCGCCATCTGAGACGGAAAGGAAGCTGGGAAAGACAGAGGAGTGAGCCAGCTTCTGGCAGGAGAGGGGAGAGGACACCCAGTCTCTTCAGAGATCCGATGCTGATGCTCCGTGACAGCCAGGTGTGGGAGCAAGTTAAAGGGCCCTGAGGCGACTCCTGATAAAGACAGTCTCACTGCCGAAACCGGTTTGGCTCAGTGGATAGAGCATCAGCCTGCGGACTGAAGAGTCCCAGGTTCTATTCCAGTCAAGGGCATGTGCCTTGGTTGCGGGCACATCCCCGGTTGGGGGTGTGCAAGAGGCAGCTGATCGATGATTCTCTCTCATCGATGTTTCTAGCTCTCTATCCCTCGTTCTTCCTCTCTGTAAGAAATCAATAAAATATATTTTTTTAAAAGACAGTCTCACTAAAAACAAATAAAAACAGTCCAGGTGCTCGATCCTGTGACCTCCCTGAGCCCACGTTGTGTCAGTAGCCCTTTCAGAGGTACCTGTGCAGTCACCTGCTTCATCTGTCCTTTCAAACCAAGAGTCCAGGGGAGCCATGTCGGACTCATCTCTCTGTCCGCCTCAGCCCTGGAAGAACAGCTTGCACGTACCAGGACCGAATTTTCATGAACGAATAAATTCTTATTCTAGACATCGTGAAGTTCCCTACAAAACAGGCTCACCATTGGGATGTGATCATGAGAAAGAATTTTAAGATTTCTGTCTCTAGAGCTTGGAGTAGTAGTTGGGTTTTCGTGTTGAACAGTGCGTTATCCGACTGTCACAATGATTATTGTTATTATTATGAGTGATGGTATTGATTTTGTCGGCCCAGGGGAGCTGAACAGAAAAATGGGGGAATTAAGAGTGCCCTCCGCATTAAACCCTGAGCGATGGATGCTTGATTGGCTGGAAGAGAAAATGACCTCTTGGCCAGTAGGACTAGACTTTAATCTGACCATGGAATCGCACAGCAAAACTCCGTCACACACCTGAATCCGTTCTGGAGGGATGTCACAATCCCAGGGACCTAATTCACGCGACACAAAGTCTCAATGGCTCAACTCCTTTGCTGGAAATTCTCAGACACCATGAAGAACAGAGTTTCCATCCATGCTTTCGAAAACACTCCTTTTCCTTTCTGATCCATTGCACCCACATATACACCCCCCACGTGCCTTAACCTTCCACCCCCCCAAAAAAAAAATCTCCTCTGCCCCAGCCAGCTTTGCCTCATTCCTACTTCTTTCATCCCCCTTCCTCTCACATTCTCCCAGACAGCCTCAACTTTATTGTGCAAATTTGAAAGTTCATTCAATGTCTTTCCTGTACCCCAACCTGCCCATATCTTCTTTCGAAACCTGTCTCTATCCCTCCCCGCCCCCCATTTCACCCCAGAATCTAGAACAGGCCTGATCAGTCCTAGTCCTCCCCCCTACCACCAGGATACAACTTGGCAAGAGAAGGTGCTGTGTGCACAAAACCTGTTTTCGCCGAAACCGGTTTGGCTCAATGGTAGAGCGTCGGTCTGCGGACTGAAAGGTCCCGGGTTCGATTCCGGTCAAGGGTATGTACCTTGGTTGCGGGCACATCCCCGGTAGGGGGTGTGCAAGAGGCAGCTGGTCGATGTTTCTCTCGCATCGACGTTTCTGGCTATCTCTCTCCCTTCCTCTCTGTAAAATATCAATAAAATATATTAAAAACAAAAAACCTGTCTTCTTCACAGCCAGGGGAGCGGAGAGGCTGCGAGCGGTCAGTAGACGGTAATGACTTTCGTTCCACCACCGAAGGAAAGGCTGTGTCCGGAGAAGGAGAACTGGACAGGCAAGAGGGCATGAGAGAGACTCTCGGGGGCGGTAGCTGGTTGGTGGGTTCAAGGCGGCCGGCTGGGCAGATGTTGGGAGCACCTGCCATCAGGCAGCCCTGAGCTATCCCTGGCGCGGTGAACTCCAGCTTACGCAGAAATGCAGGATCAGTTAACCAGGTTTCCATAGAAACAGCATGCGGTAACTCAGGTTCCCACACACAACCCCTCACTTTATGATACAATTTAAACTGGTCCTGCTCCCATGGAGTGGAGAGAAACCTGATGGCTCCTTGACTGGGCTGACCTACAATTTTTATGTATGTTTGCAAAATGCCCCTCTAGGTTTCATGTTGTAGGCATGGCAGACCCCTGAAGTCTGCACACCACATTCAGCTGAAATTTCTAAACCGTATAGGTGCTGAGTACGGAGCTCAGTTATTTAGCTTATTATATAACTGCTAGAACTTTCCGCATGGCTTTCAAGAAGCTGCCTAGTTCAGAAAATCTTATTCTCTCCTTATATTGGACACAATGAGAATCTATTTCTTCCCACTCCTGCTTAAAAAAAAAAGTGGAATGGATACTTAAATCTCAGCGTGGAGGGAGGCAGAATCGTTCGTCCTCTCAGGATGCTCATTAAAGCACAATTCAGGAGAGAGCCAGACCATACTTATTATAAAAAGGATCCTTCAGGCTTGATACTGTTTTTTGAAACGTTCAATTCAGATTCTATCGCCCCAAGAATTCTTCAGAGTATGATTCAACTTCTCACCTCCATGTGAGGCCAGAAGGGAGCAAGTTCGGCAAACACATCACACATGGATTGCCTCTGATCCTCACTCCCACCCTTTAAGTGAAAGTTATTATCCCCATTTTACAGAAAAGGAAACTGAGGCCCAGAGAGTTTGAGTAACTTGCTCAGGTACACACGGCTAATAAAAGGCAGCACTGAGCACGCACGGGACCTGGGCTTGTCTGGTTCAAAGACTAGGTACTATGAGGCCTCCAGTTGTTCTGAAGCTTGTTTATTTAAAAAAAAAAAAAATTAAGCCGAAACCGATTTGGTTCAGTGGATAGAGCGTCGGCCTGCGGACTGAAAGGTCCCAGGTTCCATTCTGGACAAGGGCATGTACCTTGGTTGCGGGCACATCCCCGGTAGGGAATGTGCAGGAGGCAGCTGATTGATGTTTCTCTCTCATCGATGTTTCTAACCCTCTATCTCTCTCCCTTTCTCTCTGTAAAAAAAATCAATAAAATATGTATTTTTTTAAAAACTAAACACTACTAGGGAGACTTATTTATAAATAAAAACCAAAATCCAGTACGGAATGATCAGAATGTTTTAAATGGTTACAAATATTATAAGACATTCTAGTTTAGGATAGAGTCTGGCCAGCGATTTATAACCACCCCCTCCTCCTTCAACTTTTCACCACAAACCAATGTCAGCGCACACACAAAATCAGATCATAACTCCTAAGCTCCCCAGGAATGAAGACTGACAACCAGACCGGAGCCAGTATTGTGAAGAAACGTTCGCTCATCACAACACTCATGAGGCCGAAAGGAGAGGCACCAACAGTGATTGACGCAGGTACTGGTCTTCGTCCCGCACCAGCTGGAAAGTGAGGCCTGCTTGCTCCCCTCCGCCGGGCCCCTGGCTCAGGCTCTGTCCCCTCCAGGAATTCAGCAGCCTTCCCGCTATCATGTGGAAAGCCCAGACTTGCCAATGGCATCTGAGGTGGGGCCAGCCTTGCAGGACCGAGCCCTTAACTTACAGGATCTGACTCAAACTCCTAGAGAGTGTCCGAATGACACAGGGTGCCCAGCTGGTAGCTGGTGTTAGAGAGCTGGTCAGGGTGGAAAATAACTCACACATGTGTTTCAGAAACACTGTGAGTAGAATGAATGAAACGTGTCTTCCTTTTACTCGCCAACCCTCACCACCAGCCTGGATGTGGAAGAAGATGGTGAGACAGAGGGATACATTGCCCTGCAGAGAAGTAACAAAAAGTCAGAAGTGGGGAAGGTGGGAGGTGTAAGGACGGATGGGCAGGGGCACGGGGCGAGAGCACAGCAGAGAACAGAGGCCAGAGAAACAGCCAGTGAGCAATGCCCAGCGATGGAGAACGGCCAATCCATTTTGAGAATCACTGACGTCTGACATTGAATTTAAAAGCGGTTCCTGGCACCATACCATAAATACCTTCTGGTTGCCTAATCCTCTGATTAAAAGTCTGACATGCAGAAGAGCCGCGTGTTAGTGGTGCTTTGGGAGAATAGAGGAGAAAGGACAGTGTTTAGAGAGGGCAAACGCATTAACTAGGAGGGCAGCTCCTCTGGGAGGCGAGCTCTCAAATCCGCTGGGCGCTGCTCTTCCCCAGGAGGTACCTGCTTGCTCTCCACGTTTGGGGACAGAGGAGGAGGGTAATTTCCCACCCTCTTCCAGTTCAGCACTGTCATGTGATCAATGGAATAGGAGCAGGAGTTCATCCAGGAAACAGCACGTTAGATCCATCCCACGCTACTGCCACTAGCAATTTGCAGGTGATGGCAACTCCATCAGCCTAAGTCTCTGAGTAAGGAACACATAGGACAGGGTCTACCTCCAAAAAACCAAAAACAAACCAGTGGATGTGTAGCAGGAGCAAAATGTATAAAGTATATATAAAAAAAAACTTCTCATTGCCGAAACCGGTTTGGCTCAGTGGTAGAGCGTCGGTCTGTGGACTAAAGGGTCCCAGGTTCGATTCCGGTCAAGGGCATGTACCTTGATTGCGGGCACATCCCCAGTCGGGGGGAGGAAGGGGTGCAAGAGGCAGCTGATCTATGATTCTCTCTCATTGATGTTTCTAACTCTCTATCCTTCTCTCTTCCTCTCTGTGAAAAATCAATAAAATATATATATATTTTTAAAACTTCTCATTAAGTGTGTAAAATCTCAAATTTTTATTTACAAGTAAGTTTGTAAAATTCAGAAAGATTTGTCAGTGTTACTTTTTTTAAAAAATATATTTTATTGATATTTTACAGAGAGGAAGGGAGAGAGATAGAGAGCTAGAAACGTCGATGAGAGAGATACATCGACCAGCTGCCTCTTGCACACCCCCTACCGGGGATGTGCCCGCAACCAATGTACATGCCCTTGACCGGAATCGAACCCGGGACCCTTCAGTCCGCAGACCGACGCTTTGCCACTGAGCCAAACCGGTTTCCGCATATGTCAGTGTTACATTTAAATTAATCTGATAAACAAACAAATAAACAAACAAACAGAAAACCAGGAGTAGAGGCCTCCCGGAAGCCATGGCTGTAGCTTACTTAAAGTCATTCCGAAACGTGGCACAGACACCACAGCTGTTAAAAAGGGGACAATGCCTTTCAAACCAAGGTTTTAATTTGCCAGGCAAATTGAGACTTTGTCTTTAAATAGTCCCTTCTCAGAATTACTGGTATACTTCGGGGAGTGAATTTCCGAATATTCATGTTTCCTTACAGTTTATTGGCTATTCTAAGGCAAGGAGTTGGTATAAATACTTCAAATGAAGCAAGAAATTATTCTGAGTTTATTTTTTTTAGATAAGAAACTTAGCTAAATACCTCAGAAACATAACGCAAGCACCTCACTTGCGTGTGGGTATTTTTAATAAATCAAAATGAGCTTAATTGGGCAATGTAGGGTCACAATATTGCCTGCTTACAAATCATTCAGCATTGAAAATGAAGGCATTTGGGCTGAACATTCCAAACAAAATGCATTTGACCTTTTCACGACCTTGCATAAATATCTGAGGGAAGGAAAGGCTAAAGGAAATTTTAATGGCGTTGTTAAAGATTTTGTGAAACTAAAAGCACACCGAGGAGAATTTTCTACCCAACACTGATCTAAAATGGCTGAGCTGCTCACTCAACTTCATCGAAATGGAACACTTGGAGAAAAGAAATGAATGCTGTTGTTAGATGTTGCCAGCGGTTCAACTGAAGGAAAAAACAACAACAAAACATTCACAAACAGTATGTAGAAAGCGGAATGGTGAGAAAAACCAGGCATGGCAGTTACGATTTGGTGCAGGGAACAGGCCTTGACCGGTAATCGCAAAAACTATTGTACCTGCAATTGTGGTCATTGCCTTGAGGGAGAGACACAACTGTGCGAGGAACCCCTGCACAGGCAGGCCCCAAAAGATACGATGGGTTCAGTTCCAGACCCCTGCGATCAAGTGATTATCGCCATAAAGGGAGTCGTAATCTTTTTGCTGATGGAAAGTCATGCCTTCGGTTTGTACAAAAGAAAAAAGAAAAAAAGGCAACATCTGTGAAATGCAATAAAGCAAACAAAGCACAATCAATCGTGTATGCCTGTAGCTGGAGAATTTGGCCTCTTGGTAAAGCAGGTCAGAGACAGCTTTCTTGAGGAAGTGATACTTGAGCTGACACTGTAGGGAAGGATACGTGTCAACAGTGAAGCAGGGAGGAGGAAGTCACCCAGGCCGGCACCAGCATGTACACAGGGCCAGTGGCCACCAGAGCATGACAAGCCTGAGCACTCAGAGGGGCCAGTGGGGGTGACACGTGGGAGCCAAACAGTGCTGGGTGGTGTCCATCCACTCAGCCACTAACCCACTCATTCATTCACCAAACATCTATGAGATGAGAGTCTTCTACGTGTCCCAGGCACCAGGGCAGATAGAGCAGTGAACCAGACAGGGAAGGACTCTGTTTTCATAGGATGCACATTCTAGATGGATAATACATCACAGACTTTTAAAAATTCAGAGTGGTAAGTGCGATGAAGGGAATTAAAAGAGAACAACCACTACACTTACACTTAAAAATGGGTAAGATGGCATGTATATGTATTTTACCACAATAAAAAAAAATATTGAAAACAATAAAAAAATGAACTCTAAACAAATGAATAAAAAATGTGGTTGACGTAGTCACCATTTGGCAACCCACATGGTAATAATTATTCCAAGCAAGAGACCTCATTGGATGCTGAAACTATTGGGGCAAAACTAGGCTTAGAAACAGGGTGTTTTGCACAGTCTCAGAGTGTATTCCCACAAGATACTTGGTAATTGCAAGAGGTAATCAGGAACTTCACAGACACCACCTTCACCAAGTCAAATCCACGTGGGCCTCCTGAGAGGATGCTGGCGGAGACCAAGCACCACCTCCCTGGTGTGCCTGCCAAGAACGCATCATCTGAGCCTCATCATGAGATCACGTCAGACAAATCCAATGAAGAACATGCAGCCAAACAACTGGCCTGGGTCCTTAGGAAATGCCAAGGTGACAAGAGTTAAAGAAAGAGTGGGGAACAGTTGTTCCAGACTGAAGGAATCCAAAGAGACATGATCCTGGATACAATAAAATGGACTAGACATTTTTTAATTTTATTTCGCTATAGAGACTATTAGTGAAACAACTGGCAAAATCTGAAGGAAGTAGATTAGATAATTGGATTGTACCAATGTAAATGGCCTAGTTATGATCGTTATATTTGGTTATGTAAGAGAATGTCTGTGCTTTTAGGAAACACACACTGCGGTATTTAGGAGTAAATGGGCAACATCATGTCTGCACGTTACCCTCAAAAAATTCATAAAGAATTATATATGCGTGTGTTAGATGTATATTACACATGTATATTGTGAGTGAATACACACACACACACACACACACTAGTGGCCTGGAGCACAAAATTCATGTTCCAGGGGGTTTCCTTTAGCCCAGCCTGCACTCTCTTCAATCGAGAACCCTCTGGGGGATGTCTGACTGCAGTTTTAGGCCTGATCCTAAATATATATATATATATATATATATATATATATATATATATATATGGCCCTGAGGCTGAAAAGCACTTGGTGGGTGTGAGGAGCAGAAAGAAGTCCAGTGTGGCTAAAGCTGAGTGGACAGAGAGGACTCTTGCCTTTTTTCTTTTTCTTTTTTAAATATATTTTATTAATATTTTACAGAGAGGAAGGGAGAGAGATAGCTAGAAATGTCGACCAGCTGCCTCTTGCACACCCTCTACCAGGGATGTGCCCGCAACCAATGTACATGCCCTTGACCGGAATCGAACCCGGGACCCTTCAGTCCGCAGACCGACGCTCTACCACTGAGCCAAACCGGTTTCAGCTCTTGCCTTTTTTCTAAAAATAATAGGAAGCAATAATCAATTCTTTAGAGGATAGCAAGGTCCCATTTGCACATTGAAAGCCCGCACTGGCTTCAGCATGAACAACAGAGCAGGGGGTGGGGCGGTGGGCATGGGGAGACCATTTAGAGGCCTTGCACATGTCCAGATGGGGTGATGGGGCTTGGACACCACCGTACACCAGAGCATGCGAGAGATGGGAAAAGTGCATGGGTGTGGGGATGTTCGGGAGACAAAAAATGAAATGGAACTTGGTGGTGACTTGAATGTGCCCCCCCCCCCCCCCCCCCCCGCTGGTCCTCTTCTGTCAAGCTTTGGATCAGTTAATGGAATGGAACCTAAGATTTCAAGGTGAATTATTCAACCCCATTCTTGCTATAGGTTTGGGTTTTGTTTTGTTTCTTATAGACTGCTTTCCTTTTCCAGACAAGTCCTCAAAATACAGAACTAGAGACGGAGCAAATTTGCACGTTGGGGGAAGCCTGATGTGTATGGAAATGGAACTTACCGTGTTTTCCCGAAAATAAGACATCCTCCGAAAATAAGACCTACTTCATGGAAACATAACACATCCCCTGAAAACAAGACCTAGCGCATCTTTGGGAGCAAAAATTAATATAAGACACTCTTATTTTCGGGGAAGCAGGGTAGACACAAAAGGGCGGGGACACAGGCCACATCTCGGGGGTTAACACCGGTTTCTAATGTCCCTGCACAAAGCAGGGACGTGCCCTGTGCCGGGGGCCAGATCCCCTTCCACAGCCAGACCACAGCCCAGGACCCCTTCCCGCAGGGGGAGCAGCCGTCGGTGCCGCCCGGAAGACGCCGGCCCCTCCCTCAGGAGAGAAAGCTCGGCAGATGCTCTGCTATAATGTCCCGTCACTCCAGGGAACGGCACCATTTTTATGATTAATCAGTTGCATAGTCTCAGGGACATATGTGAGGTGAGTATCCAAGGACAACAAAAGGCCCTGCGGAGAGAAGATAAATGGAGCCCGGCCCCTGTAGCTGAGAGTTAGAGAAACAGATTGATCGTATGTATTACATAAATATTTCTCCCTGCAGACTGCTGCCAAAACAAGGGCCATGTTCATCTAAATTCCCCAGGAAATATTTTAAAAAAAACAAAAACCTACCAGTTATGTAAATGGTGGGGCAAAGTTGTCAATAATAAATACCTCCTTCACAGGCGTCAAATAATAAGGAGCTAGTGAGCCTGCAACCGTGATTATCACTTATAAAGTAGCGCCCAATAAATTAACAAAAAAAAAAAAAAAACAAAAAAAAGCTCTTGTGCTCAAAAGGATTCTCCCAAGAAGGCATCAAATCAAGCGGGAGTGTTCCACGTTGCTTTGCAAAGCCCTGCTCAGATGTCAGCGCCTGTGTGAGGCTTTCTGATCTCTCAAGCTGAATTAATAGGCCTGTCCTCTGAGCCCGCTCGCACTGCTCAGTGGGTAGTGGAATTATTCATCAGGGTGAGCCTCTCTGATGATTCTCATCCATCTCAGCACCTCGCATACCGCTCAGCTACCTTCTCACTCCGGGCCTCAAAGAAGATGCAAATATGGAAAAGCATTCGTAGTTACTGAGCTGGCAGCTGCTAACACAGGAAGAATTAATTCGTGGGGCCAGGCCCTCACTTTAGGTGCTCATTCCTCTAATTCCCACCATACCCTTAACGAGGCAGGTACCTCAGCATGAGGAAACGGAGCAAGAAAGGAGAAGAGCCGAAACCGGTTTGGCTCAGCGGTAGAGCATCAGTCTGCGGACTGAAAGGTCCCAGGTTCGATTCTGGTCAAGGGCATGTACCTTGGCTGCGGGCACATCCCCGGTAGGGGGTGTGCAAGAGGCAGCTGGTCGATGTTTCTCTCTCATCGCCGTTTCTAGCTCTCTATCTCTCTCCCTTCCTCTCTGTAAAATATCAATAAAAAATATTAAAAAAAAAAAAAAAGAAAGAAAGAAAGAAAGGAGAAGAGATGCGTCCATGGTCACACTGCTGGGCAGTGGGGAGGATCAGGATTCTAAGTCAGGGAGTCCGACTGCCGTCTCCCAAAGGAGTTGGGAACTCATCGGCCTGGGAGTCAGAACACCTGGCTCACCTATGTATGTGGCGGTGTATTGGCTGTGGCCCTGGGATACTCACTGAGCCCTGCTGGCCTCTGGGATCTCCCAGTAAGCCTAGAGTGCCGGGTCTCATCCGCAATCATCGGCAAGTCAGCAACTGTCCGTGGACTGGACTTCACGCTATTGAGCACACCCTGGGGCTGTGGGGTTGGCATTTTAGCCAAATGTTTTGGGATGGGTTTACTTGAGCATCATTGCTTTCCGGATACCTTTACTCACCTCGTAGCGTTTAAAGACTAGGGGCACTGGGCTAAGGGCTTAAAGACAACAAAGACTTAGCAAAGACTGAAGGACAACTCCAGGAACTAAGAGTCCAACAATGAATTCAAACAAGGGAGCAGTCTAGGGATTAAAACCCACAGCTCTATGCCACGTGCTCTCCCTTCAGGCCACCTGTTTTCCCATCATGCCACCTGTTTTCCCATCATGCCACCTGTTTTCCCATTCATGCCACAGCACAGTCACCTGGGCAAGAGAAACTCGTCTTTTGCTGCATCCTCCTTTTCCTTATGCTTTCTAAACACTTTTAAAAATTTTTTTTAAATATATTTTATTGATTTTTTACAGAGAGGGATAGAGTTAGAAACATCGATGAGAAACATTGATCAGCTGCCTCCTGCACACCCCCTACTGGCGATATGCCCGCAACCCAGGTACATGCCCTTGACCAGAATCGAACCCTGGACCTTTCAGTCCACAGGCTGACGCTCTATCCACTGAGCCAAACCGGTTTCGGCTAAACACTTTTTTTTTTTAAATTTTTGCTTGTTGTTGTTGTTGTTGTTGTCTATGCACATCTCTTTATTTTAACATTTCAAAGAATCACATGCTCATTCTGACAACTTCACCAGGTGTGGCCCCCCAGTAAGTTACACACCCACTCGGGTACCTGGGAGGTTATGGCACAGCACGATTCTCCTGGCTGCTTGCACTTCAGTGTCACGTTTATTGGAGTGGAAATTTCCATGCTTTTCCAGAGCGCTGCAGGTTGGCGCAGGCAGTGGGTCGTAAGATTCTGTCAGGAGTGTGTGTTTCTGACCAATGACAAAGCAGCCCTGGCGGCTCAGAGGCTCTCCCCCTGCAAGAACCTTAAGACTGCTCACTGGTTGATGCGTTGGACTTTTGGCTGCTGGATGGTTTTGAGGAATTTGCAGTGATCCAGGGGTGTTCCGGGACTTCTTTCAGGGTCAGCCTTGGGTTGGGGTTATGCATCAGCAGTCTTGAAGTCAGGTCCCTTACTCCTTCTGGTACAAAGTCAGAGAATGTGAATTTAACCCGAGATGTTCTTTTTTTATTATTATTAATATTTTACAGAGAGGAAAGGAGAGAGATAGAGAGCTAGAAACGTCGATGAGAGAGAAACATCGACCAGTTGCCTCCTGCACACCCCCTACCGGGGAATGTGCCCACAACCAAGGTACATGCCCTTGACCGGAATCGAACCCGGGACCTTTCAGTCTGCAGACCGACGCTCTACCACTGAGCCAAACCAGTTTCAGCCCGAGATGTTCTTTTGTAGGTCTCTTGGTATGCGCTTGCCTCAAAAGGAGGCTTCCCAACTAAAAACTCATAGCAAAGAACTCCAGGGCTCCAGAGACCCACCTTCTCGCCGTGCATTCGGCCTTCAGTCATCTCTGGGGGCAGGTAGTCCGGGGTGCCACAGAAGGTGGTTCTCCTGGAGGATGGGGCGTGGGCGACCACGCAAAATCTGCAATCTTAAGCTCTCCAGCGGATCCAAGGCACAGGTTCTCTGGCTTGATGTCTCTATGAATAACCCTCTTTGAGTGGCAGTCTGACAGGGAAGTTGTCAATCCTGTGATGTAAGTAGGAGTTCTCTGCTCATCAAACCTGGACAGTTTCTGAAGTTCTCTACAGACAGTTCCAAGAGGTGCATATTCCAAAATTAGGTACGCTCTGGTGGCATCCTGGAAATAACCGAACAGCCTGAGAATGTTTGGATGCCCAAGGTGGGACTGTGTTTCTACTTCTCTTCTTATCCGATGCTCCACGCCTGCTTTCTCCAGCTGGGCTTTGAATAAGACTTCCAGAGCCAGGCTGAACTTGCTCTGTTTTTCCCTCGCCAGGTACACATTTCCAAACTTCCCTTTGCCCAGAGGGCGACCAATTTCAAAGTCTTCCAAAATCCATTGCCTATTTTTTGATTCTTCGTTTTCCTGTTTTGAAGCCATTTCCTTTTCCTGTCCATGGTCACATTGCTGGTCAGTGGGGATGATCAGGATTCTAATTCAGGCCTATGAGTGTATTAGCTGTGGCCCTGGGACACTCACTGAGCCCCCTTGGCCTCAGGGGCTGGTGGCTGGGGCTGCTCACGCTTTTGCGTACAATTCAGTGGACTGGACATAAGGCAAGGGCCACTGGTTGCCTGTAATTGCTTCTGCTTCAGATTCAGAACAGGTTTATGGCTGGAGATAAGCTTTTGTGCTTGTGAAGGAACTTGCTGGGAGGAATTCGAAGGACGCAAGACCTGCTGAGCTTGGCCACTATTTGCAGGTGAGAAGGAAATTGCTGAGCCACCAGAACACATTTTGGACAGTTACCAGATGGAATTGTAGTCTTAACCAGCCCTGAAATGCCATTTTCTTTAGATTTGTCCATGATGCCTAGCTGCTCCCCCACTCTCCACACTCCCCCCCCCCCCAACCTGGCCTGGACACCTGCTGGTTCTGGCATCTGACCCAAGGCTGCCGAGTCCTTTGGAGAGCTGAGCCATTAGGTCTCAGAGTCATCTATCTATCTATCTATCTATCTATCTATCTATCTATCTATCTATAAAAGACTAGTATGCAAAGTGTCCCCTCAGGAGTTAAACCAGGAGACTGGGAGTTCAATCTCTTGCTATGACATGTGCTGACACCAGGGGGTGGTGCAGAGCAAAGGAAGGCCCCAGCCGGCAGCCAGCAACTGGGGAAGGAAGGATCTAAACCAGCAGTAGGACAATCCGAGTGGTCTCAGATTGTGAGAGAGTGCAGGCTGGACTGAGGGACCCCTCCTGCCCCCACATAAATTTTGTGCACTGGGCCTCTAGTTTTACCATAAACAGGAGTTAAACTCTCTAGTCTGAAAGCCGATTGGCCTGAACTAGAGAGGTGCTGCCTTTTCATTGGTTCATGGCCACCCCAACGGCCCAGTCAGGTCCAAGAAAGGCAGAGGTGGCACACAGGTGCACTTGCTTTGTAAAGCTTACTGGACTCATGCTGTTCTGGCGCCAGCACCGCTCTCCGGGAGGTCTCTAAACACATTTTTTATTCCAGGGACACTGTCTCTTGATGGTTCAGTGGGTTGGGAACCATTTACAATTTCACACTGACCTTTCTGAAACATTAGTGATAAACAAAGCATTTCCTTTGCACTAAGGGGGATTACAGCTTGAAATTCAGCTTTGTTTTGTACAGTAGGTCAGCTGTCAAAATGGGGCAAAGGCATTTGCTCCTTTTCAGCTGCTGCCTCTGCGTGTGAGGCCACTGTGACCTATGCTTCTTTGGAAAATTATAAATGCATAAAATTTTGATGGTCTCAAAAAATCTTGACCTGTTTTGCTGATAGAGAAAAAAACGGCAACAGGTGTTTTGACATCCTAGATGGGTTACCTCCACCAGGAACTAAGGAAAGAGCTTATATTCATAGCTGAGAATGGAGAACGGCACAATCTCTATGGTTGTTTTTCCCACAGGCCTCTGGGCTCTCCCTTTGAAGGACATGCCTCAGGTGTAATGACCTGATTGCCTTTCTGTGGGTCCTTTCCTCCTCCTCCCCCACCTCCAGGGGTGAGATTAGAAGTGTCACGTACTCACGTACTCACTCACGCAGAGATCAAAAGGAACCTTTAAAAAAGGGGGGGAGGGGACCTTTTCTGGAAACTGTCATACATCTCCCTATCTTTGAGGTTACTGCGTGCTGTATTTGTGAGACTCGGCTAGTATTACGCTGCACTAACTAAGCTCCCTTCCCCTGGCCTGTGTGCTCCCCCTGACCAAGCAAAGAAAAAGAGGGAGAACCAAAAGGAGAGGGAGACCTGGTTGGCTCCTTCTCCTTCAACAGGCTCCTCCCTGCAGGTCCTCCCTGGGAATGCAGGCACGCCCCGTGGCTCTCCTGCTGATTAGGACGTGTGACCACAGCAGTGACCCTTGCCGATCCCCCGTGACAGACAAGGTCTCTGCGCCACTCGGGCAGCCTCCGTGGTCTCTGAGAAGGGGGGAGCCTCTGCCTTTTCGTGGCTTGAAAAGTTGGCCAGCAGAAGCAGTGATGCCTCGACAATGCATTCCGAGTGTATGACTTTACACAGGGCAACTCTACGGTTAGGGAATTGGTGGTGTAGAGAAGAAAGCTCCAAACTCCATTAAAGCGCATCAAAGAAAATGGAATTAGCTTGGGAGTGCAAACACACATCAAGCCATTAAATCACTTAAAAGGCACTTAGCGAAGCATGGTGCCCTACAAGTATGCACACTCAAACTGCTTGGGTTGTCCTGAGCTCAAGTGTTTGGCAGGATTAGACTTGGAGGCTGATGCTAAAAACCTGCCGTTGTCTAGGAAGCACTCTTGTGAAGGACAACGGGAACACATTTTTAACAAGGGCGATCTCCTGGCCACTAATGCTACGGGCAATTGTGTGTGTGTGTGTGTGTGTGGAGGGGGGGGGGGGCAGTCACTGCCAACACCTAGGCAAGATTTGCCTTCCCTTCTCCCTTCCTAACAGAACCTCCCTTTTGTCCAAAATACGCGCCCAATGATAACAACAAAAAAACAACCCTGCATTTTTCAGCCTTCCCTGTGGTTAGACACAACCATTTGATACAGTCTTAATGATGGGCAAGCAGAAATCTTTTGGGAATTTCTCAGAAAGTCTAATTTCCTGATAAAAAATGCTATCCCTTCTCTCTCACCATGTCCTCCTCCTTTCTCTCTGTTTAGAAGGAATTTGGGATATTGGAACGGAAGTAGCTGGTCTTTCAAGAGAAGGGACACGACCAGCTAAGCACGGCAGAGCAGAGAGACAAAAGGAGTCTCACATGTTGGTGCCAGCATGAGCTGCTGTGCCAACCCCAGAATGAAGACCTCTGCACTCTCTAGGTGAGGGAAATAACCCCCTACGGGACTAAGCTACTGTGATTGGGTGTCTGTTTTATGAAGCTGGGGACAATCCTTAATCAATATAGAGTGTCCCCTGTCCAATAAACCTTGGCATTGGTAGAGCAAGTACAGGTCCTTGTTACAAGAACCTTTCCCAACCTTTCCCAGTCATCTTCCTGTCCTAGATGCTTGATGCTTCAAGAGAAGGGTAGACACAGTGTCTCCCAAATTCTATTGACCATGGGAACTTTTATTTCATGTTACATTTATTGACAATAGTGTTCTGCCAAATATAGATTGGGAAGCACCTCTCTCTCCCTCTCTGTCTCTGTCTCTGTCTCTCTCTCTCTCTCTCTCTCTCTCTCTCTCCCTGTCTCTCTCTCTCTCTCTCCTGAGCACCCAGGAAACAACATACCTTCCTAGCATGGACAAGTATAAATTCTTAGCAAAAGTTAAAACATAAAATCATTACAACTTTGCATACTGCACTGAATTGTGTCTCCCCGAAACTGGACCCTATGACTGCGACCTTATTTAGAAATATGGTCTTTGCAGAAAGTTAAGACAAAGTCATAGGTGGGTTTGGGATGGGCCCTAAATCCATTGGAGGTGGCCCTTATAAGGAGACATAAAGAGGCACAGAGGACACACAGACATGGACAAGAAGGCCATGTGACGAGAAGGCCACGTGACTACGGAGGCAGAGGCTGCGAGCCAAAAACAACCAAGGCTCGCCGGCCCCACCGGAAGGCTGGCCCCACCGCGGCCAGGCGGGATTCTTCCCTAGAGCCTGCAGAGCGAGCACGGCCCTGCCCTCGCTTGATTTCAGACGGCTAGCCTCCAGAGCTGTGAGAGAATACATTCCTATTTCTACGCATTGAAGGGGATAAATTTCCAACTGTCATAATTTGTTAAGGCAGCCCTAGGAAGCTAATATGCTATGTAACATTATGACGGAGTTTAAATTGCAATTCTTTCCCTGTATCCAGGGATGAAAATTAAGGATGAATATGGAGCCAAAACCGGTTTGGCTCAGTGGATAGAGCGTCGGCCTGCGGACTGGAAGGTCCCGGGTTCGATTCCGGTTAAGGGCATGTACCTTGGTTGCGGGCACGTCCCCAGTGGGGGGTGTGCAGGAGGCAGCTGATCGATGAGTCTCTCTCATTGATGTTTTTAACTCTCTATCCCTCTCTGTGAAAAATCAATAAAATATATTTAAAATAAAATAAAAAAAGGACGAACATGGAGCTAGGCCATCTAGGGCGCCTGCCTCAGCCCCACCCATCTCCCTCATCGTATTTTAGATTCTCATAAGGAACTTCTCCTCCTGTCTTTTTTTCCATGGCATCAAATGATATCCTGAAAACCCTGACATTAAACAATGAAGATGTTGACATTTAGAAAGAAATGCCCCGAAGAGCAGCTTTTCGGGGGGTTTGCCAGGGATTCTGTGCCCCGCCCCGGGCCGGTGCTTGTCTTCTCTGGGCTCCATTGGCCTGATCTCTGTAACTCCGGGCGGGGCTGGAAGATCCCCACGCTCCCTTCCGCTTGGACATGCTGGGACCCCAGGGGGGATGTCTCCCGTATGTGACATCTGATGCATGTTCCTCAGAAACATAAAGACAGAAAGGCCCTTGCTAGCGCTTACTTGGGGCTCCTTGTGAGCTTTTGGGAGTTCTTTTCTATAGAAGGATCTCTCTTCCTAAGGTAGTTCTTTGAAGCGAACTAGAGAAAGGAACACGGTGTTGTGTTTGGTGCGTTGGAAGTTCTAGAAGAGAGGACTGCTTCCTGTAAGAGAGGAGGCTGTGATGGGAACCAGGAGGACAATAGTGAGTGTGCGTCACCGCTTCCCACCCTCCAGAGAAACTCACACTTAGAAAACCAGCCAATTGTGCACATCACAAAAGCTGTCCTCATTTTATAAACAAGGTTTCTAATGATTTCCTTTAAAATAAACAACACAGATGAAACCGTTTTTTGGCTCAGTGGTAGAGCGTCGGTCTGCGGACTGAAAGGTCCCGGGTTCGATTCCGGTCAAGGGCATGTACATCCCACCGGGGATGTGCAAGAGGCAGCTGGTCGATGTTTCTCTCTCATTGACGTTTCTAGCTCTCTCTCTCTCTCTCTCTCCCTCTCTCTCTCTCTCTCTCTCTCTCTCTCTCTCTCTCTCTCTCTTCCTTCCTCTCTGTAAAATATCAATAAAATATATTTTAAAATAAAAAATAAAAGATAAAATAAACAACACAGCACACTAATGGCTTCACCTACTCTTCTTAATCTAAACAACCCTAGTTCCTTCAGATGTCTCTGTACAAACTAGCATCCATCTACCTGGTGTTCGCTGCTCCCTGAACCCCAGCCGCTTGTAAGTGTGATGTCCACCCCAGAGCACGATACTAGCACTTTCAAAACTGACACACACACAAAGGAAGCTTAGGAAAGGAATATATCTTGGAGCTTAACTGTCATTATCTCACTCTATCCCACAAGTTACAGAAAATGCAGTGACGTCATGAGAAAAGTGTCCCGGCTTTTTGCAAGGACACACTAGACCCAATGTCTTTATAGGGTACATCGCAATACTGTAATGATCAGACATAAAAAATTTTAATGTGTTAGATGCTTGTAACCCTGCCAAAGGTGGTTTGAGGAAGCCAAAGAGACTATAAATTCTGTGACACGCACACCCTGTGGACATTTGCAGCTAATTTGTGCTTTTAGCAAGGTCACGGAAACTTTAAAATAAGATACTGTCTCCACAATTCTCTGTGTATCAATACACTATTGACTATTATATTTTTTAAAAGAAAAAAATAACCAAGATAATAAATTAGATGTTTTAAAGACATAAGCTACGCAGGGTTGTAAGTTATAAAGTTTGTTTACTCAATCCACAAAGATTTGTTTATTGCCTATTATGTGTGTCTACCTTTGTAATCCAAAAAAATAAATTAATAGTATCATTTGTCTTACAGGGTTGTCGTAATATTTAGACTTTAAATGCATAAATATACAAATGCATATTGTTGTCTCAATCAGCTTGGGCAGCTATAACAACATACCATTTCTGGCCAAAACCGGTTTGGCTCAGTGGTAGAGCGTCGGTCTGCAGACTGAAAGGTCCCGGGTTCGATTCCGGTCAAGGGCATGTACATTGGTTGCGGGCACATCCCCAGTGGGGGGTGTGCAAGAGGCGGCTGGTCGATGTTCCTCTCTCATAGACGTTTCTAGCTCTCTATCTCTCTCCCTTCCTCTCTGTAAAATATCAATAAAATATATATTTTTAAAAATACCATTTCTGGCTTATAAACAACAGAAATTTATTCCCCACAGTTCTGGCGGCTAAAAATTCAAGACCAAGGAGCTGATAGAGTCAGTGCCTGGTGAGGGCCGTTCATAGAGCCCTGATGGAGGCAGGGCCGCTCTGCTCATTGCTTGTTTCTCAATGAAGTCCGAGGCACATAGCAAGGTGGGTGGGGGTGGGAGAGAAGATTTAAAGAACGAGGGACTGAATTAGTTAATTTGGAGAGTGAGAAAGTCAACACCTTAGGATTGCCAGGTAGTGCGGGGAGCTTTTCTGAGACATTTGGCCAGGTGTTGGAGAAATCCCATGCCTTCCCATCGCATGCTTCATTTCTCCAGAAATGTGCTGTTCTAATGCATGAGCCATGACTTATGAGAAAGTGCACCTTCTCCATCAATCCTCGCTATTCCTGTAAGCAGTTATTATGTTAAAGGTCGCCATCAGCAGAGCAAGGCTAGACAAGGGGGTCACCGAAGAGCCACATCAAGATGATAAGAAAGGACAGAAGCCTTCTGTCTCCTCCAGGAGCTTTATGGCTGGTGGTAATGCACGACTTCTAACGACATGAAAGCACAAGATATCTCCAGAGAGGAAGTCTTTCCTTCTCACAGTTCACAAGAACTGCTGGGTCTCTCATGAGACTAGTACTTTGGTAAACAACACCACATACTGTTAATTGCCTTAAGTGAATTTTGAACAAGCCCAAAGTCAATAACGCCTCCTCGGTTACCTTCCTTGCAGCTTGGAAACCAATGTCATTGAACAATCTCACAATTCTTCGCAGCGTCCCCTAATTCTGCTACATAAAGCCCATTTCTGTGATCCAAAAATCAAAAGTCTAAAGCCTGGCTCTCCCCTGAGCTCACTGTTCTCTCACAACACAACCCACATACTCGGGGCCTGAGTGCAGTGTAGACACCCTCTTTGTGCCCTATGCCCACCTCCATTTCCACTGCTTCAAAGACCTCATTGTCTTGGGAGCACACATCTAATATAGATTTCCCATCAGCCCCCTCCCCTAGTGGCTGTCTTCTACCACTCTCCTGGTCTCTCCCATAATGCACTGATAACTCCATCATCTTCCTCTCTATGGTTACCCTTCCTCATTCCCGATGACCTCAAATACACACCACACAGGCACCCATGCAACACCCAGCCTCATGATTCCTTGGCTACTAACACCAATCATCTCTCCATTCACCCCAGCCCCAGCCACCCAATCCTGTGGTCATATATCCTAGATCTTGATGTCACCAATAAGATCACCACCTCCGCCGAAACCGGTTTGGCTCAGTGGATAGAGCATCGGCCTGAGGACTGAAAGGTCCCGGGTTCAATTCCGGTCAAGGGCACGTACCTTGGTTGCGGGCACATCCCCAGTGGGAGGTGTGCAAGAGGCAGCTGGTCGATGTTTCTCTCTCATCGACGTTTCTAACTCTCTATCCCTCTCAATTCCTCTCTGTGTAAAATCAATAAAAAATATATTTTTTTTAAAAAAGATCACCACCTCCAACATCTGGATTTCACACCCTTCTCCTGGACCATCCCCTTCCAGCCTACCTCCTCGGATACCACCCCTCCAGAGGCAAATCTCCAATGTCTCTGGGACTTCCAGTCCACTTTTTCACCATATACTCCTCAATCTCACTCTTTACACCTCTCCTTGTCTAGACTAAACTAGCTTGTCCAGCTGGGTAGCCATTCCCTTGCAAAAAACTTCGGACTCCTCTGTCCCTCTCCCCTCCACTGTTTTCACCTCACAGAGCCCCCCCTTTGGTTAAATGTTACATGACTTTGCTCCACGTGTGCATCTGAGCAGTTGACCCCTGCACACAACTGTGTGGACAGGAGTTATTTCAGAACTTCCTGTACACCTTTCAAGTGTTTTCTTACCATTGCCAGGCAACTTGCCCTTCCTTGGTGTAGACTCTTTAAGAAGATCGGTTCCCACCTTTTCATCTCTCTTCAAATCTCCCCCACAGCCTCCTCACCCCTACTCTCAGTCAGGGGTGTTGTTTCCAATAGTGTAATGAAATGCTTGAAATCAGCCAGCACTACCTCAGTCTCTGACCCAGTCTCACCAACCCACCTGTGTCAGCTGTATGTCCCAAAGGAGATTTCCCTGGCCAATCCGGCTAAAGTAGCCTCCGCCACTCACTCTCCTTGTTACCTGAATTTACCTTTTGCATAGCAAGTACCAGTGTCTGGCCCTGTCTGTGTGTTTGCAGGGTTAGCATATTTCTCTCCTCACTAGCGTGTGACCTCCTGGCTCACCAGGGCATCCCCAGCACCTGGAACAGTAGTTGCTCATAGAGGGTGGTCAGTAAACACTTGTTGAGTGACTAACTGACTGATATGCACAGGCAAACCTTACAAACTTACCTACCGCTGTGATACAGGGCTCATCATTGCGAGTATACACCAAATCACATTTTTAGAAGTTCTCATTATTGGAAAGCACACATAACATGAAATTGACCACCTTAACCCTTTCTATGTGTACAGGCCAGTGAGATTAAATTCATTCATAATGCTCTACAACCATCAGCACCATCCATCTCCATAACTCTCTTCACCTGGTAAAACTGAAACTCTGAGGATCCCATTCAACAGTGACTCCAGGTGCACCCACTCCAGCCCCTGGCAACCACCATTCTACTTTGTCTATGAACTCAACTATCCTAAGTACCTTATGTAAGAGGAATCATAGAGTATTTGTCTTTCTGTGGCTGGATTATTTCATTTAGTGCATGTCTTCAAGGTTCATTCAGGCTGTAGCATATGTCAGAACTTACTTTCTAATCCTGAATAATATTCCATTGTACGCACATACCACACTTTCCTCACCCATACTCGAGTCACTTCTGGGTTTTAGCCATTGTGAATAGTGCTGCTGTTTATGTGGCTGTACAAACATCTCTTCGAATTCCTAAATCAGTTAATTTAAATAGACGTTTTCTTAAACATATTTTACCAGAGGCCCGATGCATGAAAACTCGTGCCCTGGAGTTCTGGAGCCCTCAGGGGCAGGAGGCGACCCGGAGATCAGGGGAAGGCGATGCCCCCATCACACCTCTGCTGTTGCCACTGCCAGCAGTGCAAGCCTCAGCCCACCCTGGTTACCTGTGCCTCAGGCCAGCCCTGAGCAGCTGGGGGTCTGCAGGGACTGAGGGACTCTGGACCCAGGCATGGAGCAGCCAGACCCGCTGTGGGGCAGGCCCGGCCATGCCGTGTGCTTGCTGCCCTGGCGGGGCTGAGGGGACTAGACACCATCATCTTGTGTCTGTGGGTGCCACCATCTTTGAGGGTGTGGCAGTCAATTAGCATATCCCCTCCTCATTGGCTGTGGGTGCTGCCATCTTAGTGAGGGTGTGATGCTCAATTAGCATATCCTCTCTTTATTAGATAGAATGCAACCTCCCTTTCACACACACACACACACACACACCGCAAAATTAAAAGTAGGGCTGCTCTCCGGGTCAAATTCATCTGTTTGAGAGAGATATTACTGAACTAAAAGTATAAAGAACAGAATTTGGAGTAAGCTAATAAAAAATAACGGAATCAATATTACAACTGTCTTGCTCTGTTCCTCCCTCTGTCCCTAAGGAGCAGCCTCTCGTAACGCAAACCACAAAACCCTCCAGAGAAGAACTCCAGAAGCAGCCGGTGCAGGAGGGAAGGATCAGATACCCCAGCGCCTGACATCCCTCCCGACATCCTCTTGGGCAGCTCTCCCCGTGTCCCCTCATTCTGCTCACCCTGCCCGCCCTCTGCTCTGCCTTCACTCCCCCTACGAGACTAAGAAAACATGCTTCCCCTGTTTGCCTGAGCATGGCAGAGCCTCGCTGACATTTAAAAGACAAAAAAAACAACCGAAGAAGAGATCTGTGACATTCAAACACATGAGACGATGCTCAGTGTCATTGATCACTGGGGAAATGCAAATTAAAACCACAATGAGATACTACCCCACACTTATCATAATAGTTAAAGTGTACACACATGCACACACACACACACACACACACACACACAAATACCCAGTGCAGAGTAATTACAACTCCCCTACATGGCTGGTGGGCATGCAAAATGATGCATACAGTCATTTTGGAAACCTCTGGCAGTTTCTTACAAAGTTAAGCATATATAGGACAGAGAATTACAATCTTGTATTTACACAAAAGCTTGCATGTCAATATACACAGTGCCTTTATTCGTAGTTGTTAAAAGTGGAAATAACTCAAATGTCCTTTAGTGGGTGAGTGGCTAAACAAATTATGGTACAGCCATCCAAAAGAATATTATTCAGCCATCAACACAAATGAACTATTAGTGTCAAAACAACAGGAATGAATCTCAAAAATATTATACAAAGTGAAAGAAATCAGACACAAAAGACTATACTGTATGATCCCATTTATATGACATTCTAGAAAAGGCTAGACCAAAACAGACGGGCAGTTTTCAGGGGTCGTGGATGAACAGAGGAGATTTCCTACCAAGGGATACGAGGGAACTATTTTCTATCTTGATTGTGGTGGAGGTTACACGACTGTATTTATTTGCCAAAATTCATAGAACTATACATCCAAGGAAGGTGAATTTTATTATATGTATACTATCTCTCAATAAGCTTGACTTACATAAAACACAAATAAATAAATTTTAAATAACCTTTTGGACCTACACCTGAGTCTCTGTGCAGAGGGCCCAGGCTCCAGCTGTGGTCACTGATTAGTTCTTCCACGAGGCTATTAAAAAACGACCTCTGTATAATGCTGGGCCAATACAATAGTAAATAGACCAGCAACACGAACAGCATAAGAATAAGTCATTTTTTGAAACCTAGTTTCTGATCCTGGGGTAACCTTCTCACCTTGAAGGACCCCCGTATGAGGCAGTACCTGGTCTGGTGACCCCAGGCTCCTTCCAAGGTGCCATCTGGGAGCTGGGCCCACCTCCATCGCAGCCCCTCCTTGAATAGAGCACAAAGGCCCTTACTCCAGATCCACAGCCACCTGAGCCCTCTGATGGGCAGAATCAAAAGGAGTGACATCCTGGAAGGCAGAGCCCACTTTCGCTGCCTTGTCCGGGAGCCTCACCCACACCACCTCACCAGCAGGGCAACAAAAGCCTCGCTAAACTGTGTGCCGACGGACAATGGGAATGACCACATGGGAACAGAGACCTTGTCCTCCACGCCTGACTTAAACGGAAGTGGGGAACTTCAAAGAGGAGACACCCAGGTAATTTCAGATCGGTACGGGGGCCTGCGGTGCAGATAGAAGCCTCCCTCTCCTGGCCTGCTCCTCATTCCCCAGCAGACTCCATCTTCCTGCAGACCCCTGAGGAGCCCAATTCACCACAATAAAACAAGGCTTCATTGCCTAACTACAGCTATAGATCTGCTTTATAACACTGTCAACTTAATTAAGTATTGCTTCCTGGGTGTCCCAGTTGCAAGAACTATGAGGTTTTGTCCTGTTATTATAAATCAGCCTAACAGATGTGTCCTTTGACAATATTCTCCAGCTATTTTTTTTTGTTTGGGGTTTGAAGCTGACTCATGTTCAACATCATGGTTAAGAGGAAAAGCTCCAGTTTTAATAAAACAGTAAACGGAACAAAACAGAAGAAAAATCTTAATTATGGAAAAATTTGAAAGTATACAAAATTAGATAGCACGCTATCATATACCCTTAGTATCCACCATCTAGCTTCTGAGTAGACTGCAGTTTGCCCGAGGGAGTCCGGGTTATGCCTCTTATTCCAATGTAATTGCTAATGGCACCTCCTTGCACTCTAAAAGGTGCCAGTTTAGATGATAGCTAATAATTCCCAACTCAATAATTATCAGCTTATGGATTTATCTTAATTCACCTCTAACCCTACTTATCCCTCTATAAAAGTGACGATTTTGAGATAAATCCTAGATATTATATTATTTCATCCATAAATATAATAGACATTAAAAAAAATATTTTGGGAGATATTAATTGGGGAACTTATCTGCATATATGCATGATATAGACAATAGTGTGGTGAAGGCCTGGTGTGCAGGGCAGAAGGGGTCAATGGGGGGGAAAAGGGAGGACATTTGTGATACTTTCAGTGATAAAGATAAATAAATAAATAAATAAATAAATAAATTCTTTGACATCCTTAATCTTGGTAGATCTCCAGTTCAGAACGAAATATAACAAGTGCAGGCTTCAGAGCTGACATCGGTTTTACAGCCTGTGACTTTAACAGAGTTAAGCTATATATAGAAGGATCCCCAAAACTGTTTCAGTCTTGATAATGATTGCTAACGCTAAAAAAATGAAGCGATGATCTCCAAATTAGATGGAAACATAGAGGCAGAGGAAATTTCTTGTGCAGATTTACTTCCGGAACAAAGAGCCTTTAGCACCCTCAGATCGCTCCTTCTCATCCAGGTAAAGAAAGCCAACAGCCCTCCCCCCTCTGTGAGCTCCCTTCCTTTCCCTGGTAGGCCCTTACTCTCTGGGTGAATCAGGTATTGGCAGCTCTGCCATATGATCTTGCATAGCACCTGGGCCGTAACTGTGACCCAGGTCCCTAGGAGCATCGTCATCTTCCCTTGATCCTTACTTTTATCCCAATCTCTTTTAGACTGTTAGCCAAACTCTCCTTTCTAACTTGTCACTTCCACTTCTCTGGAGCCTCCGAAGAGACACCACGGAGCTTATCAGAATTGTATGTAAACTAGAAGTCCATCATCTCTGAGTGGGGTGGAGGGTTTCAATGTTTCTGGACTTCTCTAGCTGGGAGACGATATTGGACTGAGTTGATAGTAGAGCAGCTAGTGGAAGGCATTTTCATAACAAAGAAAAGCGAACTTCATGAGGGTTCGAATTTAAATCATGGCCACGCCAGTAGTTTGTTTTATCAGTGCCATGCATTACTTGATTGAAAATCAATGCTGGTGGTTTCCAATTCCAGGTGGCAGGCCTAACCCACCTATTCCTAGCTTTCATTTTCTCCTATGACAATTGATTATAAGTAAGGTGACCAGATCGTCCGGGTGTTGGCGGGACAGTCCTGATTTCTAACAATTTTTCCCGCATCCCACGGCATTTTTAAAAAGTCCCAATTTTTTTTCGTTGAGACCGGTTTGGCTCAGCGGATAGAGCGTTGGCCTGCAGACCCAGGTTTGATTCGGGGTCAGGGGCACAGGCCTTGGTTGCGGGCACATCCCTAGTGGGGGGTGTGCAGGAGGCAGCTGGTCAATGTTTCTAACTCTATCTCCCTCCCTTCCTCTCTGTAAAAAAAATCAATAAAATTAAAAAGTCCCAATTTTTTGAAAGAATCTTTCCAATGTTTCCAATCTTACCAAATATTGGGACTTTTTTAAACAGCCGAGGGGTGCGGGAATAAAGCAGATGAGGAGCTGGTGACTAATGTTTGAAGCCTCAACCTGGATTTCAGGCAGAGGATGCTGGAGCCAAGGAGGCAGGTGACAGATGTGTCTAGCAGAGCCCTCAAGATGTCCCAGCCTCAGGGATGGCAGGTATTATGGAGGAGGTATTATGGAAATAAAGAGACTGAATGCAGGGGCACACATTGCAGGTCTATCTGTGGAGCAGCAGACCCTTCCCACTCCCTGCACATGCAGTGGTCCTTAACCAAGGACTCAGCTGTCATTACCTCTGTATATGAAAGTAGTCTGTGCATCTGCTGCTGGTTCTGAGCTTACCAACTCGACCACTGGATGGGTCTTCTTAGAGAAGCTGCACGCTGTGACGGTGAACTAGAACAGCTGAGACGGTGCTGGAACCCCCAGTGAAACAGAAACCTTAGGACTTCACCCTGGGAGCCTTTTTCAGGTACTGGCCCAAGGGGTGGGATAACGGAGCCCTGAGAAGGATATGAAATCCTAGCCTGTTATTGTGCAGCAAACAATTTCAACCCTGTCAGATAATGAACACTTTCAGAGTTTTCAGCTTTTAGAATTACCTTATAGACAGATCATGGAAACCTACTATAACCATGGATCAGAATGAATGTTTCATCAATGGTGATAATGCAAAGGCAAACGTTCAGCTAGAGCAGTGTTTCCCAAAGTGTACCCCCAGGGGCACGGGAAGAGTTTGGTAGGGGTATGCACTGCACCGTGCTTAGCTGCGCCTGATTCTACGTTCTCATGAGTCAAGTCAAGACAGTCTTGTGAAGCGTGAGATGGTCCGGTGTGCAAATAAATGTTATTTATAATATAACTTTTATTTATATTTTATTATGAATAATTTTATTTTTTGTTGATTATAGAAAAACAAATATATTTTGATTGTTATTAAAATGCATCCTTTTTTTGAGGAGGGGTACTCAGCGTTATGAAAATTATAGAAGGGGTACACATATGTCAAAAGTTTGGGAAACACTGAGCTAGAGGAAAGGAGGAAGCGGTGGTAATAGCCTTTCTTACAGAGTTGAGAGTTAAATGGCCCAATCAGCGGTCCATGGAATGGAAATCTGGTTTGAATAAATGCATTGTCTGGAAGAGCAAGGATGGAAGGCGGTGAGGAGATGTGAAGTGTAAATACGCTACATTCTTGACTTTCATGGCAGAAAGTCACTGAGTGATGATCGAAGCTGATAAATTCATAGCAGCAGTAGCATCTGCATATTATTTGAGATACAGATGGAACTCTAGCAGGATAGAAAACAGCTAAACGTGGTGTGCCTGTGGCTAAAGGATTTGGGGTGGGGCGGGAATTGCTGCTTTTTGTTAGCAGCTCTCGGTCTTATTTGATTTAGTAAATACACACTTTGCATGGGAACAGAAGAAAAATAACGGCCGAAACCGGTTTGGCTCAGTGGGTAGAGCGTCAGCCTGCAGACTGAAGGGTCCCAGGTTCGATTCCGGTCAAGGGCATGTACCTTGGTTGCCGGCACATCCCCAGTGGGGGGTGTGCAGGAGGCAGCTGATCGATGATTCTCTCTCATCAATGTTTCTAACTCTCTATTCCTCTCTTTAAAAATATATATATAATGTATATATATGTGTGTATTTTTTAAAGAAAAATAACGGGATGTTTTATGAAATATGAGAAAGGAAGTCTCCTGCACAGAACCGTTGGAACAGCATGGAATGGGTTAAGCTGGATACTGCATAACTATGGTAACAGATGTAGCTAATTTAGGACACAAATGAGGGTGTGGGAAGGCTCTAAGAGAAATGTGCGAGGAGGGAAGGAGAATAAGTTCTCAGATCATCAGCATGGATGCTCTGCCATCTGACACAAGTAAAGGAGGAAGGAACGGAACCCACCCTCACTTTTCTGGTGTCTTTTCACCACAGATTTTTTAAAGGTAAACGTCAAGAAATTCTTATAGAGGCTCCATGCTGAGCCAAAACAGCAAACACGATGAAACTCATACTCGGTAAAATCATATCGGTGGGAAATCGTGTCCGTTGTTAAATGAAGTCCTATCTTCATTAAGGCCCCATGCATTTCAAAGTTTAATAACTTCATTTGTTCCCGGAGAAAAACAATTTACAAAGGACATTCAGACACATATGTATTGACTCCCCCTTCCATAAACCGATTCACAACTTAGCGCCAGCACTTAACTACCCTTTCAAAGGGCCACCGGAACATGATCAAAGGACCATGAAAATGGGACCAGATCCGCATCCCTCCCGGTCACCAGGAAGGCAGCCATCCCCACGGCAGAATCCGTGAGGAGTCGACGTCTTTGCAACATCAACTCTCCCATCCCAACATGACATTTGATTTCTGGAGTAAATATTGGCAGTTCAGCTTTTCCGTGAAAATTGTCCATTTGCTCAAGACTTTCACATAAGTGAGGATACAATAATGCAAAGTGTTCTTACGATTTCAAACCTCTTCTTCTCCCCTTTCCTTTGTCCCACGTATTCCTTTCTGGTGTTGTTAAATTTTTTTAAATCTTAATTAGGCTTGCCAGCAGTCTGTCTATTTGGTGAGCTCTTTCGAAGGTCCAACTTGCTGACAGGAAGTGGGAGGAGGGAGTATAAAGTGAAGAAAAGAGCCTGTGAATGGTGTGGAGGCTGATGGAGAAAAGGGAGGGGAAGCAAGGGGGGGGGGGCAATGTCCAGAAAGATGGTGGTTCAGTCCACCTAGCGGGTAGAGTGAGAGGAAGGATGATGTGAGCAGTAGAGGTAGGTAAGGAGCGTGGGCTTTATCCTGAAGGTAGAGGAAGGAGGAGATCCGATGTTTGTTTAGGAAGGGTCGCTGTGGATGGATGGAGGGAGGTCGGGCTCCATGTCAGAGGAGAAGGGGGAGGCTCTGGAACAATCCGGAGCTCCAGCCAGCAGTAGGCTGGCTGTGAGAGACAGAAACCCAGGAAAACTGGCCCGGACAGGATAGCGGGCGGCCTCATCAGCATAGGCACCCAATTCTGGGCCCATGGAACCTGCTAGAACTGGAATCACGAGGGAGCCAGTGGCTTCTTCTCTAAATCGGCCAGGGAAGTTTCCCCTCATGTCTGGTGTTGGGGAGTGAGGGGTGTCATTTTTTTTTTTTAGTCTCCTCACCCTGTTCCCCTCCCCTATTGGGTCTGATAGACCAAAGATTCCAAGTCCTCACAGGCCCATGCCGGCTCCAGTCAGAATGTGTGTGTGGATGGGCTGCAGCGTGTCAAAGGGTCCTTAGAGCTGCCACTCCCAAAAGCCAGAGGGATTTGCTACTTGTTTTGATAAGTTTTTCCAGCCACTTCAAGGCTGGGCCTAGAAAAGACCACGCCAGGTATCCCCCGGAGCCCTGAAACTGGTTTTCTGGCAGCCACATCCTAAACCCCCTGGCTTCTCGGTCCTGCCTGGGCTACTGGGGGTGAGGTCCTGCGTCACATCAAATGCATTAGGAATGTTTACTCCTGTGCAAGTGACGTTTGTTTATGTACTCGTGTATCTTCATTTTTAGCTGCACCTGTTGGGGTGACCAGAAATGACGTGACTTGAAGCTAGCTTTGTGAAAGCCCTACTTCCCTGGGGCTCCCGTGGCATGTGTTCAGATTGGGGGTCCAGACACTGAAGGTGGAGGTGCTGACAGAATTCCTAGAGCCCTCCCTCTTCCTGTCCCCACCAATCATGCCACAACCCACCCAGGCCTGGTGCAGTGAGCCTGAGGAATAGTCTAGGGCTCACCTGGGAGAGAGCGTCCTTGCGCCTGCCCAGGAGGGATCCTTGTTGAATCGTGGGCTGGCTGATGTTGGTTGGCACCATTTGTACCTTATCTTCCAGAGAGCCCTTCAAGATGCTGGGCCCGCCGAAGCGGGTTTGGCTCAGTGTGTAGAGCATCAGTCTGTGAACTGAAGGATCCCAGGTTCAATTCCGGTCAAGGGCATGTACCTTGGTTGTGGGCACATCCCCAGTAGGGGGTGTGCAAGAGGCAGCTGGTCGATGTTTCTCTCTCGTCGACGTTTCTAGCTCTCTCTTTCTCTCCCTTCCTCTCTGTAAAATATCAATAAAATATATATTTTTTTAAAAAAAGAAGAAGCGGGGCCCCTTGGTCCCGCCCTGTCTTCTGAAACCAGAATGGATTTGTCTTGATCTTGCTTTGCCTGGCACTGTCTTGGTTTCAGGACTGCAAGTCCCTCATCCCAGGAAACCCATCAGTCCTGGGCAATCAAATATAAAAATGTCTGTGTGACGTACATATGCTTATGTCTATGATAGGTATATATTAAAATCTACCAAAGACATGATTATAATGGGAGACTAACATATATCTTATCATCTTAGATCATGAGATACAAAGAAAAATTTTAAATAGGTTTGAATAAAATCAATCAATAAATGTGATTTAATCCATACAGCTAAACATTGTGCTACACAGAGAATAGACTTTTCCTTCCTCCTCATTTCATAAGATTGGCTAACCTTTCATGGGTAGTTTATCTTGCTGAAGACAGAGGCAGGATTGGATATCACTGCCTTAAAATCTTTTCAGGGCACAACTATGGCAGTCAAGGTACATGGAGTCAATTATTGGGGCTGCAATTTCTCTTCTAGATATTCAAATTTATATTCTAAGAATCTTGGTTATGGCCTGGTACACAGGTCAAAATGCCAAAACACACACACACACACACACACACACACACACACACACACAAAAAAAAACCTGCATAGAAATCCCTTTTGAAAGAAAAAATTTTCTCATGGGCCAAGACTTACCTTAATTCACTTTTATTAAAATGTAACTTAAATATTACACTCATAAGGACAGTTCTAAATACTTATACTTTATAGCTTTTACATAGCTAAAATAGGAAAAACAAAGATGTAAATAAATACAACTATCAAACTTTAAAATGTCAAATGAATAAAATGAATTCACAGCAACACCATTTGGGGTTTAACAATAGAAAGAGGTAGTACATGTTATCATTTTCTGGATATTGACTTCAGCAATCCAAATGCAGACAACACATAAGCATGTTGTGCAAAACAATATTAGTAACATCAAAAATGTGTCTAATGTAAGAAGATACTATCAAAACCATCCTAGAGTGACTACATAAATGAGGTGCCATTTCATACTAAAAAAAATAGTGATCATCTCTAACATTTGTTGAACCTTACTATATGCTCCACGTCTTTCACATGCGATACCTCTAATCCTCACAATATCATATGAAACCAATACCACATATTTATCCACATGTTATCATCAGAAGAAACTGAGGAACAGAGAGGCTGACTAACTCACCCGAAGTCTCACAGCTAGTAAGTAGAGAAGGGAGTCTGAAGTCAGGCAGTCTGGCTCCACCTAACCATTGCACCAAATTATCTAAGTCATTGCTCTGGATTATCAGAGAGTTACTAACTCTGCATTAAATAGAAATCTAATCTAATTAGTGATGAAACCAGCAGCAGTAGCTTTTTCATTTTTTTTTTACTACAACACCTGCTGCTAATAAATTGCTGAGGCACTGTCCATATGCGGGTGGATCTGGCATGAGAGTTGTTTTCCCTGCCAGTGCAGCAGTGGTCGCCAGGAACAGTTCTTTTGAGTTTGGCAAGCCAGTGCCCTGCGCAGGCTCACCTCTCTCTCCACATCCCTGTTTCCATTCCCCTCCTCATCCGTGCTGGCACCTGGCTCACATGGGAAGATGCCGAGGGTCAGGCCCAGCATTGGCTTGGGGGTGGCCGTCAAGATGACCCAGAACAGCCGAAACCGGTTTGGCTCAGTGGTAGAGCGTCTGTCTGCGGACTGAAAGGTCCCAGGTTCGATTCTGGTCAAGGGCATGTACCTTGGTTGCGGGCACATCCCCGGTAGGGGGTGTGCAAGAGGCAGCTGGTCGATGTTTCTCTCTCATTGACGTTTCTGGCTCTCTATCTCTCTCCCTTCCTCTCTGTAAAATACCAATAAAATATAAAAAAGGAAAAAAAAAAGATGACCCAGAACACATTTTTATTATTTGTTATGTAAGACTATCATTGGAATGAAACCACTAATTTTAGAGAAATTTTACAGATCCCTCAAATGACATATATCCTCAGAACTCTAGGGGCCGGAGAGGACCGTGGTGTGGTACCCCAAGCTCACATGGAGGGACACTATAAAACACAGCTGAAGGCAGCCCAGCCCTGTCTTTGACAAAGACATGGTTAACGATCACTCCAAACACTGTATCATATTTGGAGAAAAATTGTTAATTGTGTCTTTATGTTCTGGACATGTGATGTTTTGTGTTTGTGTTTTTCCTGCACAGCTCTTAACACAATATGTAATTGCATATTTATTGGAGAGATTTATCTTTTTTAAAATATATTTTATTGATTTTTTTACAGAGAGGAAGGAGAGAGGGCTAGAGAGGTAGAAACATCGATGAGAGAGAGACATCGTTCAGCTGCCTTTTGCACACCCCCTACCGGGGATGTGTCTGCAACCAAGGTACATGCCCTTAACCGGAATCGAACCTGGGACCTTTCAGTCCGCAGGCCGACGCTCTATCCACTGAGCCAAACCGGTTTCGGCGGAGAGATTTATCTTGACTGTCTCTTTCTTGCATTTGTCTGTAAGTGCCCTCAGGGCAGAGACCATGTCTGTGTCTTACAGAACGTGGAATGTTTGTTGAGTGAACGAGTGAGTGAATGAGTCAAAAAATAAATAAAACCTAAGTCATGGGCTGGCCAATTTCCCTTTGTGCATCAGCTACTGCAAAATGGACAGTTGGATTTGTTCCCCCCCATGAAGGTGGAGAGGGTCTTATGCTTGTGCTTTTGCATTCATCTCATTCTTAACACCATCTTATGTCTCTGCCCTCGGTTTCCTGTTTTTCTTTCCCATGTACTTCTTAGTTTATGTTTTGTGAATCCCTGTAAACTGCCTTAAATCCCTTGTGGAACAAGGTGGGTAATAAATATATTTACCAAAGCCTGGTAAATATATTCACTACCTACCTTGTTCCACAAACAAACACATTTATCACCTGTAAACGCGTAAGAACAGCGGAGGTTTGATAATTCCAGCATGATACTAATATTTAAAAGCAAATTCAGCCCCAGCCTAGAAACTGCATGTGGTGCAGTGTGTTTGTGACACGTACATGTCTAACGGGGCTAAGCAGTTCGGGGGAGAAGAAAGAACACAGGGCTTGCTACAGAAATGCTATGGATTTTGGATCGGAGGACGATTTATTGTTAGGGGTGCTCCAAGATGTACTGACAGCAGGCTAATACCGGAAAGTTTGCTGCCACTGCGTCCTATTGGGGTGGGGCTTTGGGCAAGATCCAGGGCCACAGGCAACGAGAAATGCCTGGCCACGTTTCGGGATGAAGGTACAACATGATACAGGGAGCACACGTTCAATGGTCTAACCCCCCTTTTTAACAATCTCCAACATTTAGTATTCGCTTGCTAGCGGGCAGACGCCTGCAAGGCTGAAACTTCAGTCACCTCCTCTGGTCTTACTCATTTAAAGTGCTTTCACTTCAAATGTTGACCAACGACTTCCCCCCTTCCAAGTAAGGAGACATCATTTCCAAACCCCACTCCGGAGGACACCCCTCACTCACCGCCCAGGGCAAACAGCGGACCCACCTGCCAAAGCCCCTGTGAGTCAGTTGAATTTTAGATGACGGACTGCTAGAGGAGGAGGAGGGAAGAGTGGGTGCAAGGAAACAGACGGGTAATAACGATGTGTCACAGATAAATGACAATTTTTTTTAAAAAAAAAAAAGAGTTTGATAGGGTGTGGGCTGGTGCCTTTTCTTTCTCTTCCCCTTCCATTGGGGGAGGGAGAGGCAGGTTGATTAGAGAAGAAAAGGAAGGGGGAGTAAAAGGCAAGACAATAGGCTACACCCCAGAGCCTGATCAGCATCCTAAAGCAGCCTGCCCCTCCCAGCCTTCCCCTCCCGGGCCCCAGGTAGGCTTCGGTGGAGATTTCAAAACCAGCAGCCGCTGGGCCCCCGCCCTCCGGACCCAGGGTGGCCTCCACCAGGGTGCAGGAGGGAGGAGAGGCGAGGGAAGATGGAAGCTAAGGGATGAACAGACACTGATAAGACCTCCGGGGAGGCGCATTAAAAACCCAAGCCCGCTGGCACCCACTCACTTGCCAGCCAGCCCCCCACCCCCCACCCCTGTGCTCCAAATGCAGGCGGCGGCCGGCGCCCCACCTGCTCCCCGCAGCTGGGGAGTGCGGCGCCCGGCCCCTCCGACAAGGCTACCCGGGGAGGGTGGCGGCCGAGCGGGAAGGGGAGGGAGGGGCGACCGCCCCAGCGAGGCTAGAAGCCCCACCTGTCAGGCGCCGAGCCCCGGACCCGCAGATCCGGCAGCCCCGCTTTGCAAAGGGCCTCCGAGGTTACATCAGCAGCGGACACCTTTGGGTGCAAAACCCAGCCCGGGGGGAGCGCCGCGCCGCGGACGCACTCCTTGCCCGCCGGGCTGGACCAGGCAGGGCGCCGGGCTGGACCGGGCAGGGCGCCGGGCTGGACCGGGCAGGGCGCCGGGCTGGACCAGGCAGGGCGGAAGGATGCTGCCGGGGCTCAGGTTGCAGGACCATCCCCAGACCCCGGCGAGCGGCGGCGGCGCCCGTCCCAGAGGCGGGCTTACCTTCTGCACGGCTTTGCATCCATCTCCGGTCCGCAGGCAATGAGAAACGTCTTGGTCACCGAAGGCTGTTGCGTTTGTTTTGTCTCGTTGATTTTTTTTTTTAAATCCCACACCCCCCCCCCTCTCGGATCTGCTTAGTACACGCACCCGGCTAGTGTGCAGAGCAGTGTCTCCTCGCCATCCCGCAGCCCCGCAGCCGCCGGCGCCGCCCGCCTGGAGTCGTCGCCCCAGCAATGCAGCCCTGGCGTCACCGGGGACGGCCCACCATAGAGGCGGCCACTCCCTGACAAAAGGCGCCCGTTCCCGCTCGCCCCTCGCGGCCCCGCCGCCAGAATTAAATCCCTTCCCCGCACGCGGCCCGGAGGAGAGGCGAGCTCTCCGGAGCGGCGCGGCGCGGTGACAAAAGGACGCTCGGCGGTGCCCACAGCGCCCCCTGCCGCGGGCCCCGCCGGGCCGCCGGCCGCGGTGCTGCAGTGCCCCCGCCCGCGCCGCTGCCGCAGTCCCGCCGCCCACGTCCACACCCACACCACCCACTGCCCCAGCGGCCAAGAGCCACGATGAGGATTTTGTTACCAGGAAGAAAATCTGAAAGGAGAGCTCCCTTAGATCATGCCTCCCTGGGATTTAGAAGAAAAAAGAAAAAGAAAGAACAGTCTTACACTTGGACTGTTTCTTGTCTACAGGAGGAACATCTTGCCTTTAGAAGGGAACACTACTAATGGTCGTAATAGCGACTGTCTGACCTTTTGAATCCTCTAACCCAGCACAAGTGTGCCTCTCCTCCCTCCTGCACAATGATCCCTATCCTAAGTCGGACTGGTTCTGGAGAGAACAAAATTGTTGCCCGACCCTCTAAGGCTCCCTCCAGTTCTCACTACCTCATCTTCTCCCCTGCTCCCCTCCCCACCCCAGAGGAAACGGGTATTTAGTGAAATGGGGAACCGGGTGGAGAGCCAGAATACTTGGTCACAGTCTCAAGCCTGCCATTAACTAGTGGTATGACTTCCATAAAGTCATCGAACCTCTCTGGGCCTTACTGTCTTCCTCTGTAAATGACAGCACATAAAAGGCGTCTCTTTCTAGTGCTCCTGGCAGTATTTCTCAGAGAGTGGGGACATCAAGTGGCAGCTTGGGACTTTAGACCCCAACAATCGCCACCAGCTCCCCAAAGCTCTTTCTCCTAAATCAACATTCACTGCAAGTGTTTCTAAAAATGTGATTTCAGGGCAAGTTCAGCTTCCAGAAAAGCCCGTGGTCACTGCCCCCAACAAGGACCCTCTGCTCCTTCTAGGTTCTGGGACACCACAGTCCTTAGACACCCCCATAAAAACCACCAGACTCCACCAAAGTGCTGCTGCAGAGTCAGAATCGCTGGAGGTGAGCCCAGGAATCTGTATTAGTGACAAGCACCCCTAGTGATTCCTTTGCATGCTAACACTCTATGCAAGCTACTGCTGATAAGAGAGAGAGAGAGAGAGAGAGAGAGAGAGAGAGAGAGAGAGAGAGAGAGAGAGAGCGCCCCAGCCTGGCACAGCAACCCTAGAACAACTGGCAGGCATTCCATTTCAGATACCAGAGTAAACTGTGGCTTTCTGCTCTAGCTCCTCCAATTCCTCCCCCCCCTCCCCCCAGTCTCTACTCCTTCTCCTCTCAGAGCTGCTCACTCATTCTCGTTTCATCTTCAGCATCACTTAGTCCACAAGCTTTCTCCCCATTCTCATGTCAAAATCTGCTCGAATTATAAGCAACTTACCCACCAGGACCCAAAGTCTGTCTGGCCAGAACCAGGAAGAGATGTATATATTGACACATTTTAGTTAGCTGTACATTATCTTTATGGACTGATAACATCTGGGGAGTCAGGAACCCCTTCACCAGACTTCACCAGAGCCCCCAAATCACAGGTATGGTGGGCCCTTTTCTGGAAATAAAACCCCAAAAACAGAGTAGGGAATTTTTGTTTAGTCCACAAATAGCAGGTTTCATAAATTTCATTCACTCAAAAAATGTATTTTCCTGGTGTGTAATTTCATTTTCAAACTAATAACAGCAAACTCTTGTTAGCTCCTGCCACTGTTTTCAGGGCTTTACATGCATTTTTATTCACTTACTCTTCTGAGGGTGGTACTATTACTGACCCATTTTATAGATGAAGAGACTGAGGCACAGAGAGGTTAGGTAACTTGCCCAAGGTTGTACAACTAGTGGGTGGCTGAGCCAGGATTCAAACTCAAGTACTATGGCTTCAGAGTTTATGAGCCCTAATCACAACCCCACACATGGCCTCTTGGAGGAGACAAAAAATACTGACGTTTAAAAGCCACACTAGTTCAAGACACCAATAAAGTTGATACGGCCAAAATATTCTCCTTTCCCCAAAAAGTTATTCTGCTCCTCTAGCCAAGAGAGTCTAAAAAAATGAAACATAAATATCCCCCCCAGCTTCTCCCAGCTGCCACCTGGATACAACTTCTGAATATTATGAGTGCTGAGAAGAGTAGCACCATCCTGTGCCTTCAGAAATCATTCAAGTGCTAGGCAGAAAACAAGGCTTTATTATATTAATTTCCATATTAATCGCCTAGATGGAGTGTTAGTTGATGTTCCTGAAGTTCTCTCTCATTCAAGCCCAAACTCACTTTGAAACCCAACGAAAGACACTATCACTGTAGTTGGCTCCACCGATAGTGCTGGGAAGATCCCTGGTATTCCGAGTCCCCACTGCTTGGCTTTGAACTAGGGGCAGGACAGCATCGGAGACTCCATGTCAGACCCAGGACACCACGTTTGGCTAGCCCCCAGTGGCCAGTTTAAAATCAGATTTTCTGACTGATTTGCAATAAAATTATTCCTAATCTCTTTACAAAGCTGTTCCTGTCCAGCAATAATTTGTAAAGAGAGAAGATGGCAGTGTAACAGACACCCACAGTGTTCCCGCCTCTTGGTGTTCATGCCCTGTGTAACTCCCTTCCCTTAGGGGCTGGCAGGGCCCGTGACTTGCTCCTAACTAATAGAATACACCAAAGGGGGTGGATGTCACTTGTGATCGTGTCACAGAAGATTCTTGACCTTGTTAGCTGACTCTCTTGATTGCTTTCTTGGCTTGAATGCTTTAGGCAAATAACCATGCTAGGAAAACTTAAAAGTGTCAAGGAACTGAGGGTGACATCTGGGCAGATCCTTCCCCAGCCAAGCTTTCAGCTGAGACCCCAGCCCAGACTGCCACCTTGATTTCTGCTGGAGAGAGACCTTGAAGGAGAGGATCCAACCAAACCATGCTCAGGCTCAAGTCCTGCCCCAAAGAAATTGAGAAAGTAAATGTGTTGTTTTAAGTTGCTAAGTTTGTGGTAATTTATTACACAGCAGTAGATAATAGAGTGTCTTAGCACTCACCAGACCCAGCCGTACTTATCTACAGCTTTCCCCAGAGTGTTCCGAAGGAATTGACACGCTAGGGGGTCAGCTCTCAACCAATGACCATCAGGGGTCCATAAAGAGCCTGGGTCCGTAATCTGAGGTGTTGGAAGGACACATCTGGGGCATGTGCCTTCATAGGACTGAGCCTCAGCTGCCCACAGCAGTAACCTGCTCAGTCATGTATCTTTCATAGGCTGCTTCCTTCCCGGCATCACTTTCCCCACACCCCTGTTGATGTTTCCTTTCCTCAAGTAATCTATAAATCCTGGCCTACGTTTAGGGGAATCCAATTTAAGACAGGAGATGGGGCCCAGCCAACGTCATTCAATGGTTGAGCATCAACCTATGAACCAGAAAGTCATAGTTCTATTCCAGGTCAGGGCACATGCCCAGGTTTCAGGCTCCGTCCCTGGTGGGGGATGTGCAGGAGGCAGCCAATCAATGATTCTCTCTCATTGTTGATGTTTCTCTCTCTCTCCCCCCTCTCCCTTCCTCTCGTCGGGGGGTGGGGAGGGGAGAAAGGAGATGTGGGCGAGACAATGCTTTCAGAGCAAGAACAATGATAAATTCTAAGTCTAGATCTCCTAAAGACCCCCACTCTCAGCCATCTCAAAAGAGGCCAGGAATGGAGATGGGATTGTACCAGCTAAGACACTGTCAGTTTGAACTACAGGGGACAGAGAAAACAGGACAGGATAAAGGCAGGTGTTGGACATCCTAGATTCTATAGTACCAGACCATAGAATTATCTGGTTATAAACATGCACTACTCTTCAAGGAGGCAATTCGGAGATCATCAGGATTGCCACTCTGACCACAGGCCCAGGAGGCAAGTCTATCTCCTCCAGGTTTCAGAGGGCAGGGCCATCACTGCAGAGAGCTGTGTTTGGGGAGGGGAAGGGGGGGAGATGGAGGGTAGCGGGGGTGTAAGAGGGAAATGATGCTGCCAACCCAGGGCTCTTGGAAGGTGAGATATTAAGCCAAAGAGGATTGTTGTGAAGTCATAAGATCTAATGGAACTTGCCTTCCTAGTTTCGAGGCCTGTGTGGGACCTGCCATCCTTTATTCTTTCCTATTCCCCTTTGGGAATGGGAATGCCTATTCTATGCCTATTCACCATTGCATTTGGAAACACATAGCTTGTCTGCTTTCCCAGGGTCACAGCTGGAGAGGAGTTTTGCCTCTGGATGAATCATACCCAGCGTCGTACCCACAGTGATATACTTAGATGAGACTTTGGACCTCAGACTCTTGAGTTGATGCCGGAATGAGTTAAGACTTCTGGGGCTGTTGCAATGGAATGAATGTATTTTGCATGTTGTAAGAACATGAGTTTGGGGAGTTAGGGGCAGAATGCTATGGACTGAAGTGTGTTTCCCCCTTTCCCCCCCCCCCCCTGCCAAATTCATATGTTGAAGCCCTAACCCCAATGTGACTACTTAGAAACCATTAAGGTTAAATGAGGTTCTAAGGGTGGGACCTTAGTTCAATAGAATCAGTGTCATTATAAGAAGAAGAAGAAGAGAGACCAGAGCTTGCCCACTCACACTAGCTCTCTACTATAGGAAGCCACAGAGAGAAGGCAGCTGTCTGCTGTCCAGAAACCACACCTCCTAGTCTTTGATTGTAGATTTCCCAGTCTCCAGGACTTTGAGAAATAAATTTGTTGTTTAAGCCACTCAGGCTGTGGTATTATTTTTATAGCAGCCCAAGCTAACTAATACATGTTTTGTGCCTCTGTTTCCCCATCGATCTAACAGGGATAATCGTGGCTACCTATTAGAACAGTTGTTAGGAAAGCTAACGTAGGAAAATATGGAGGACAGAACCCAGCATACTTTTTGAGGAACTGTTATAGAAATGAAGACTGCCTCTGTGCTAAAGGTGCATCGGTGTCCAACTTGCACAAAGGTGGCATGTGGCCTTAGCTAGGAACTGAGATAATCTAGAAGATTCTCACTCCTATTGGCTAATAGTTATAACTCTACATTCTGCAAGCTTTAATTTGTATTCCCCTTGAAGGTTAATTTTCCCAGGAAAGGTAACAGTCACTTATTTCTCAGGTAATGAAAACAGATGGAATGAAAGATATTAGGTGTAGGACCTGAGAGGATGAGGACAGAGACCACTGGGGGTGGGGGGTTGGAGAATAAGAATGAAGGCTGAAGGCCCTGCAGCCTTTTTCTTCAGAGCATGAAATTAAGGAGAAAGTACAGTTGATTAGATTTATAACAAGAAAGGCCATTTACAGGGTAACTGTAAGCTTTGAATTATCACACACACACACACACACACACACACATAAACAAAACACACAAAACTTTAAAGACTTCAAAACTGCTTTTATTTGTCTGTAGAATATAGGCCTGCAGCAGTTTTTTCACTTTTCATATTTGGAACCTGAAACACAGAAAAAGTTTACTGTAAATGCTGAAGATAAGAACAGACAGGTCACAAAAGAAATGTCTAAAAACTTGTTCATTTCATTAGTTACCAAAGAAGTTTGAATTTAAAGACATCATTTTTACCCACTAAAATTCTATCTAACATAGGAAAATATGGATCTATTAAAAATTTTAATAGATCCCACTGTCGGCAAGGATATAAATTCAGCACTCTTACATAGATGATAGTATTATAAATTAGTACCATGCATCAAGTCATAAGTTGTACCTACCATGGCTCAGGAGTTCTATTTCTGGGAATCGATCCTTTAAAAAAAAATACAGGAAGAGTGAAACACATTTGGTTATTTGCCATGTTTATGAGAACAAAACCCTGAAAACAAATGTCTGTCCATTAGAAAGCTGTCCAACTTAATGAGCCATTAAAACTTGTAATAAAGACCATATATAAACCTCTAAACATGCCAATGATAGAACAAGGAACAACAGAACACACAATGTTATCTACCCCATGATAATTTCTTAACTCAGTTATATAGAAAAAAATACTTGAAAGCATTTTAGAATACTTCCACCAGTGGTTTTACTAAGACCATTTTGTATCTCCTTGATATTCTGAAATCTCAACTTGAAGAAAAAACAAATGCATGACTAAAAACATAAACTGATGACGGTCAGGCAGTTTCTACATCGAAACTTAGATGTGTGTCATTGTGGATAATAAAATACCAAATGCTTTAATTTAGGTTAAAGTTCTTATTTATTTCCTGGTCCCCCCTCATTCACATTTCCAGGGTGAGTTTTGTTAGAATGAAAGGCAGTTAAAAGATTTAACTCTATTTCCCACATCCCACTGATTCCCTGAATATTGGGCAACTTACTTAAAACTTCTGTCCCTTAGTGTGGGGACATGTAAAATGGATATAATCATCTGTATGTCACAAGTTGGTTACAAAACTTAATAGGCTACTAGGTACAATCTTCCAGGAACAGTGTCTGGCACAACATAAGTATCAATAACTTTTTCCCCCTGACCTTGATTAAGCCTTTTCACTATACATGTGATTAAGCTTTCTTTTCTTGAGTTCAAATTTAGCTTTACACATTTTATTTTAAATGTTTTTACATATCTAGGAGGTTTTACATCTAAGAGACGAATTCATGTAATATTTTGTTTACTTGAAGGGTTAAAGGGTAATTTAATTTTACCTGCCTATGGTCTAGTATAGTGTATATTATTGTCTTTGTTTTTTTTCTTAAGAGTTTCCTGGAAAATTCCAAAAATGCAATATTTAAGTATCAGAATGTGAAAACTTAAATTTTATTAATGTTGTCTGAGTCTCACCATTCATTAAAAAGAAAAGCCCGTTGGCCTCATCTAAGTCAATGTGTTACAGGATCAAGAAGAGTGTGGTCTGAGGAACAGAAACCCAGCTTGCTGCCCAATTCCCTTAATAAGGCAGGTGCACTCCTGTTGTTGGGTGTGTCGATGGATAATTTGACATATTATCCAATGAACCTTTCCCTCCAGCCACTCAGTCAAGGCTTGGGGTTGGGATGGATGGCAGCAATAGAGGAGAATGGCAAGAATTGGATGGAAGTTTCCCTCAAAGGTAGAGGCTTGCCTTCCTGGGACAGACAGCGCTTTGGGCTAGCAGAAAACCAAATGCTCAGACCACCTAAGCTAGTACTTGAGGGAGGTCAATGTGTCCTTCCACCTTTCCCCCTTATCCTAATCCTGGGTTATCCAGAATAGATCAAGGGCCATTATACGTCAGAGAAATAAAAAAGTATTGGCCTTCATTCTCAAATTATGTTCACTGACGGGGTTAGGAGCACAAAGCAGGTAGAGTTCTTGCCAAACACACTTCACATACATACACATGCATGCACACACAACATACCAAAATCCATTTCCATGATTGATTCGACCTTTTGTCCTCATAGAAAAATTAGACTTCCAACAAATTCCCTCTCTTATTTTTGCAAAGAAATAGAAATGTGTCTATCCTCTAACTTTGTAAAGATCTTAATCAGATTTGGCTTGAGCATCATGCTGAGTGAAATAAGCCAGTCAATGAAAGAGAAACACCACATGACTTCACGCATTTATGGATATTAAAGAACATTTTAAACTAATGAACAGAAAGGTAGATATAGAGACAGTAAAACAACAAGCAGACTGTCAAATGACAGTGGGGGAACTGGGGTAGAGAGATCTGGGGGAGATAAGAGATCAACCGAAGGACTGGTATGCATGCATATAAGTACAACCAATGGACACAAAACTCTGGGGAGGGAGGGCATGAATGGGGGGGGGGGGCAATGGTAAGCTATGTACATATATAATATCTTAATAAATTAAAAAAAATAATAAAGTGTTATAAAAGAAAAGAAAAGAAAATCTTCCTTGGGTGCTGGTTGGATCTCTTCCTGAATAGCTCTGGCCTCAGGAATCCTCCACCTGAATCACTCCAGAGTCAGATGGAGCCCGTCCCGCATGTCCCAGATCTCACCCTTCCAATGTTCCAGAGAGGACGGCCAGCATCGGTATCATCCCAGTACCAACCCCTCAGAGCCCACAGTTCAGAAGACACAACAACCCCCTAGAGCCAAATGCAACCCCTGGCACAGCCTTCCCTCTGAACCTCAGTGCCCTTGGTCTGGGGCTGCAAAGTTAAATGCCTGAACTGGTGAAGTAATAAGGGGTGGAGAGGACTCACAAACCAGAGAACACCCACCCCATCAAAAAGGAAGTTCCATTTTTTAAATACTCGGTTGGCTAAACTTACCAGAAAATGGCCCCTAGGCTACCAGTGAATACGGGGGTGGGGCAGACAAAAGTGCTTCCCAAGGAAAAGCCCAGGCCCACCCCACTGCTATGGTTAGGGTTTTCGCTAAAACACACAGCCACTACCTGGGGGAAATGTGAGGGGGAAGACAGAAAGAAGATAGATGCTTCCAGACTTTCCCTGAGTGATTATAAATTAATCCCAACTCATTTCAGAGCTTAAAATGCCATTAGAAGAAATGTCTGCAGTGATTGCTTTCACCCAGAAATTACCACAGACTGCAGGGGAAGTAGTAGAAATCTACCACCCGCACAGGCTTCCTTCTCCGAGAAACTCTTTCCCAGGCCTGCTGCCAGGACAGGCCAAGATTTAGAAGTATGTGGTGGGGACACATCCGGGCCTCATTGTAGACACCATGTTTATCCCTATATCTCTTCCCAGAGCTCCTCTAACCCAGCACAATCGGCAACTCACCCAACACTGAAGGTGGCCTTTGTACAGGGACACAGCCTCCCCAGGATCACAGGCCACTCTGAACAAAACTCAGAGTCTTGCGTAATGTGAAATGCCCACATCAGAGCCACCCATGACCAATGGAGCAAACAATGGTGGTTTATTCAACATCTTGCCACCCAGCAATGCCCAATCCCCAAAGAGCAAAATCTTACATCTGCAAATCCAATTCTAAATGAGCCTCGTCTAAGCCTTGACATGAATCCCTATCCCCACCCCGGCCAGATGCTGTGGCTTCACCTGGCCCACAGCCCTCTCCATGCACACACATACTTGCTGATTCAGTCCCCCAAGTGAACCTACCCTCGCCTGAGAAATTAATCTCCATTCCTACCATCAGCAGATCTATGTCCTTCGTTTGGAATTTTGCCTCTCAGGAATGTTGCTGATCTTGCTGCACAGCCTGTTCAGACACATCCCCAAATCCCAAAATATGACCATCTCTGCCAGCATCAGGAGTCCATTCCTCAAATCCTCTCCAAGGGCAAGAAGGGCTAAATGGGACATCAGGTTAGCAATGTACTTTTAAATGGGTCAGGAAAAACATTCTTTGTGCTGTACTTGCCAAGTTTTCTAAAAGTGGATTATTGTCTCAGAATAAATCTTTTTACTTTTAAAAATGATTTGAACATCAAAGAATAAGAAACCCTTGACAAATCTGATGAAATCCTAGAACACTTCTGCAAAAAATAACTCTCTATATTCAGGCCTTGGAAGCACACTAGACAGAAGTTATATGCGTCTATTAAAAATCCAAAATTTATTCTTTGTTTATTCTAAGAACAAGAGACTCGATACATGAAATTTGTGGGGGGGTGGGAGGGGAGGGTCCCTCAGCCAAACCAGTGCCTTCTTGCAATCTGGGACCCCTCAGGGGATGTCCAACTGCTGGTTTAGGCCTGATCGGATGCAGTCAGACATCCCTCTTGCAATCCAGTACTTAACTGTCCCTCTGCTTGCTCCTTACTGCTTGGCTCACTGCTCCTTAGCTCCTGCCATGGCCTCTCCCACCACCGCTCCCCAGGCGTGAGCTCGGCTCTGGCTGAGCAGCGCTCCAGCTGTGGGAGTGCACTGACCACCAGAGAGCAGCTCCTGGTTGAGCATCTGCCCCCTAGTGGTCGGTGCACATCATAGCAAGTGGTTGAGAGACCTTAGCATATCATTAGCATAATATGCTTTGATTGGTTAGCTAAAAGACTAAAAATGAAGTGTCTTGTTCCCTTTTTAAAGGAAATTTTCAATCAGAACTTTTGTTTCCTACTAGAAAAAGTTAATTCCTACTTTAAATCAATTTACTAGAAATGGCCTATCTCCAGGATCACTTATCCTTAGAAGACATGGGTCTCCTATACATCCTTGCTGCTGGTGTCACCAACAGGACTGGCAGAAATGAAGAGTCCATTAGCTCACCATGAGAATGGCATGGTGATGCCCACCTCGTAAGCATCAGTGGGGATGAAATGCAAGTAAGATTCTAGCCTTACTATCTGATACATATTAAAACTTACATTTCTGGAAGCATTACAGTTATTAGATAGCCAGGTTCAAGTTTCAGTTCAGGTCATATCTACATTCTTTTCTTTCATTCTCAGTCATTTGCTGTCAGCTCATGTAATAGCAACAGGAATTCTGTCTCCTAAGGGTTGACTGGCAAGGGAAGGTTTATGTCTCAAATGGCCCAGAGTTGAAAATCTAGACGAAGCGTGTGCACAAATGGAGTACTTAGAAAAGAGTAATCAAATCAGAAATGGTAACCAAGGCCAGCCAGTCAGCAGGAAGTATGTAAGACCTCAAGCCTGAGTGGAGCATTGGTGAGAAGCACATGAGAAAGCCATGAACACTTGCTACAAACAGAGCTAAAGTGCCTGTGGCTCGTTGTTGATTGCTCACCAATCAATGCTGATTGCTCACCAATCAATGTGATTGCTCATGTTGCATCAAGCAGACTTAATAATGTATGCCCAATTGAACACTGACATGCCAGGTACTGTGCTAGACACGTCACTGACATGATGCCATTTGAATCTCCCAGATATCTTACATACAGGGTAGGTATACTTATCCTCCCCATTCTACAGATGAGCAAACTGGGGACTGGGGAGATTCAGATTCAGTAGCTCACCCAAGGTCACACAGCTAGCAAGTGGCAGAACCAGGGTTTGAACCTCAGCATCCTATCTCTAAAACCTGCACTCAACTGCTATTCGAAATGGCCTCCCATCACTAACCATCACTTGTGACTCCATAGCCTTTTTCCCCTTTTATATCAGAGTATGCAAGTTGCTTGGTACATTTAGTTCTAGAGTCCCACAAGCCTTTCCTATTCCAACAGCAATTGTGTCAGCAGATGGAGTAAGGGGTCTCATTTGTGTAACACTGAGAGACACAGCAAGGACCAAAAGCCCACTTTCTAGACTTGGAGAAGCAGGCTATGTTGAGTGGCATCTTAGCGCGGCAGAGTAAATAGAACTGTTACAATAAACTCCTTTGTTATCACTTGGAAAATCCTGCCTTATACCAAGGCCAATCTTTTTAAGTGTATGCGTGTACACACATGAGTGTGCAAATGTTTGTATATGCTATGACCATGCAGCTTTATGTACGGCAATCTAGTACTTATTTCTTTTTCTAGAGACCTCAGAGTCCAGAAAACCCTTTGATATATTAATTAGGGTAATTAAAAAATAAGCTTGGGTCTGTGATGAGTGGCTCTGGAGGAGTTGGCTCCCCCTGGGGCTGCTTACCAGTTAATTTGGGGGACATAATAGATCGTCCCAGCTAGCAGACTCCATCTCCCGACCTAGGTGCTTTCACAAAATGATCTTGTTTCAATAATGGTTCATCACAAAAAAAAAAAAAAAAAAAAAAAAAAAAAAACACCACACACCTTAAGGGAAGCATTTGGGTTTTTGTTGTTTTTTTTTTACATCTATATTGCAATTTAAGAAGAAAGACTTTACCATACTCCTGGTTGGGGAGTAACTCCAGTTGTCGACATCATGCTCTGGCGACAAGTGCATGCTGATCCACCACTGCCACCATCTGCCCAGGACCCTTCCTCCTCATTCTTCAAGCCCACATCACAGCTAGCATGTCGAATGCTGTTTCTCAATTGCTCTTTAGCCATGGATATATGTGGTTCAGAAGTACTGTTTATATAGTTCTGATGATCAGGGTTTTGTTTCTAGAAATCATATTTAGTTGTCAAACGCTATGACAGTCAGACTTCGAAGATCTAAATCAATATGTTTCAAAATTGTAATGGATAATGTTTCATTTAAGTTATAAGGGTGACTCTTAAGTCGTGGAGAAGAAAAAAAATCATTGCTCAATGGAGTGTATTTTGTTCATCTATAACCTAAAAATGTTGTGTAATGGGCCACTGCACTTAATATGTTATAGCAACGTAGAACAGACCCTGTACTTTAATGAAAACAGCACAAAACTAAGCACTTCTGTTACACAATAAACAAAACAAAACAAAATACACTAAGGCAGCCACTTGTATATCTGCAAACTATGGCCATGCTAAACCCAACTATCCAATTTGGCCAGAAGGACAATCATTCCCACCACTGCAGAATGTGTCCTTCTGATCAATACCTAAGGAGGAGGAGTAGACAAAAAACAACAACAACAACACCCCAGAAAGTACAATTATACGCCTAGTGATTTCTGCCCTAAATTTCTAGAACAATTGTTTCTCTTCTAGTATCTGTCCTTCTCTTCTGTCCTTAAACATGGTCCCTCTGCTACTTGGAAAAGACTTTTGCTGGCTCTAACAGCTTTTCTTCTCCCTTTTGTTTTTCATCTTTCTTTCCAGTCTCAGACTTCCAGGTTGAATGGACTTGAAGTTTGCCACTTCCCTCTGCTTAGACTCCAGATTTTTAGCAATAACACACCCTCAACCCGCTACCAGCTGGCTTCCAGCCCTTCCTATTCCCATCGCAAATGCTGGACCTGGTTGCCTTTCCTGAGCTCTCTGTGCTTCTCCCACTACTTCCCACTCTCAGGTTTTCAGATTCCCCCATCCCCGACTTTAGGACCCATCTTGCTTCTCCACTACCTTCCTACCACTTTCTCTCTGATGGCTCCTCCCTCTTCTCAATGACGCCACTTAGGACTCATTTCTAAGGCCTTTCCTCTCTTCAGATTTTACCTTCTCTGATGACTGATCCATTCTCAGGCTTTCAAGATTTGCCTCTCCATGGAATGAGCCCATAAAACCAGCTCCTATCTTCCACTGCCCAATGGACACTTCTGAGCCATGCATTCTGAGAACAGGGTGACGCTGTGGTGCTTCACAGATTGCAAAGAAGGTTCATTTCATTGGTATCAGCAGACTATCGCTGTGCTCTCCAGCAGGGTTATCCCTTAGGGAAGTCCTCTCCTAAGGGAGATTCCTTTGGGATAGAAATGCCTTTTCCTTCCTGGGTCCTATCTGATGTTTTTCTTTTTTTAAAATATATTTTTATTGATTTCAGAGAGAGGAAGGGAAAGGAAGAGAGAGAAAGAAACACCAACGACGGGAGAATCATTGATTGCCTGCCTCCTGCACACCCCTACTGGGGATCGAGCCTGCAACCCAGGCATGTGCCCTTGACCAGAATCAAACCTGGGACCCTTCAGTCTGCATGCCAACGCTCTATCCACTGAGCCAAACCAGCTAGGGCTGATGGTTTCCTTACTGAAGAGAAGCCACCACCACAGAGTGGGTTTATGGGAGCCTCCTCTCATGACCCAGCTATCAAGGTCCTATGCAAGATTCAGAACTTAGGAGTTCAGGGCCCTGGGCAGTAACAGAAGGTATATATAGATGGTCAGGAACTTGGCTCTAAATTTTACATAGACTTACACACTCAGTCCCTGCTCCTGACACTTCTTAACCATGTGGCCTTTAGCTGTATTTCGTGTTCTTCCTCTGTAAAATGAGGCCCACAAATAACTCAGAGGGTTGGTATAAATTAACTGGAACGTATACATAAATTGCCTGGCACATACAAGGGCTCAATAAATGACGGATCTCCTTGCTCTACCTTCCTAAACCTTTACCTCCGCGTCTTTGGCTCTTTCCAAAACATCACCGAGGACTCGTATGTATTCAGTGGCACCTTTAAGAATATCAACTTTGCTGGGCTTCCTGCTTTGAGGAAGAAATGGCACCAGTGCCTTCAGTTTGGAAAACCCACGGTTGAGATTTTTTATCTGGAAGACAAAAGAAGCACAGTGAGAACAGAGAAGCTAATTTGTACAGACGTCCCCCCCAAATTACAGAAGGGGGCTTTGACGGCTCACTTCCACAGCTCTCCTGTCTGGGTGAGGCATCTAAACAGGCACATGCCACGGAGGCACCAGTTCACCGACAGTAGTCCCTGGCAAGGAAGGGGAGGGGGAGTGACAAAACTCAGCACTGCGGGTGGACAGGAGGGAAGGAGTGTCTTTGTTCACCGGATCCCTTTCTGTTCCTCTGAAAAACACAACCACTGCATTGTGACGTAGAGGCAGTAGGGGCAGTGGCTAAAAGCTCTGAGCGCGTAAAACTGGATTTAAAGCCCAGCTCTATCACTTCGCTTTACAAGAGTATCAGGATACTTCATATCACCAACACTTGGTTTGCTTGTCTGCAAGATGAAAAATACCTACCTTGTAGCTTTTTTGTTTTGTTTTGTTATAACTCTTCAACTTCTTGCCTCGCTGAATTGATGACGTAGAGTTAAGTGTTAAAGTCCAGAGAGTCTGCATGTTGGTGAGACTCGAAAGGTAGAATGAGATGCCTTCTTCCCCAAATCTCCAGGGTCTAATTCCTCAGCTCCAAAGCCCAAAAGTGTGATAATATCTGCCTAGGGGACACAGGCCCTGAAAGATCTGGCTCCTACTATGCCATAAAGCCAGTGTACTCACATAGCAAGCCTCTCCCACCCCACATCAAAGTGGACTAAGGACACAGTCAGCCCATTCACCACAGAATAACATAACTAGGAAACATGAAATATTGAACTTTAACAATCAAAGAACTACAAATTATAACAGAAATAGGTGCCATTTTTCATGTGCCATACTGGTAACATTTTTGTTTTGGTTTATTCATCATACCCAGTATTGAGGATGGAAAAGGGAATGATCCTATATCTTGTAAAAGGGGATAAAAATTGGTAACTTTTCTAGAAAACAATTGGATAACTTGTGTCAAAAGTTGAGACTATATGTCTCCCAGTAATTCCTAGCATTTTATTCTAAAGTAATGAGCAGACATGGGCATAGATTTATGTACCATAGTAAGTTGCAAAGGGCACACATGTCCCACAGTAGGAGACTGAATAAGTTATGGTCCATCTCTAGGTCAGTCTATGCCATTAAAAGTTGCTCTTTGAAAGCATGCTTAGGGATATGAGGAAATGCTTTTGATAATGCTAAGTGAAAAAAAATACAAATATATCTTCAATATGTGTACTAGATGGTCACAACTTACAGAAAATTATATATAGGGTGTCCCTCAAAAATGTATACTTACACTTTGAATAACTTCAAAGGCAGTGTTTATTAAAATGCATTTCATTTTCAAAATTGAGCTATCAATTAAAGTGTGTATACATTATTTGGACACTGTATATACACACATAACTAGAAAAAAAAGACTGAGAGCATGTACACAGAGAATGACAGTTCATAGTCATCATGTTTGTGTTATGGGTGTTTCTGTTTCCTATATGATCATCTCTATATTTCCCAGGCATTTCATTGCATCATTATAAAGAATAAAGGTGATTAGTTTTAAAATAGTGGATAACACCAGGACGAATTCTCCACAGAAAGCAATTCCTTCCTGGTGGGAAGGCCAACACAAAAGGCAAAATATTGGATTCCGATTCTTGTTTGAGGGCCACATCATCACAGCAGATCACAGGGTTATTTTCATGAAGAGCCTAGTGTCTGGTAACATCATGCCTCTCCACGCTTGCAAGTTTCCCAGTTTTCCTTTAAGTCTTTTACTCTTCCTTGGTCCCTTCTCTGCACACCCTTTCCCATAGTGTAAGCTCCCAGACAAAGCTGCTAGTTGATTCACCGGGGCTCCATTTCCAAAGGGCAGTGGCCCCAACTGCTCCCACAGCAGCTCCTCCAGCACCTCGGCCGTCGCGGTGCCCAGGAACAGGCCCCAACAGAAGATTCTTCCTCAAGTCCCAGCTTAAATGTGCGCCCCTGCCTCTTCCACCATTCACCCTTCCTTCCCTAGGATCCTCTTCTGCTGCGACCCAGCCTCCAGACTGCCACTGAACCAGAGGAGGCCTCATCTGACAAGTTTGGGGCCGAGTTTAATTACAAATACCCAGAGCCACCACTAGATGCCGCTCCTACTGCGGCCCACGAGACCAGTCGGGTTGGAGATTTAGCACGAAGCCCCCCTGACTGGAAAAGAGGCACTTTCTCTATTTGGGCAGGGGGTTGACTGGAGTCTGGTGCACACTGGGCTTGGGGAGGGGGGGGAAGATCCCGGGGGAGGGAGAGAAGAGGGGGGGGGCAGTGTTTGTGTTTATTATTTTTTAAAATACATATTTTATTGATATTTTACAGAGAGGAAGGGAGAGAGACAGAGAGCCAGAAACATCGAAGAGAGAGAAACATCAACCAGCCGCCTCTTGCACGCCCCCCACCGGGGATGTGCCCGCAGCCAAGGTACATGCCCTTGACCGGAATCGAACCCGGGACCTTTCAGTCCGCAGACAGACACACTCTACCGCTGAGCCAAACCGGCTTCGGCCTGTTTGTGTTTATTTAAAGAGTAACTTCCGTTAGGCCCCACTCACCTCATTTGTGCTTGGGGGCAGAGACGCAGGGGTCAGGGAAGAGGGGTGGCGAGAGCCCTGCACGCCCCAAGCGCCCACCGGCGCACTGGGTTGTGAAATTTAACCGTTTAGAAGAAGCATGGCCAAGGGAAGACCTTTCTGAAGTTGCCCCGGGCCTCCCCAGCGCCCCAGGCGTGCGAGCACAAGCCCGGGTGGGTAGGCACGTGAGGTGCCCATCCCGCAGTGGCAAGCGGGCAGCTGGGCCGGGTGGCGGGCACCGAAGCCGCTGTCGTGCGCCCAGGCTAGGACACACGCCGATGCTCCTGGGGGTGGGGGTGAGGGGTGGGGGGAGGACACAGAGGGCCAGCCAAGGGGTGCCCTGGGCCCTGACCAGGTGTTGGGAGCTGGGAATCGGGGACGGGGGCGAGGGGAGGGGAGAAGGTCACTCCTGTCGTGGGGCGGCCGAGCCCGGGGGGCCTCGGGGGCCCGCGCGCGCGCGCGGCAGGGCGCTCACCCTCTCGCGCTCCTTGGCGTTGGCCACGCGCCGCCGCTCCAGCACCAGCTGCAGGTCCTCGGTGGACGAGTAGCCGCCCGAGGGCAGCCGCTTGAGGCGGCAGATGGCGGCCAGCTGGGGCAGCGGCCCGAACTGCTCCCGCAGCAGGTCCTCCAGCACCTCGGCCTTCGGGGTGACCAGTAAGCCGGGCACGAGGTCCATGGCTGCGCCCTGGGCCGGAGGCCGCCGCCGGCGCCTCTTCGCCTCTTATTGGGGCGCCTGGGCCGCGCCTGGGCCGCACCTGTGGCCGCACCTGTGGCCGCGCGAGGCCCGGGGCCGGGGGCGGGGCCTGGGCCACCTGCGCCCACAGCCCCGCCCCCCGCGGGCGGGCCAGGTCCCGCTCTCCAAAAAGTATGTATCTCTCTGTGTGTGTACAGATGGATAGGTATGTTTTAAAAAGCATTTCATACCATTATTTCCGGTTCCAATCCAACACCTCAGGTTTCTCCCAAGTTTGCCCCTTTCTTTCTTTTTAAAAAAAAAATATATTTTATTGATATTTTACAGAGAGGAAGGGAGAGAGATAGAGAGCTAGAAACGTCGATGAGACAGAAACATCGACCAGCCGCCTCTTGCACACCCCCCACCGGGGATGTGCCCGCAACCAATGTACATGCCCTTGACCGGAATCGAACCCGGGACCTTTCGGCTCCCTTTCTTATTTGTAACTTCCCTCTTTTTAAAAAATATATTTATTGACTTTTTTTTACAGAGAGGAAGAGAGAGGGATAGAGAGTTAGAAACATCAATGAGAGAGTATCATTGATCAGCTGCCTCTTGCACACCCGCTACTGGGGATGTGCCCGCAACCAAGGTGCATGCCCTTGACCGGAATGGAACCTGGGACCTTTCAGTCCGCAGGCTGACGCTCTATCCACTGAGCAAAACCGGTTTTGACACTTCCCTCTTTCTTTAAGAAATATGTTTTAGCCTAAGCCGGTTTGGCTCAGTGGATGGAGCATCGGCCTGCAGACTGAAGGGTCCCAGGTTTGATTCCGGTCAAGGGCATGTGCCTTGGTTGCGGGCACATCCCCAGTAGGGGGTGTGCAAGAGGCAGCTGATCGATGATTCTCTCTCATTGATGTTTCTAACTCTCTATCCCTCTCTCTTCCTCTCTGTAAAAAATCAATAAAATATTTTTTTAAAAAATATTTTAATACATATTTATATATTTTTAAAATATATATTTTTGTTTGCTCTAAGTTCATTTCGAGGCAGATAGAAGGCAACAGGAGCCAAATGTGTGGGAATGGAGCCGAAAATGGAGGTAGTTGACTCATTTACTTAACTTTCCTTGAGGATCAAAAAGGACTTTATTGACATTGCTCTGTTTTTTTCGCCAAACCCTTGAGTGGACTAGCTGGTGTGTATCAGGCACCCAGTGTAAGGACTTTATTCTTTCACTAAAGGCCTGATGCATGAATTTGTGCACGGATGGGGTCCCTCGGGTGGCCTGTGGAGACCGGGCCCCAGCTCATGCCTCCAGCCTCGCAGCAGCCCTGCAACCCCGCCTTGACCTGGCACCACCCCCTCACCTGCTCCACCATCCTGCCACAGTCCCACTCTCCTCGGCCCGTCAGGACCCATCGGGGCCAGCAGCACCTCCACTGTGGCCCGCTGTCAGTGCCTTGTCTCCGTTGCCCACCATGTTCTGTGTCACCCCCTGGTGGTCAGCCCGCATCACAGCGAGCAGTCAAACTCCTGGTCATCCTGTCCAACTCCCAGTCAAATGGACTGACACCCCACCCAGGGGACAATTTGCATATTATGTTTTATTATATAGGATATTTGCTCCCCTCCCTCAGCTCCAACCATAACTTCTGGCCTCTTGGCTGTTAGAGTCCTCCATTGGACCACCCGTTCTGAGGGAGAGCAGTCTGAGCTAAGTTGTTACGCCTGAGAGGGACTTAGTGCCGATACCAGACCATCACCCGATAATGCAATGGTCTAACAAACAAGGAGTTTATTTCTCCTTCCTCTAACAAACAGCGTGAAAGGCATAGGTCAGCAGTGCATCTCTGCCCCTCATGGTCACCGAGGGACTTAGATTCTTCCCCAAGGCATGCTCCTCCCTCACTGCTCCTGGTTGTCATCTCCAAAAATGGAGCTGGTGCTTGGCAGGGATCAAACCTTGAAGCAACGAAGTCCCCAGCCATTCACTGCAGTCCAGGTTCAGAGCAAGGGTCAGAAACTCTCCAGGGGTACCAGGTGGAGGCCAAGGGATTAGTTCAGGGATGTAGGTGCTTACACGAGCTTTGGGAGGACTGAAGGAACAGAGGCAGCTCTGAGTTCAAGAACACACATGAGCCAAAACCGGTTTGGCTCAGTGGTAGAGCGTCGGTCTGCAGACTGAAAGGTCCCAGGTTCGATTCTGGTCAAGGGCATGTACATTGGTTGTGGGCACATCCCCGGTAGGGGGTGTGCAAGAGGCAGTTGGTCGATGTTTCTCTCTCATCGATGTTTCTAGCTCTATATCTCTCTCCCTTCCTCTCTGTAAAAAATCAATAAAATATATTTTTTTAAAAATGAGTTATTTAAAAAAAAGAAGAAAGAAGAAAGAAAGAAAGAAAGAAAGAAAGAAAGAAAGAGAAAGAAAGAAAGAAAGAAAGAAAGAAAGAAAGAAAGAAAGAAAGAAAGAAAGAAAGAAAGAAAGAAAGAACACACATGACCAAATCTATAGACCAGGGAGCAAGGAGCCATTGCCCCTGCAGCTGCACCCGTCCCCCAAAGCTGGGCGGGAGCCCTGGAACCCCGTGCAGAGACAGTCCCCACCTCCGGGCTTGGCCCCCGGAAATAGGCAAAAGGGCAGGGAGGTGCGCTCTGCCTCACTCCCGCGCCGGGAAGCTCGCACAGGTGTTTCTAATGAGATCCCCTTCATTGGCACCCAGAAGCCTGCGCACACAGGGCTCTTGGAAAATGGAGCAATGAGAAAGGGCAGCGTGGAACAGGGGAGTGAGGATGGGGGCCGAGAGAGCCGGTCCGTCTTATCTTCCTCCCTGAGACACAGACATTACTCCTTGCTCCGTCTCATGCCCCGCATGTTCACCTCACCAATCTCTGCCTGTCCTTTGCCCTGAGGCTCCACTGAGGGGAGCACCCCCTCCTACATCTGCCATCCTGGGTGCACTCGGCAGCCCCCATCATCCCAACCAGACCGGGGTGCAGACACAGCTCCTCCAATCTCCTTACCTTAGTCAAGACACAAAAGAGCTGCTAAAAAGCAACTTTATTAAGAATACAAAGAGCCGAAACCGGTTTGGCTCAGTGGTAGAGGGTCGGTCTGCGGACTGAAAGGTCCCGGGTTCGATTCCGGTCAAGGGCATGTACCTTGGTTGCGGGCACATCCCCGTTAGGGGGTGTGCAAGAGGCAGCTGGTCGATGTTTCTCTCTCGTCGACGTTTCTAGCTCTCTATCTCTCTCCCTTTCTCTCTGTAAAATATCAATAAAATATATAAAAAATTAAAAATTAAAAAAAGAATACAAAGAAAGACATTTTTAAAGGGATCGAAAAAACTTCAAAGAGACATGTCCACATTGCCCAGAATTCCTATCCAAATTAACTTGGCAATGTTACTCACAATCACACACATTTGTATTATTATCTATAATCATAAAAGCATAATATGCTAATTAGACCAGTCGTTCTTCTGAACGACCTTCCAGACAAACCGGGGCTGCGAGGGAAGCCTGGTACCTGGGGGCCAGAGGGAAGCCGGTGCCGACAGCCGGGGGAAGGAAGGCCTACGCTTGCACGAATTTCATGCATCGGGCCTCTAGTTATTACATATTATTTGCCGCAGCATAGTATGTACTGTTTTATCTCACTATATCCCTGGGAATCAGACTTAGGTCCCATTGTACAGACGAGAGAACGGACGCCAGAGGAGCTGCATGACGAGGCAAGGCCATGCTGCTGGCCCGGGGCACAGCCACGCCTAGAGCTTAGATTTGCTGCCTACACTGTCGTTCTTTTTCCTGGAGGTCAGAGTGGCCTCCCTCCCTAAGTCAGGGGGCCCAGCCCCGCCCCCCGCGCTTCCAGTTGACTCTGTCCATTGGCAAGCTGAGCCTCGAGAGAGAAGCAGGGTCTGTGATGCATGCCCCACATTCACTTCCTATGAGGCTCTTCCTCCTCCACCCACACCGGGCACGAGCGGGGGTTAATGTTGGCCACATCACCGGCAGGGTTAACAGTGGGTCAGAGGAGGAGAGAAGAGGAACAGGCCCTCGGGCTTTGTCCCCAGGAAGCCTCAGCAGGTGCGGGAAGATGCCGGCAGCCTTCACGGAGGGGGTGGGTGGACACTTAGAGCCCAGGGGCTGTGGGGCCTCACCGAACAGCTGAGGCTTAGACGAGACCCCAGGGTCAGACGGAGAGCTGCTGTGGCACAGGGGGTCATAGGACCGCTGGACACGTCATTCACACTCTAGGCCAGGGGTGGGCAAACTTTTTGACTCGAGGGCCACAATGGGTGCTTAGACTGGACTGGAGGGCCGGAACAAAAGCATGGATGGAGTGTTTGTGTGAACTAATATAAATTCAAAGTAAACAGCATTACATAAAAGGGTACGGCCCGCTCTTTCGGCTCCGCACGCGGGCTGGTTAGAACAGCCGAACGGGCCGGATCCGGCCCACGGGCCGTAGTTTGCCCACGGCTGCTCTAGGCTCATCTTTCAGCCTGTAAAGTGGAGATTTCTAATAGAACCTTCCTCAGCGTTGTAGTGAGGAGTTAATTGGGCCACTGGCATAACAGTAGCAGCTGATGTTGCACAGAAGGACCCGTGTGCCATGCACCATTGTAAACCTGTATACAAGAACTTTCTTTTCTTTTTTCTTTTTTTTGATATATTTTATTGATTTTTTACAGAGAGGAAGGGAGAAGGTTAGCGAGCTAGAAACATCGATGAGAGAGAAACATCAACCAGCTGCCTCCTGCACAGCCCCCCCACACTGGGGATATGTCCACAACCAAGGTACATGCCCATGACCGGAATCGCACCTGGGACCTTTCAGTCCGCAGGCCGACGCTCTATCCACTGAGCCAAACCGGTTTCAGCTCCAAGAACTTTCTTAATCCACACAACAGCCTCAAGGGGAAGGTACTCTAATATTTTCACAGAAGAACAACTGAGACACAAAAGTCAGGTAACTGGCTTTCCCAGCCAGAAAGGGGCAAAGCTGGGATTGGACCCAGACAGTCTGACCACAGAACCTGGGTCTATAGCCCCCAATCTCTCCTGATTCACGTAATTCCCACTGTCCTGTGGGTGACAGTTATAGCAGCAGAGATGAGTTCTGAGCCAGACAGAACGTCCAGAAATTCAGCCATTGTACAAATAAATCCTAAGGGACTCGTGCAGAAGGATATTCTGAGCACCGGTGCAAAAGCTGCAGTCAGAGCTGGTTGCGAGGATGCTGAGGCCCGGGGCTCAGTTCCCTAGCTGAGCTATTAAGAAAGGCTCGCTGGGGCCACCTTGAAGAGGGCCTGGAACCCCAGCCCTGCGACGGATACCGCTGGGAACGGGAAGTGCCTGTCAGATATAAGCAGATTAAGATTACAGCAAAAGCAGGGCTTTGGGGAGAGTCAGGAAACAGTGGGGTGCAGGCTGCTTTGGGGAAGATAGGGGGAGCTAAGAGGCGAATTTGTGCTGTGAAGACCCTTGTCCTGCAGGTCCCTTTTCTATCCTAAATCACCCTTCCCAAGAGCAACCCAGGCCTCCTTACTCTTCCGTGTTTTTTCCTGGGGTCTGGGGCCTCCATTGACCGTGGGATTGAGCTGCAGGAATTGCTGGCAGCAGATAGAGGTAGAGCGACTTATTATTGGCCCTTCTACGTGAAAACAAAGGGAGAGGGTGTTTCTGGCAGGCACCGTGCAGGCGTACTGGGGGGACTGGGCCAAGGCCCAGGCCTAAATCTGGGTACAGGGTATGGGAGCAAGTGTTAGTAGAGGACACTCAGAGTTGCTGACTATGACATGGGCACAATTTCCTCTAAACAAGTGCTTTTCCTCATCCTCAAAAATGCTGAGACATCTTCCAGAATGTGTTCACTCTCCGGACTGAGAAGTTGTCCTCTGCCCCCAGAAAAGCAATTGTACAGATAAATCCTAAGGCCTGGGAGGTCATTTCATGACAGCAAAGAAGTCTATGCTTTCTTCCCCCTCTGCCAGAGTCAGGCTCTCCCCTAAGTCACAGTGTGAGAGCCCAGCCTCCATCAGGTTGGGTCCTTGGTTCCAGGAAGACTGGAAACCATGGCTCTAGGAGGAGGCTGTGGGCATCAAGGTGCCAACAGCACACAGCCCATATGGTAACAATTGTCTGTCAGCCTGCTACTGCCACCAACACAACCCATGGTCACCACAGGGGCAGCTGTACAGGGTTTCCACAGCAGAGACAGGGTGGGGCAGGCCCTCCAGGGTGAGAGCTGGCCGCTTCCCCCCAGGATAGCTGAGGGCTCCACTCTGGCTCCTCGGATGGCTCCACTCAGTCTGCAGACAACGTGGTTCCTCTGCCGTTCTGACTCCCTCTTGGGGAAATTGCAGCTTTCAGAACCTCCCTGGGCAGAGAGACAGGGCCAGCCCAGGCATGAGAACTGACTCTGGAGTGACCGGGAGAGAATCCTTCGTGTTTATTTGTTTCTGTTCCGTCACCTTTGGCCCACAGGCTGTGGTCGGCTGGGTTGATGACGCAGAGCGGCCTGCTACTCCAGAACATCACCTCCCTCGGGTTTCAAGCTCCACAGGACTCCTTGCTGTGACTGTGAGGGGATGAGTGTCCCTGCCTCCCACTAGAATACCAACTACAGGGGGGCTGGGACTTTTATCCATTTGTTTCACTGCTGAATCCCAAAAACCAAGAAGAGTGCTTGGTGCATAGTAAAGGCACGATAAATACTCCTGGATTGAATGAATATTGATAAAAAGCAAAATTCTTCAAGTAGACTTAGAGGTTATGAATCCTTAGACATAAAACAAAGGAACTCTGAAATATATAAATCAACAGCTTCATAAATACAAGACTGTGAGAAAACTATGCCCTTAGATTAATGTTACACATGCAAGAGCTTTTTTAAAATCCTCTTAGAGGAATTGATAGGTTGGGCAGACAAATTATAAAAGAGGATATAGAACATCTAAATAATAACAATCACGAGTCTAATGGAATAAATATGCCTATGGAACATTTATAGAAAGTGAGCATATACAAGACCAAAAAAGAAAATCACAGTAAATTTCAAAAAAGCAGGACATATTATTTAACACTGGCTGCTATTTGATTGTGTATAAGCCAGGAAAGTCCTAAAAATAAAAATGCACACGTTCGCCGAAACCGGTTTGGCTCAGTGGATAGAGCGTCGGCCTGCGGACTGAAAGGTCCCGGGTTCGATTCCGGCCAAGGGCATGTACCTTGGTTGCGGGCACATCCCCAATAGGGGGTGTGCAAGAGGCAGCTGATGGATGATTCTCTCTCATCGATGTTTCTAACTCTCTATCCCTCTCTCTTCCTCTCTGTAAAAAATCAATAATATATATATATATATATATATATATATATATATATATATATAAATTTTTTTTTAATATATTTTATTGATATTTTACAGAGAGGAAGGGAGAGGGATAGAGAGCTAGAAACGTCGATGAGAGAGAAACATCGACCAGCTGCCTCTTGCACACCCCCTTCCGGGGATGTGCCCGCAACCAATGTACATGCCCTTGACCGGAATGGAACCCGGGACCTTTCAGTCCGCAGACCGACGCTCTACCACTGAGCCAAACCGGTTTCGGCAAATATATATATTTTTAAAATGCACACGTTCATGTCTGTTTTTCTCCTAAACTCTGCTATAATGACGGTGAAGAAATCAAAACAAGAAAAAAACACAGGATGACGAAGAGAATGGGAGAAGAATCAATAGCAGACAAGGCATTTCAACAACATTTAGAAGCTGGGAGTGAATGGGTGAGCAGTAGCTGACTCAGCAAAACTGAGAAAATGGGACTCCGCCACAGTAGCAGTGTCTGAACAGGGATAGTGAATAAAAATCAGGACAGCTCGGTGAACTCAGAACTCAGAAGTGCCCGCTACCTCTGAAGGCAGGGCTGCAGGGCAGACTAGAAACAGAAGAACTGGCTGACTCATCTCCCCCTCCACCTCCAGCAGCCAGGCAACACCCCACTGCCTGTACTGCAGAAGGGTGGCTGATATCCAGAGAGGTCTGCACAGCCAGACTGAAGCGAGGAGCTCCGGGGGCCTCTATATATGAAACAGTGAGCTGCCTGGCCCCCTTTTCCCTCTGGGCCTATAGACTGCTTGCCGCTCAGCTTCTATTTCCCAGGCCAAATGCTAATAAAGAATTTCTTGCCGAAACCGGTTTGGCTCAGTGGATAGAGCGTCGGTCTGCGGACTGAAAAGTCCCGGGTTCGATTCCGGTCAAGGGCATGTACCTTGGTTGCGGGCACATCCCCGGTGCGGGTGTGCAGGAGGCAGCTGGTTGATGTTTCTCTCTCATCGACGTTTCTAGCTCTCTATCTCTCTCCCTTCCTCTCTGTAAAATATCAATAAAATGTTTTTTGTTTTTTTTAAAGAATTTCTTTCTGAGGAGTGTGTTACCTTCGTGGTACTGGATGGGGTCTGAGCCCGGGGTGGGTCTGCCTAGGGCTTGCTAGTCGTGTGTGGGTTCTTGACTTTGTGCAGGAAAGATTTCACAGCATGGTCCAGGTGGCTCTTTGAGAGTATGTTTTGTAAAGCTGGGGTCAGTGACATGAAGGGAAGGCTTAAGGTAGAAGAAGCAGCAGGAGAGGAAAAGTCAGAGAAAAGGGGGCCTTAGAGACTGATTTAAGAGATTAGTTCAGGTCAAGCTGCCACGGACCGCTGCTCCCCTGGTTGCAAGGCTTGTGGGGTCCCTTCAAGTTTAGGAGAAAACAGCAGAGATAGAAGGAGTGGGTGTGCTCTTGCAAGAGAGCACTGCCATGGATCCTTTGTCTTGAGGTTTCTTATCTCTCTTTGGCCAGATTCCTGGGGGAGGTGTCAGAGGAGACTCAGAAATTCCTACTCTTAACAAATAGTCATCAGCTTCTCAGGTATGTCCTTCAGTCTGTTGATTCATCAAAATGCGTGGATAGAGGGGTGAGGGGTGAGATTTCAGATTAATTTCATTTTTAAAGAATGTCATCAAGAACATCATTGAAGAGGGATCAGGATTGAGGCCGTTCTGTCTCCGGAAGGTGTGGAATATATAAACCATTTGCTCCTTAGAGCCCTTGGTTAGGAAAGATAAAACCTTGTGTGATTCATTAGCTGGATATAAATTGCTCAGATTTTTGGCCTTAATTATATTGTCTCGGTTTCCCTTATTCTACTTATCAAGGAATCACCCTAGCTTCTTACTATCCTGACTCACTTGGAGGAACTGAAAATCAGAAATGCAGGGAGACTCTGATGAAAAATGCAGCTAGCCACTTCATGCCCTTCAATAGAACCCACCAGTCACCATGCTTGTCCCATGAAGATCTAAAAGCTTTTGAAAAACTTAAAGGAGACCTGCCCTGCTAGATAACCAAACATATTATAAAACTACAATAATTACAACATGTTTCCCGTAAAGGAAAAGGGAATTCATTGGAATGCAATCAAGACTTCAGAAACGAACCTGTGATTTCGTATTTGAAAAAGTTGGCTTTTTGAGTGAGTGAAAAAGAGTATGTCATCATTTAATGATATTTGAGAAAATTCCAGATGGCTTAGTAGTGTAAATATAAAAAAAATAAAGCTATATAAAAGTAATAAAAGAAATAGAGCAAAAATGTTATTTCAATCCTGGGATGGAGGAGAAGTCTCTAAGATTAAAAAAAACAACAAACAAACAAACAAAAAAAAAAACTAAGAAGCCATGAAAGAAAAAGCCAAAAAGAAAATATGAATACACACAGATTAAAGTCTGAGTCAACCAAAGATATCATAAAAGATAAACATATTTCCATTTCTGATCAAAATGGAATGACTGGACCAGCTCTTTGCTGTAAGCAACTAGAAAACTGGACACAAAACACGAAACAATTATTTTCAGACATTGGACAACAGAGCAAAACTGTGATTCGAGCTCCTGGATGGCAAAGCAGACCGGGTGAGCACACAACACCCCAGGGTTTCTTCCTTGACACTCTTTTCAGACCACAGTGCAGGGAAGAGGGCCCCACGGGGGCATGGCGGTCTCATTAATCTGGAGAGAGAAAAATGGGGGTATGGGGAGACAGAGTGCTTTGAGTTTGGGAAGGAGTACAAAGTGGAGAGCACTTCAGAAATGTTAAAGTTCCCTCTACATGCATAGGGTGGGGAGCACCACATGGCAGGGCAAAGAACCGCTCCGACATTCTTATTGTAAACTGAGCTGGCAGAAAGCCGAGTCCCAGGAAGGATGGATGGGTCACAAGATGAGGCCAAAGCCAGAGATAGTAACAGTCTGAAGACAAGACGAGACCAGCCACAGGAGAGAGAGAGAAGGTTTGGGGGTGGTTTCAAGGCCTGGGAAAACCCAGCCCGGCCCATCTGCAGCAAAGGAAATGCAGGGAGCACTGGGATGGCCGGCCATGGCTTGTTTCAGGAGCAGGGACACTGAGGAAGGTGTCCAACCCCAGGAGAAGGGAGTGTGGCGGCTGTCACAGAGACAAGCACGAAGCTTCTGTTCATCCACAGGTGTTTATTGAAGACCTGCTGTCTGGCAGGCCTGCACTGGTTGCTGGGGCAGATACAGAAGCGCAGCCAGGCTCTTGCCTTGAGAAGCTGCTCATCCCATAGGGTCCTGCAAGGTAAGCATGTTGGAAGGGCTGAGTGAAAGGACAGGGAAGGAAGCACAGAGGGCCAAATGGAAGGCCCCAGAGAACAAGATGGGTTCGGAGGCTCAGCAGGACATCACGGGGGAAAGGGTCCAGAGCTGGCAGGGCCAGTGAGCCCACAGCTCTGGCTTACTTCAGGCCACACCCTGGCTGATGGGCTTCTTGCAGATCCACTGATGGAGGGCATTGCACTTGTTGTCATTCCAGGACTGCTGAAGGTGGACACAATCTTCGTCCTGCCCGTCCACGTGCTGCCAGTTGTCTGGCTGATTAGCGAACCAGAACCTGGAAAGAAGAAGGCGAGATGAAAGAAGCCTCCCCCCCCCCCCCACACACACACATACACACTGCCTCCACTGTGGCATAAGCCGCTGCAGTGACACGGATCCCTAATTCCCTGGCGGTCCCAGGAGGGGAACAAAGCTGGGCCCAGTCTCAGCATCAGGGTGCTCTGCTGAGGTTATCCTTAGTTACTGAGGACCACGGGAGAGAAAGGATGTCTGAAGCTATAAGCCCCCTCCCCAGATTTCACATTCAGATACCTTGTGATTCGGGACCAGGCCTATGTGGAGTGTAGACAGGCAAAACAAACAAACAAAAACAGGAAGGTCTTCTTATGGGCTGCCTGCCAACCCCAAGACCATGAGGAGGAGTTCAGGCAAATATGTGTGTACACACACGCCATACACATATCATGCACATCACACATACACAAACATATCACCCATACATCACACATAATCATAAACACACACTGTACACACACATCATAAAAAATCACACACACACTGTATATGATACACATCCCATACACACCTCAAACACATATCATACACATGTCACACATATAACACTAACAGGTTATATGTGGGCAGGTGCACACACACAGGACAGGGGATCACTAAGCAGGCCTGCCCAAGACAGTACCTGGGACAACACCAGACAGTGACTGCACTCACGCTCTGCTCCTGGCATAATTGAATGGTGTCCCATCAATCCAGCGCCAAGAGCCCTCCGTGATCCTGTCGGTGAGGCCAATCCAGTAGTAGGAGGACCCTGTGAACCCTGTCAGATATGCCTGTAAAGAAAAGGCAGTGCTGCTTGACCCCGAGTGAGGAGCTGGTTCCCCGGCCATGTAGAAGAGGGGTCCAGGGCTCTGCCTCCTGGTTCCAGGGCATGCACTCCACTCCTCTGAAGGAGCCGGGTCCCCCCTTGTGCTTCCCATGGTTTGTCCAGGATCTAGGGCAGCAGCCAGGTCCCCTCAAGGGAAGTTCAGCTTCTCCCATGTTGACTTAATGAGGAGTGTGGCTTTACTGAGACAAAGAGACTGGGCTATGAGAGGGAGAGAGAAAGAGAGAGAGAGAGAGAGAGAGAGAGAGAGAGAGAGAGAGAGAGAGAGAGAGAGAGATGTCCTGGAGACCTGGCCATGGTTTATTAAGAAGTTTTGTTGTACAAGATAGCATGTCTTTGGACAGACATACAAGAGCAGTCTCAGGATAACGCAGGGATGGGCAGTTCTATAAAATGAATTACGCCAAACCTACTTTGTCAATAACCCTAGTAAACTCTGGTAAGTACCTTTGGCAAATGAGCCACTCAGAACTGCAATGCCTTTGATGGTCCTCAAACTCCTAATGTGCATCTGGCCTTGCCCAGAAGCCTGGGTCTCTGTTCATGGACCCTCCATAGCCATTGGATTAACTGGCGTTAAAATAAAGACTGACAACCAGAGAGGAGGCTTGAGGGGCTAAACGAGGGGATGGGAGGGAAGAATATTTCCAACACCTTAAGGGCAGTCACCTGGTGCCGCCTCATTTCCTCACTGCTGACCTCTGTGGGCCTCTGGATGTGGCCCTCATTCAATGAGGACTTTGGGGTTTGCTGTCAGTGCTTCTCCCTCCAGTGCAAGATGGTCACTGGAACTCAATAAATACTTGCTCCTGGCATAATTTTTTTTTATCATGTCAACTGATGAGACGACATGAAAGTTACTGCCACAACTGCTCTGAGAGGGGCAAAGCCAACGTATCAGCGGCCCTTAACCCATATCCACCCCACCAGCACCATCCCAAACCCAAAGCTCTGACCTGCTCCTCTGCAGAGGTCACCGAGGCCAAGTGGGCTCCCTGGGACACACAGGCCGCCTCAGCCTCCTGCCAAGACTTCTTGGCAAGAGAAAAGTAATACATGTTGCTGCCGTAGACCTTCCAGCCTTGCAGGATCAACTGGAGAAGTTCATCTGGAGCAAAGGTGGGGGACGAGAGAGAACCAGGGGCTGGCTGTGGCTATCTGAGAGCTGGCTTCCTGACCTCTCCAGGGACTGACCACTGGGTGGCATCAGACCATGCAATGCTTTTCCGCCATGCAAGGCCAGGAGGCTGCACCCCCAGCCTACTGCCCACTACGTAAGGGCGGTGCACCCCCAGGAACACCTCACTCCAGGGATCTTCAGGCAGCTTTCTGGGTACACCACCCTGTTTCCCAACTCATTGCTATCACCTGACAGTTCTCTGCACCTCAGTTCCCCGCCATCTCCCTACAGGGAGATTTCTCAGCCACCCCATGGCATCACTCATTTCCTTGACTTCATCTCCATCCACTTCAGCTGCCCACATCCAGGCCCGTACCTGGGATCTTGTCCTCACCTGGTCTGCCTGACTTCACAATTTCAATTAGCTCCTCCCTGAGCACAAACTCTGAGTCTCTCAGCTCCTCTGTCCCTCCCAGCCATGGCACCCTGCTCCTTAACATCATCTACACCTACAGCTCTCTGAAATGGTGCCACACAGACTCCCTTATTCATCCACTTATTCTTTTATTCCACATTCATGCCCAGCCAGCAAGGCTCAGCGGTTGAGCATCAACCTATGACCCAGGAGGTCACAGTTGAATTCCTGGTCGGGCACATGCCTGGGTTGCGGGCTCAATCCCCAGTAGGGGGGCGTGCAGGAGGCAGCCAATCAATGATTCTCTCTCATCGTTGATGTTTCAATCTTTCTGTCCCTCTCCCATCCTCTCTCTAAAATCAATAAAAATATATTTAAAAAAACACAAAAACATCTCTTTCCCTTGTGGCACCTGAAGGCTGGTTTCTTGTTTCCACCCTCAGCCTTCTTCTCATAAAGCATTTTATCTCATGCAAACCCCACCTTCACTCCCATTGCCACAATCAGAACCAACACACCCAGGCCTCCCACATCTACGTAGGTTCGCAGCCAGGACCTCTCCCCTACACTCCAGCTAGCCTGCAGGTCACGTCCCATGAATATCCTTCCAGCGTCTCTGACTGAGCATGTCCAAAAATGTTTTACCCCCCATCTCAGCAGGACACCTCTCTAGTCAGCTCCTTGAAGCCCTTCGGGAGATACTCATTCCCTGAAGGAGAAAGCCAAGCCCAGAGGCCTGCCACATCTGGTGGAAGGTGTGCCCGCCTTTCCACCACAGTGTTTTTCAAACTACAGTTATCACCCAATAGTGGGTTGTGTCAAGATGTTTTTTGTTTTTTAAGAATAAACTATGGCCGAAACCGGTTTGGCTCAGTGGATAGAGCATCGGTCTACAGACTGAAAGGTCCCAGGTTCGATTCCGGTCAAGGGCATGTACCTTGATTGCGGGCACATCCCCGGTGGGGGATGTGCTGGAGGCAACTGATCAATGTTTCTCTCTTATCAATGTGTCTAGCTCTCTATCCCTCTCCCTTCCTCTGTGTAAAAAAAAAAAAAAATCAATAAAATATATTTTTTAAAAAATAAAGAATAAACTATGAGCCCTAACCAGTTTGGCTCAGTGGATGGAATATTGGCCTTCGGATTGAAAGGTCCCTGGTTGGATTCCAGTCAAGGGCATATACCTTGGTTGCGGGCACATCCTCAGTAGGAGCTGTGCAGGAGGCAGCTGATCATCAATGTTTCTAACTCTCTATCCTTCTCCCTTCCTCTCTGTAAAAAAATCAATAATATATATATATATATATATATATATATATATATATATATATATATATTTTAAAAGAATAAACTATGAAATATCATGGTGCATTTGTATAGTAAAAATGTTGTTTGTGGTGTGTGTGTTTGTGTGTGTGACACATAATTGTACTGTGTCACAAGGTAAAATGAAATTCATGCTGTGGTTGCAATTAAAACAGTTTGATAGCACCATTCTGCCCCCCACCTACCGTCCTCTCAGCCTGCACCTCATCAACTGCCCTCTTGGCCACAGTCTGGTCAGACAAGCTGCTTGAAGTTTCCTGAACTTCTACTTTCTTACCCTGTATGTTTGTCCCGCACCTACTAGTTTTTCAGGATTCAGTTCAAGGGCCATCTTCTCAACAAACCATCTTTTGATCTTCTCTCCTCCGAAAGATTTCCTCCCCTTACCCTTTGGGAGATCCCTTCTCTACACCAGAAGACATCGGCCCCCAGAAGATTTCTCTTTCCCTTCTTTTCCTCTTGCCCACCCCCAGTTCCTAGACCTGCTCTCACATAACACTCTTACCGACCTCCCCTCCGCCTCTCTGCATGCCTTTCGTGCAAGGCTGCTCTGCCAGCCTGTGAGCTTCAAGGGCGGGCATCACACTTTATTCATCTTTATGCCCCCGATACATAGGAGGGTCTCAAAAATTTTTGTCAGAAGAATGCAGGAATGCTGGATACTGTGTTAAATGCTTTATATGTGTAAACGCATTTAATCCTCCCCATGAGGCGAATATTATTGTCCTCACTTTGCAGATGAGAACATGGAAGGTAAGCAACTTGATCCGAGTTAGCGATAGCAAGATGTCAGAAATACATCTTGTCTGGCCCCACTAGCGTCCGCTGACTTTCCACACACCATCACCATATTGTCCCTCCCCTCCCCAAGTATCAGTCTACCCAGATGATAAGCAGCTTGAATGCAGGGACTCTGCTGCCTGTGCCACTTCCACCACTGCCTGGGCACATCAAGCCTATTTGGTTGGATTTGGCCCCTTTAAAGTACCCACACTTCTTCCCAGAGAGATGCCTGGTGAAGTAAGCAAGAGGCCAAAGGGACAGGAGACTCCACCCTCCCAGGAGACTATACCTCCCCCGGCCACCCCGGCCCTCCCACTTACTTTGGGATTTCTGTAGCTGCTCCTGCGAAGCAAAGGCTGCACGGAGGGTCTCCAGGCTACTCTGCTGCTCCTGGACTTTTGCGGCTAGTGCTTTAGTGCCCTCTAGCTCCCCTTTTAACCTCTGAACCTCCACATTGGCCTTCTGCAGATTGCTCTCTAGCATCAGGGTCTTAGACTGTAAGGTCGCAGCCTCCTTCATTCCTTGTTGCAGGATCTGTATCTCTCGGCTGGCATTTTCCAGCTGATCGTTTAACACCTGAATATTGGAATGTAAGGCATTGGTGTTTTCCAGTTGTGTTTTCAATCCTTGGATCTGAGCATCGGTCTGCTCTAGGCGACCGTTTGCTATTTGGGTCTGGGTAGTGGCTGTTTCCACATCTCTTTTTAACAAGTGAATCTCATTGCCAGCCCTTTCCAAGTGCTCTCTTAACGACTGGATCTCAGCGGTAGTGTTGTCTAAACTGCCTTTTAGAAGGGTCTGGGTCTGGGAGTTTAAATCACTTGCACTTTGCAGGCTTCCCTTTAGCTTCTGAATCTCAGTATTGGTTCTTTTCAAACTATCACTTAAATCCTGATTCTGAACCCTTAAATGATTGACACTATCCAGATTGCCTCTTAAAACCAGGATCTGAGCATTAGCATTCTTCAAACTATTGTTTGCCAATTGGGCCTGGGCATTTGCCATTTCCAACCCTGCCTTCAACGCCTGAATTTCACTGTTGGTGTTTTCTAAGCCTCTGCTTAACATGTTGAGCTCAAAGCTGGTGTTTTCTAAACTGGTTTTGAAGAAACTCTGGGCCTGGGAATTTAAAGCATTCGCCTTTTCCAGATCTCCCTTTTGTCTCTGGATCTCAGCACTGGCCCTGTCCAAGGAACTTTTTAACATCTGGGCCTGGGAGCTCAAGGTACTGGCTTCTTTTTGAACGCCTTTTACCATCTGGATGTCGGCACTGGCGTTTTTCAGACGGCCACCGAGCATCTGGATCTGAGAACTGACATTGTCCACTCTGCACACCAACATCTGGATCTCCATGGCCCAGGTGCTGGAGTTCTCCACGTGGTGTTTAAACATCTGGAGGGTCTTTTGTAACTCTGCCACCCCAAAGTGGGAGGGATCTGGAGGGAGGAGATGGAGAAGGCAGCCAAAGAGGCCCATTACATAGGGAAACATTAGTTAGATGGAGCTAACAAGAGTGTTCTTGAATTTTCCAAGGGGAATGTCTGCGACACATCCCTGAGTGCTCCTCACGCAACCTGCTTGCTCCCTGCAGCCGCTGAGACCCTGGGGTTAGGCTACCTGAGAATATGAGCCAAAAAAAAATGAAATAAAGGTCTATCCCAAGTGAACTGTAGGGTAGAAAGATTAAAGCACTTGCCAACTGCAAACTAGCTGCTATCAAGAGTCATATTAATAGACAACTCCTATGTAATAAAAGGGTAATATGCAAATAGACCAAAAACTGGGACGACCGATGGCTATGACGTGCACTGATCACCAGGGGCAGATACTTAACACAGGAGTTGCCTGGGTCAGTGCACTGCCACAGCGGGAAAGCTGCTCAACCCTGGCTAGGATGTCCAACTGATGGCTTAGGCCTATTCCCTGGGCCAGAGCAGGCCTAAGCCATCAGTCGGTCATCTCTCAAGGAGTCCCAGACTGCAAAAGGGCTCAGGCCAGCCTGAAGGAGCCCCCTCCCCCCCCCCCCGCAAGTACACAAATGTCATGCACTGGGCCTCTAGTAGATCAATGGAACAGAATAGAAAATCCAGAAATACATCCATACATCTATGAACAATTGATTTCAATGAAGATACAAAGGCCATTTGTGGAGAAAGGACAATTGTTTCAACAAATGATACCGAAACAATTTACATCCATATGCCAAAAAAAAATATGAATCTCGTATACAAAAATTCACTCAAAATTAGTCATAGGCCTAAATGTAAAACCCAAAACACTTCCAGAAGGAAACATCAAGGATGTCTTTGTGACCTTGGCATAGGCAAAGATTTCTCAGCTATGAGACCAAAAGCACAACCCATAAAAAAGAAAGAAATCTATAAATTATACATAATCAAAATTCAAATCTTGTTAAGAGAATGAAAAGATAAGCCATGGACTGAGAGAAAATAGCTGCAAATCACATGACTGATAAAGAGTACTCAAAAAAAAAAAGAGTACACATTATATAATCCCTTTTATATAAAACTCTAGAAAAAACCAAGTGATCTATATTACAGCAAGTAGATGGGTGAAGGGAGGAGGAGATAGGGCACAAGTAAATTTGGGAGGATGATGAATATGTTCATATCTTGATTGTAGTGATGGTTGCATGAGTATATGCATATGTGAAAAGTTCTTAGGTTGTACATTTTAAATATGGGTATTTTATTATGTGTCAATTATACCAAAATTAAGCTGTTCTCTTAAAAAAAATATCATGCCTTTCTGTGAGGATAGTGACACTCATTCAAGGGCAGGGAGTGTTAGGGGAGAGGTGACCCTAGGGTCTGGCACCCGGATGCCCTAGCTCCCTCCCACCCATCCGCACCACTGTGGCTACTCACTGTCGGGTTCCACAGGTAACTGCCAGGTAGTGTTGTCTCCCAGAAACTCTTGGGAGTAGGCATAGGACTCTGGTGCAGGTCTTGGATTCTGTAGAACTGAGACACCCCATTCCTGGGTCAGCACAATCCTTTAGCATTGAGCCTGAGAACGGGTGAGCCCCTCCCCCAGGCAGGTTCCAGAAGGAGGGGGGTGGCACCCAATACCCCTCGGAGCTTCTGCTCCTGGGCCTCTGCTCTTGGGAGACCCCTCTTGGTCAGTGGCCTCTTTCCAGTAAAGAGAGTGTCTGTGGGATTCCGATTACCTAGGAGCTTACCCACAACAAAGAGAGCCGCAAGAGAGATGGCAATGATCATGACCATAAATACCAGGCCGGCCAGAACCGGCCTTGACATCTTGGGGGCTGCTGGAGCCACTGCCGAGGAGTCCAGGCCTGTGGGGGAGACATCAGTGTCCAGGAGGGGAGTGCGGGCTGGGCAGAGTTAGCCCCTCGGGCCTGTCTGATGGGGATGAGAACACCTGCAATTATCACGGAGAAGGGGAATGAAGCCTGGTAGCAACACAAAGGCTGGAGAAGGTCTACAGGGTACAGAACCCAACCTGGACAGGGAGGGCAACAGAAGTGTGATTTGAATGAAAGAAGAGGGAAGGATGGAAGAGAGGCAGGATGGGAAGGAGAGAGCAAGAATCCTGACCCCAGAGGCCCAGGGTCTCTCCCATGAATCCTGACCAGAGCAAGACTCACAGGTCTTTGGGGCTGCTGCCTCCTCCACAAACGGACATGGATCAGTCCTGGAGACTCCCTCTGCCTGGGTCAGAAGGCCCCCCTGTCCGTGTCCTAAGAAGGGCTGTGCCAGTGAGTCTGGGAGCTGACCCCCTGAAACTCCTGGGTACAGAGATGGGATTCAAAACCAGGTCCCTCTGACTTCAAAGTTCACGCTCTCTCTTGCCAGGTTGCCATCCTTAAATAAAGGTCTGGGGATCTTGTGCAGAGACTGAAGGGTGCCCTCCCTCTCTGCCCTCTCCCGGGCCACCTTCTGCCCTTGCCTGTCTGTTCTGGAGGCTGACGTAGCGGTGAGCATAGGGAGCCCTGGGCTGCCAAGAGGGGGCTGAGAAAATGGCGGAGGGCTGGGGGACACGCAAGCCAGTGCCTGACTGAGGACGGCTGAGCCCCCCGTGTCCTCACCGTGGGGTTGCAGGGAGACAGACTGGTTGTCTCTGCAGAAGTGGGCCTTGTCACCATTCATCTCTGCTTCCTTCCTCCTCAGAGCTGCTCCCCGCCTCAGTCCCTGGGGCTTGTGCTGTGGGGCCAGTCGTGGTGGTGGGAAGGAAGCCGAGATACCCTGGACTTTTATGCTCCTGACCACACCTAACCTCTGCCTTCCTCCTCCTCCCCTCCCCGCTGACTCTGCAGAAGCACCCCAGTGAGACCCCACCCCCCAGGACATCCAGGCACCAGTCTGCCCAGGCCCTATCCTCTTCCTCTTCCCAGTCCACACCAGTCCTCACCCTCTCCTTAGGCCCATCACCCCCAACATCTGTTCTCCAGCGTAGCCCTCAAACACTAGCCTCTGCCCCTAAACCACAAACACTTTCACATGCAATTTAGGAGGAGATCAGAGGTTCCTTCCCAGCTTTTTTTTTTTTAATATATTTTATTGGTTTTTTTACAGAGAGAAAGGGAGAAGGATAGAGAGCTAGAAACATTGATGAGAGAGAAACATGGATTAGCCGCCTCCTGCACACCACCCACAGGGGATGTACCTGCAGCCAAGGTTCACGCCCTTGACTGGAATCGAACCTGGGACTCTTGAGTCCACAGGCCAACATTCTATCCACTGAGCCAACCTGGTTTCAGCTCCTTCCCAGCTTTGCAGAAAAAAATTCCTGTGACCCATGGCTGACTTGACCCTAGCCCTAGACCCTTTCAGGGCCTCACTGTCCACTCAGGGCCTCACAGCTGGCCCAGCAGGTAAGGGTCTGTGGTAGAGTGAAATATATAGTGGATTCTGTCCCAGTTCATGGATCAGAGCTCCTAAAGGCCATGACATTTCCTGAGTAATAGGCGTGTTTTTGTTATTCGGAGAAAACCCCTTTCAACTACCCTTGAGTTTATGCTAATTCGGTGACTAGGGGTGGACCCTTAGATAGCTTCAGGGTGAGAGGTAATCCCAGAAAGAGCCAGCTCCTACCTCTCCAATCCCACCCCAACCCATCCCACCCCACCTCCAGGGAGGAGAGGAGGCCTCGAGGTTGAGTTATGAAAGCTCACAAACAACAAGAGAGATCCAAGGAGCTTTTAAGGGGTTTCCTGGTTGGTGAACACACCCATGTTCCAGGAGGGTATTGCTCCCCAATTCCTCAATTCCTCGGGGACAGAGCCTCTTTGCCCTGGGCCTTTCCTGACCACACCCTGTATATCTCTACAGCTGTTTGTTTGCATCCTTTATCACAAACTGTAATCTCTCCCATCCCAGGCCTTGTGCAGGCCACCTTCTTACCTGCTGTAACCCAATTAGTCTTCTAACTTCAGTTCTCCCTGACTCTAGTCTAGCCTCACTCAAGTCCAGTCACCATATTGCACGTGTAATGATCTTTTCAAAAGCCAGTTAGATGCCCATGCCTGCGTTACCTAGATCTCTCAGCCAGGGAGAAGCAACAACACCCACATTTTTGGTTTCTAGCAACATTCTCAAAAACAAAACAAAACAAAACACACAAACAAAAAAGCCAGGGTGTTTTGGAGAAATGTCTGATTCTAGGAGTGGAGCAGGAAATCTACAAAACGATCTTGGATGGTATCTTACATGGTCAGAAAGTAAAGAGATGTGTTTGTTGTTTTTTTTAAAAAAAGAAATGATACAAATATATCAAAAGGACACAGGAGCCGAATGAAAGAAGCTCCCAAAGCTGGAAGGACTTGAGCAAGAAAATATGTATAGTATGGCCATAGCTGGTTTGGCTCAGTGGGTAGAGCGTCGGCCTGCGGACCGAAAGGTCCCAGGTTCGATACTGGTTGAGGGCATGTACCTTGGTTGCGGGCACATCCCCAGTGGGGAGTGTGCAGGAGGCAGCTGATCAATGTTTCTCTCTCATCAATGTTTCTAACTCTCTCTCCCTCTCCCATCCTCTTTCTCTAAAAATAAATAAATAAATAAAAACATATTGTTTTAAAGAAACAGACACTGGAAACCTCACTCCCCTTCACTTGGATAAAACCAGGGATAAGCATTGGTCTTATTCTGTGGGATATCTCTACTCCTTGTTAATTTTGAACCCCCACTGGTTCCTGAGGATACCCCAGAACTCCATGTCTAGCAAAGCAGATGGCCTTCCCTGCACATTCACCTGTACACCCGGAAATGAAACATGCACACAGAGGGAGGCCTTTACCCAGGCAGCATTTTATTCTAATGAAGCTTGGAGGGGAACTCTTCAGGTTCGGAGGGCCACTTGCTTTGCATGTGAAGCCAGGAAATGCAGAAGAAAGAGGAGGTGCAGGACGGTGAGCGGAGGGCCTCAGAGTTTACCGAGTGAGGGGGACGGAAAGGACCACCGGTGCTGGTCCAGCTCTAAAGGAAACATGTCTCCATGTCAGCCCCTGATCTGAACCAGCGGAGCCTGTCCCGGGGAAGAAGGGGTTCAGGCCTCAGAGGATGCCGATGAAGAGGATGATGGGGCCATGGCACGGACAGGATCCCCAGGAGCAGAGTCTTCCCAAAGAACACGGCCTTCTACGCAGGCAACGGGGAGTTTGGGGGATCCACTGGAAAACTGCTGGGTATCAGTAGCAGAAGAATTGCGTGGTCATCTTGAAGCAGCTTTCATGGGATGAAGCTGAGGCTTCTCAGAAGGGACTCAATTATCTCCCAATGGCTCTCCCAGCCTCTACTCTGACCTCCCTCGAGTCTTGTCACCATATTGCAAGCATAATACTTTTTTCAAAAAATAACTAGGTCTGCAGGTGTACCTAGCTGAGCCAAGAAGGTAGGTAACACATTACCTAGCTCAGCCAAGAAGAAGCAGCAACACTCCAAAAGCAGCGGCACCCAGATCTTGGCAAAACCCCAGGGTGTGCCCCAAATTACGGGTCCTGATCCATCTAATGAGGCAGTTTGAATTTTTAAATCTTCACCATCCCCTCCCATTTTAACCCAATATCTTTCCAGTCCGGCTGCCTCTATGGAGTTGAAAAAACTTCCAGCCAAGGCAGACGGGCTCCAGGTGCATCTGGGACACTTCTGAAGCAAGGAGAGTTAAGGTGCAAAGTCACCTTGCAGTGTGGAGGACAGATGGCACTTCCTTGAGTTTGGACAAGCACCGAGGCTCAAAGTGCCAGCGTGGGGGCCAGTCCTGTCATGGTTCAGACGGAACATAGTGACGTTTACAGATGAAAAGGAGCTGATGGTCACAGGAGGCATCATTCCATGACTGAAGTGAGGACACCTTTAAATTGACACAGTGTTCATTGTTCCCAAGATTGTTGGGCTCACCCGGACTCCAGAACCTATCAAATGGAAAAACAATAACAAAGGAAAATGTATTTCCAATGAAGAAAGGAGTAACTTCCATCCAAGCTTTGGCCCCAGGTGATAAGGTCACAAGTTTTTGCACCCAGGCCTGAGAGGAAGGGAATCAATGAGCTGTCAATCTCTAAGCCTGCCATCATCTCAGATTAGGACTGAACCGCTCCACCGCTCTCAGAACTTCACACAAACCACACTAGGACACCTAGATGTAGACCAGGCCCCCCTGCCAAAGCTGGCTAGACAGCCATGCTGCCAAACCCCAGAGGGGACAGAGAGGCCACAGATATGTCCCACCCCTCAGCCAATTAGTGACAGAAGTGAGCTGGCTTTTGGTTCAGTGCTCCAGGCACCAGTGGACAGGGAAGAATCACAAACGCTATAGTCAGAAGGAATGTTCTCCCAGGCTTCTGCCCCGGCCCTGATCCAAACAAAAGTCACACTGGGAAGGAGGGTCTCTGGGGGCCTTACTTCATACTCTGGACCTTGTTGAATGGAGTGTTATCCACCCAGTACCAGTCCCCGTCATTCCCTGCTTTGGTCAGGCCGATCCAAAATAAACGCCCGCCTGCTGTCTTGTACAGAAACTCCTGTAGGGAAGACAGAAGGAGAAGAGATGCTGCCATCACTCGGAGTCAGAGCACCTGACACTCTGGGTATTCTTCTCCTGTCCTCAGTGACAGCCCCTGAACCCACAGACACACCTGCATACTGGCCTTTCTCAAGCTTCTTCCTGTCTCTGCTCAGAGCCCAGAGTCCATCTTCCTAATTATTTGTCTTTGCCCTGCAACTAACAGACTCGGGACTCGGGCCTTTCCGACCCTCAGGAAGCAGGTGCTAGAGCACAAGAAAGAATCAGCCAAACTCCAGAATAGGGACCCTAGGAGAATGGCCCAAATAATGATATCGAAATTTAGTGAGCACTTCATATGTACAAGGTACTATATATTTATATGCACTTACTTGAGTATTGTTTGTTTGAGGCAAGTACTATTATTTTTTTTTTCCACCTGAGACTAGTTAGAGGCAGGATTGGGACTCTAGACTCTGAACCCAGGACCATTCTCTTATCTACACTACTACCACACCTTCCAAATGGAAGGGGTTCGATTTCCTGCCTCACCAGGTAGAAGACTTCTTGGGTTCTGTGGTGTCAATAATGCTGTTTACAAATATTTCTGTTTTCTGGGCATCCAGAAAGATGGTTCCTTCCTACCCTACCCTCTTTGAAGCTAGGAGTATTACATAATTTGCTTTGCAATGAAAATGCGAGTAGAGATGTGTTAATTCCAGGCAAAGCCAATACACAATTCGTCATGATTCCTTTTCCTGCCTCAGCCAATTGTAGAAACATACGTGAGATGAAGTCTCCTTGAGTAACCACAATGAGCAAAATCTCTTGTAGGCCCTTGTTGGACACGTAGTGTGAGAAGTAATTCTTCATTGTTAGGTCCCTGATATTTGGGGATTTTTGTCATGGCAGCGTAATCTTGCCCATCCTACCTAGCACAGCTACTAATATACCTCTAGTAGAAACAACACTCACCTGCTCACTGTCTGAGGTCACTGAGGTCAGGTCTGAATCCCTGGACTTGCAGAACTGCTGGGCGCTGTACCAGGTCTTTGGGACTTGAGAAAAGTAATAGAAGTTCTCTTTGAAGTACTTCCAGCCTTGATAAACCATCTGTAGTATGTCATCTGGGGAACAGGGTGAAAAGTGAACACTGGTGTTCCTGTTTCTCTGGGTGCTGGCTAGGTGGGGACACTTAAGTGGGATCCCAGAGATAGCAATGAATAGGGCTGGGCTCTAGGATCCTTGAGTCCTTGTGTAGATGTTTGGGGACAATCCTTCAGATCCTAAAAGTCTGATTGAGGTTAGTAGAGTCTCTGGGCTCAGAGAAGGGAAGTGAGAGAGGATGTCTCTCACGAGAGAGAAGCAATTCTCCACTGGCTACCACATGTGGCTGAGACCCTGAGCTCTAGGTAAGAAACATAATGGAAAATAGCTGGGCTTGGGCCAGGACAGGGACTCCCTAATGCCATCTTCTGTGCCTTTGTATGGAAGCCCAAGTTGGTCCTGGTTCCTTTTCTCCTGAAAAGCCCCTAAGTCCTCCCCAACCCCAATGCTGAGCCCTCTCTTCTTAGCTTTGCAGCCATGTCTACCCTGATCCTCTTCTGCTTCCGTCCACACACACCAGCCCCAATGGCCTCAGGCTTGAGACCAGCAAGGTCCAATGAGAGACAGATCAGCTTGCAATATTATTTTCTCAGTCACTTACTTTGCTTTTTGAATAACTTGCTGATATTCTCCAAACTGCTCTGAAGTCCTCGAATCTTTGCATTTAATGCGCTGGCTTTATCCAAATCTCTTTTTAATTCTGGGATCTGGGCATTTAAACTGTAGACTTCCTCCCAACTTGTTGTTAACATGTGGATCTGTGCATTGGCTGCCTTCACACCGGTGTCCAGCTTCCGGATCTGAGAACGCACGTGATCCAGGCTAGCATTCACCATCTGGACCTGAATGACAGCTGCCTTCACGCCGCCTCTATTCCTCTTAATTTCAGAACTCAGGGTGCTGATGTTGTCCACACGACCTTTCAGCAACTGGGCATTGGTCTTTACATCCGATAGTGTGCCCATAAACCAGGGATCTGGATTTGAGAAAGTCAAAAGGTCAGTCAAAAGGATCCCTGGGGATGGGAGTGGGGGTGTTACCAGAGTGATAAAAGGAAGGGGAGAGATGGGCTCGAGTTTCCCAAGGACCCAACCCAAGGGGCAACATTCATTCCTAATCTAGTTATTTAACAAACACGTGATGGCACCTACCATGTCCCAGGAACTGTGGTAGCTGCCGGTAACACAAAGATAGATACACATGGGCTCTCTATTAGAAGATCTCACAGGCAACAGAACCAGGGATTATAACCCAGTTCTAAATTTTCTTTAAGTGTTCAGAGCACATTTGGTAAAGGGGTGCCCTCTACTACACCTTTGTCCCCCTCCCCACATCCCTCTGTGCCCTATCACTTGATTCCCAGCCTCTCCTTTCAGAGACTCCTGCAGTGGCCATCAGCGAGGGCAGCACCACCCCTCCCATATCTGTCCACGGGCTCTTTGTGACCATGAGAAGAGCCAGCCATGCACACTTCTAGCTTGGAAGTGACTTCTCCAGAGAAAACAGAAAGGGAGAATTATGACACAATTTATCCCCTTCTCGTATCCCTTCCATTGTCACACTCTGACTAGGTCACAGGTTTGGTGCCAGAGAGGAGACCAAAAGCAAACCAAGAGCGCCTGGCCAGTGTAGCTCAGTGGTTGAGCATTGGCCTATGAACCAGGAGGTCACAATTCGATTCCTGGTAAGGGCATATGCCCAGGTTGTGAGTGCAATCCCCAGTGTGGGGTGTGCAGGAGGCAGCTGATTGATGATTCTCTCTCCTCACTGATGTTTCCATCTCTCTCCCTCTCCCTTCCTCCCTGAAACTAATAAAATATATTTCTTTTAAAACCCCACAAAAGTAAGCCAAGAGGCCTCCAAGCAGAAGAGACTCTGCTCAGAGGCTCCAAGTCTAAGATCAAATATGTCCCAAAGCCTTAAAAGGAGAAGACAGATGTCCCCTTCCTCTGCTTCCTGGTGGAGATGAAGGCACTGCCAGCTGCAGAAGCCATGGGCCTCAGCTGTGAGAAGAAGGAAGATAAGTCACACATCCAATGTAGAAGTAGGAAGCCTGGCTTGACATGATCTTCATGGGAACAGGAGATTGAAGAGAGCACAAAGGAGTTCTGGGGAGGGGGAAAATCCTGGAGATTTGTTGGCTTCTTAGTCAATTATCCATCTAGTCAGCTGGGGTTGAAGATACAGTTGGGATTCCATCCCTTGTGGAGTCAGAAACATCTTACTCACTGTTGGGGACTCCTCACAAGACCCTCTCTGGATTGAAGGGACAGAGAGCTCAGAGAGGGAGGAGAAAAATGACATGGGATAAAGAAATAGGGGAATGGCCCTGGCTGGTTTGGCTCAGTGGATAGAGCATCGGTCTGCAGACTGAGGGGTCCTGGGTTTGATTCTGGCCAAGGGCACATGCCCTGATTGTGGACTCAATCTCTCATCATTGATGTTTCTATCTCTCTATCCCTCTCCCTACCTCTCTGAAATCAATAAAGAAATATATAGCGAAAAGAGCCAAAACCGGCTTGGCTCAGTGGTAGAGCGTCGGTCTGCGGACTGAAAGGTCCCAGGTTCGATTCTGGTCAAGGGCATGTACCTTGGCTGCGGGCACATCCCCGGTAGGGAGTGTACAAGAGGCAGCTGGTCGATGTTTCTCTCTCATCGACGTTTCTAGCTCTCTATCTCCCTCCCTCCCTCTCTGTAAAATATCAATAAAAAATATTTTTTTTAAAAAAAGAAAGAAATATATAGTGAAAAGAAAAGAAAAAGAAATAGGTGAATGTTTCCTTGGAACAAAGAGTATATCTTTGAGCACAAGCATGCAAGTGCCGATCCCATTCAGAAAAAATCTCCCAGGAATTGGGAAAGAAAGAGCAGCAGTTCATTTTATTGAGGACAGGGACCCTGTGAATGCACAAGGAAAGAGGCAAATAAAACGAGGCAAATGAAAAAGCCAGAGGCTGGAGAGAGCACTGGAGAGCAGGAAAGGGAGGGCTGGATGTTGTGGAAGCTGACTGGCCCTCGAGAAGGAGCTGGCCCGCATGATGAGGCCAGAGGACTTACAGAGAACGGCCTGCAGCACGACCAAGGCGAGAAGGACCAGTATCAGGATGACGAAGGCAGCACGGACGGTGCAAGGTTTCCTCAGAACTGGAGTCGAGCCCATCTTGGGAGGAGGCTCTGTTGGAAGAAGAAGACAACATTTGTTGAAGGGCCAGCAAACTCGGGTTTAGGCAGAGAGCATTGAGCGGGTCCTGAGTAGGGACTGGCGCTTGCCTCGGGGCCAGAGGGAGATGTTCTGTTTATCTACAGTGAAGTGAGCATCGGGGATCTCACTCTCTGCAGCCTTCATCCTGCACTCTTACCCCGGCCTTAGGGTGCTTACGGCCAGCTCTCTCACCAAGGAACTTATATCTAGAAGAAAAGGGAAGTGAGTCCCACAAAGGATCACCAGGTAATCCCCAAGTTCCCCATTCCTGACTTAGAAATCTTGCCTGGTCTATGCGTCACATTTTCGGGCTTTCCTCTAAGGTCCTGACTTCCAGGAAGAGGTTATTTGTCTCCTTCTTTAGCGGGGGTGGTCTGTTACTTGGATACCTTAACCATCTTGTCCCAAGGGTATCCTAATTCTTTAATCCCCTCATCCATCGTTTATCCACCCACCCATTCATCCCACAAATACATATTGACTGCCTTCTATGTACCAGGCACTGTACTAGGGCTGAGCCACAAAGATGAGGAACTCGGAGCACTTGCACTCAAGCACTTCACAGTCTGGAAGGAAAGACAGACCCAAACAAACAATGTACAATACAGGGTAATGATTATAACAATAGAAGCACATGCATGATTGAAAGGAAGTACAGAGAATGGAGTAAAGGTAAAAGGTTCCAGGAAGGGGGAGTGGCATATTTAAAAGTATAGGGGCATAAGACAGCATGGAATGTCTGGCCAACTGTAAGCAGTTCGGTGGTGTTGGCGTGTAAAGTATATGACAGGAGCAGGGAGGGGCTAAAGAGACACCTAGGGTCAGGTCATGAAGATCCTTATGGATTATGTTAAGAAGCTTGGACTCTGACGTAGGGTGATATGGAGCCAATGAAAGACTTCAGGCAGGAGAGAGAGACAAGGACGGGAACATTGTAAAACAATTACTCTGATTGTTGTGAGAAACATAGATTAAGGTGTGAAAATCCTGGAAGCAGAGACCCGTAAGAAAACCATTGTGGGATGCCCAGGACCAAACCAGAGAGGGTTGGACCTGCATTACCACCATTTTTCCACTATCCAGAATTGAAATATCATTGCTGACATGTACACATAAGGAACTGTTTGACATTGAAATTGGGACTCAAAAGAACTGTTGACCTAGAAAGAAACTCACTACAGACTGATTCATATGCTTTTCAGCAAAACGATTATTGCTTATCTCATTTTTGATTCTTATAAATATATTTCCAGTAGGACATGATCTCACTCTAGGGGAAATGGTGAACAACATAGACTGATGAACAAGAACATACCCAGAGATAAGGAGCCATGGGTCAGACTGTTGGACCTCAAAGGGAGGGTGGGGATAAAAGGGAGAGATCAACCAAAGGACTTACGTGCATACATATGAGCCTAACCAGTGGTCAAGGACAATAGGGGAGTGGGGACATGAGTGGGGAGGTGTGGGGGATTGGAATGGGGGGTTGAGGACAAATATGTGATACCTTAATCAATAAAGAAATTTTAAGAAGAAAGGAAGGAAGGAAGGAAGGAAGGAAGGAAGGAAGGAAGGAAGGAAGGAAGAAAGAAAGAAAGAAAGAAAGAAAGAAAGAAAGAAAGAAAAGAAGAAAGAGAAAACTATTGTGGCCCTAACTGGTTTGGCTCAGTGAATAGAGCATTGACCTGTGGACTGCAAGGTCCCGGATTCGATTCTGGTCAAGGGCATGTACCTTGGTTGCAGAAACATCCCCAGTGTGTAGGAGGCAGCTTATCAATGTTTCTCTCCCATCAATGTTTCTAACTCTCTACCCCTCTCCCTTTCTCTCTGTTAAAAAGTCAATAAAATATATCTTTAAAAAGAAAACCATTGTGATAAAATATTCTAATTTCTATTATTAAGGCATCTTAGATGATACAGTATTCCTTTATCAAATGGAAGCTTCTCATCTTTTGAAGAAGTCTGCCAAATCTAAGAAACCTCATACATAACAGATTCTAAACATATATTTCTTGGGAGGTAGGAAAGAGATGAAGGAAGAAAAGAAGGGAAAGAGGGGAGGAAAAAGAAAAGGAAGTCAGTCCAGATAATTTCATGGATGAATGGATGGGTCTTTGAAAAACAAATGAATGGAAGAATTGATGGCTGATTATTTCTCAAGTCTGAAACCTACAGTCTGTGGACTGGGATCTGTCTTCCAGAAGTTACTGCTTCTTCCCACTGCCTTCGAAAATCCTCATTCATTACCACAGCAAAGGCAGGAGTGAAGGATGATTGATACCTTACCCAAAGTGCAAAACAATTCTGGCCATAGGACCAGAAAGCTAGCCCAGCCTTGTTGAGGCAGAGCAAGTGGAGCCAGATGGCACAGTGGTGTCAGGGACCGGAGTTGGAAGCTAAATGAGCAGGGGGAAGAAAAGAGCTACTACACTTTCAGGGGATAACTGAGAGGATCTGACCTACCTGCTCAGCCTTATCTGGCCAGCCCATTGTTCTTACAGGCCCCTCCCCGCTCTCTCTCTCTCTCTGGCCGCCTGGACCTCAGACTGGAGCTGCTTCTCTGCCTGAATGAGGAAACTCCACACCACATTCCCCTGAGAAGGAAGCTGGGTCACAAGGATGGTGGGATCCATCCTCTTTCATTTCCTCTCTACCCATGTTCTGTCTGTGGCTTCCAGGACTTCTATCTGTTCTAACCTTTGACTTTATCGCACAAACTGACTCTGCGCAGTTATAACTACACCCATTTTCTACAGGCTGCCATCTAGCTGCAGACCCTTGGTTCAATGGTTAGAATATTCTGCTCCTGGACTCTCATGCTTGGCACCCAGTCTAACTCTAGATTCAATTCAGCCCTTCTGCTCCTGGCTCCTGGCCTTATCTCTGGGTCTGTTCTTGTTCATCAGTACATTCACAATGACATTCACAGTTCAGGGCCCCCGGGGTGGGAAAGAATCCAAGGTACTCAAGACTGTGATAGAAGGAGCCCTTGGGGTCCAGGTCTCCTCCTGAGGCATTTGAGAGAGAAGCTGACACACAACACAACTTGGGAGCATCTGGCCCCTCCCTTCTCTGCCAAAAAAAGTTGACTTTTCCCAAATCTTTGCTGGTGGGTAGCATGAGCCATTAATGGCACAGTCACAGGCCCTCTCAGTGGTCCAAGAAAAGGATCCAGAGCTTCAACATGCCGGCACCCAGTAGAAGAAGGGGCTGGGGTTGGGGAGCATTTACCCGCGTGATAGACATGGAGGCCTCAAATAGGTATTCTACTGATCACTGGACAGAAGGCTGATCCAGCAGGAGGAAGTTAAACACGAAGCGACCAGAATCCTGGGCTGTGGGTCCTGGGGGATTTCAGAGGCAATGGGTGTAAAAGTCCCGTACGGAGTTTCATTTCCCACTTGCAGAGAAAGGGTGCGTCACGTGCTATTTTCCATCTGCTGGTGTCCACTGAGCACGAGCACCTCTCCCGTGCAGCCCTCTGGTGCTCCACCTGGCCCTGCCCGGCCAGCCGGGAAGGGGAAAGGACGGAGCAGGAGACAAGTGCTCAGCCATGCTTGGTCACCAGAGATGTGGGCAGTTCTCCTGGACACTCCGGAGATGCCATAACTTCCAAACGGAGGAGGAAGTTGGGGCCAGACCAGGGGTGACCAAAAATCACTGCTGTCATGAAAGAAAAGGAAGTCCAATTTCATTTTCTGTGTCCCCACTGGTTGTGGTCATTTATAAGATGTATGTAAAGGAATGGATAAGCAAAATGTGATATATTACAAACAATGGAATATTATTCAGCCTTAAGAATGAAGATGATTTTGATAAATCTTGAGAACATCATTCTAAGTGATTAAGTCATAAAAGGACAGTACTGTATGATTCCATATACACTGAGTGGCCAGATTATTATGACCACCTGACCTATGTAGGCAAATTAGCTGTACACAGCATCGTATGGGATATGGAAGCCGAAGGCCTGTTCGAGCACCTTTGCTGTCTGCAGTTACCAAGATAAATCGTCTCCGATTCACACAGGAACACAAGGATTGGACAGTCGAACATTGGAAAAAAGTCATGTGGTCCGATGAATCACGTTTCCAGTTGCATCATGCGGATGGCAGAGTGAGAATTTGGCGGAAACAGCATGAAAGCACGCACCCCACATTTACAAGTACAACCCTTCAAGCTGGTGGGGGCAGTGTTATGGTTTGGGGCATGTTTTCCTGGCATGCTTTGGGCCCTTTAATTGGTGTGGAACAACATCTGAATGGCACAACACACCTAAGTATTGTTGCTGATCAAGTTCGTCCTATCATGTTGATGGCGTATCCCAACAAGACAATGGTGCTCGCATTGTGCAGGAGTGGTTTCAAGAACACGAGGGAGACTTTCCCTTGCTTAGGTGGCCCCCACCATCACCAGATCTCAATCCAATTGAGTATTTGTGGGACGAAGTTAAAAGAGCCATCAGGCAGCTGGTTCCATAACCATCAAATCTCTCAGAACTGGACAGTGCTGTTCATCAGGCATGGTGTCAGATTCCTCACATCACCTTTCAACTTCTCATGGAGTCAATGCCAAGAAGAATCACCGCTGTACTGAAGGCAAAAGGTGGCCCAATGAAGCATTGGTGGGGTGGTCATAATAATCTGGTCACTTGGTGTACATGAGGTGTGCAGAGTGGTAAAAGTCACAGAAGAAGAAAGCATAATAGTTGTTAACAGGGGTTGTGAAGAGAAAGGAGAAGTTATTGTTTAATGGGCATAGAGTTTCAGTTTCTAAGACAAAAATACTTCTGAATATGAATGGTGGTGGTGGTTGCACAACGAAATGAATGTAACTCAATGTCAATGAACTGAAAATAGCTAAGATAGTAACTTTTGTGTATATTTTACTACAAATTTTTAAAAAGTGTTATTGAAGCTGAAACCAGTTTGGCTCAGTGGATAGAGCGTCAGCCTGCGGACTGAAGGGTCCCAGGTTCGATTCCGGTCAAGGGCATGTACCTCGGTTGCAGGCACATCCCCAATAGGGGGTGTGCAAGAGGCAGCTGATTGATGATTCTCTCTCATCGATGTTTCTAACTCTCTATCTCTCTCTCCCTCTCTGTAAAAAATCAATAAAATATATTTTTAAAGTGTTATTGAAGGAATTAAATATCTAATACAATCATTTCCACAAGCAATAATCTAAAAGTTTTAAATATTCGTTTTATAGGTGAAGCAATGGAGAGCATTATCAGCTGTTAAAGTATGCATACATTTTGGGGGGAGGGGATGGATACCTTGCAATCCCCCCAAAAATGTACACACACTTTGAATAATTACAAAGTCAGTTTTGTACTTCAACTGCTAATGGAAATTATTATTCTAAAAGCATAATTCCAAAACAAATAAAATTCCTGACAGACACTGCCACAGTTGGGGTATATGCTACTTCTCCGTATACACCAACTGATCAAAGCAATTTCAGGAATTTGAGTGACTAATCAACAGCTGACACCTCTGGGATTGATTATTGTGCATTTTAAAAGCGGCTTTGAAATTAGACTTCTATCAGGTATTAATAAAATTATTATTATTTCTCTCCCTCTCTAAAATCAATCAATCAATAAATAAAAAAAAATTTTAAAGCATGTGATACCTGAATATTTAGTCAGGGTCACTGGCCTCTTTTGTCTTAGATTGTCAAATAAAGAAAATGACTACAGCTTTGAAAAGAGGTCAGTGCCCCTGAATGAATAAATAGTCAGGTATTGTATGTTTGAAAAATACTTGCAGCGGCACAGAGGTTGAAAATTGCTGGTCTAAATCTTACCTGTGCTCCCAAGACTCTTTTCAAATATTGTTTCAAATGTTAAATCACAGAATAATCTCCAGAGGGGAAGGGGTAGGGGGAGGTGGAAGAGGGTGCAGGGGAAATGGTGATGGAGCTGAAACTGGTTTGACTCAGTGGATAGAGCGTCGGCCTGCGGACTGAAAAGTCCCAGGTTCAATTCCGGTCAAGAGCATGTACCTTGGTTGCAGGCACATCCCCAGGGGGGTGGGGTGTGTGTGTAGGAGGCAGCTAGCTGGTCAATGATTCTCTCTGATCAACGTTTCTAACTCTCTATCCCTCTCCTTTCCTCTCTGTAAAAAAATCAATAAAATATATATATATATATTTTTTATTATTTTTTTTAATATATTTTATTGATTTTTCACCGAGAGGAAGAGGGAGGGATAGAGAGTTAGAAACATCGATGAGAGAGAATCATCGATCAGCTGCCTCTTGCACACCCCCCACTGGGGATGTGCCCGAAACCAAGGTACATGCCCTTGACCGGAATCGAACCCGGGACCTTTCAGTCCGCAGACCGACGCTCTATCCACGGAGCCACACCAGTCCTGGCTATATATATATTTTTTTAAATGGTGATGGAAAGAAAGGCCCACCCACCCTTTTGAGAACAGTGCACTACCACCCCATAACAAACATGTTAAAAATCATGTCTAATGATTCGCTCTATTGATTTTCTCAGCAAAAATTTAATGTCAATAGTGAATGTACTGAATTAGCATTTCTAAAACTCAAGGAGAGCCCATGAAAATGTATTGTACTTCCAAAAATTACACAAATTGGGGTGGGGGGGGCACAAGAATTTTACTTGACTGAGCCAGGTTACTCTTTAAAACTACTTTTGAATTATATACTATAACATCAGAATTTTTAGTTCAAAAGAATCTACAGAATGCAGCCAGATTTAAATGTGGGTGTGTGTTTTTGTTTTTCACTTAAGGATTCAGTGTCTTGGCTGAATAAAAACATTTGGCACTTGCTAGGTGCCAAAACTCTGAACCTAAGACTGCAACAAGGCTCAGCTTTTGCTGAAACACAGTTTGATCTCACCTGCTGTTGTGAGAGAAGAAAGTTACATGATTATGATTGTAACGGTGTTGTTTTTTAAAAGCCTCACACACCCCTGACCGAGGATTGAACTTGCCCTGACCAGGAACTGAACCTAAAAATCCCGAAACCTTTTGGTGCACGGAATGATGCCCCAATCAACTGAGCAACCTGGCCAGAGCTGAACTTGCTGGGGGTTTTTTGTTTTGTTTTGTTTTGTTTTTAAATATATTTTTATTCATTTTTCACAGAGAGGAAAGGAGAGAGATAGAGAGCTAGAAACATCGATGAGAGAGATACATCGACCAGCTGCCCCCTGCACACCCCCCACGGGGGATGTGCCCGCAACCAATGTACATGCCCTTGACCAGAATCGAACCTGGGACCTTTTGGTCCGCAGGCCAACGCTCTATCCACTGAGCCAAACCGTTTTCGGCTGAACTTGCTGTTTTTAATTAAAGTAGAAGTTACTGATAATTTGATTAGGGAAAAAAAAAAAGCTGGTCCATTAGAAACAAAATTTTTAAGCTAATTTTGTGTTTAAGACTGAAAAATATGTACCCCGGGAGAGTCGTGTGCCCCGGGGAAGCAGTGGGACCCGGGGGGCGGGGCGGTGTGAACCAGAGGAGGAGCGGACTCTATTCGTGTGGTCCTGAGATAGTCACCATAAAACAAGCAGACTGTCAAACGACAGTGGGGAGGGAAAGGAGACCTGGGGGAGATAAGAGATCAACCAAAGGACTGGTACGCATGCATGTAAGTACAACCAACGAACACAGAACTCTGGGGAGGGAGGGCATGAATGGGAGGTGGGGGCGGGGGGGCAATGGTAAGCTATGTACACATATAATACTTTAATAAATAAAATAAAATAAAATAAAATAAAAACTAAGTAAATAAAAGACTGAAAAACAAATTGAGGGGTGAGGATACTAATATCGTCAGGTAGCATTTCTCACACTTTGCTCTGGAAAATCAACACTCGTGTCCCAAGGAGAATAAACTGTTCCTCCTCCCCGGCCGCCCCACACGGCCACAGCGCCCTGCTGCGGGCCTGGCCGTTTCCGGGGTGTGGCTGGTGGTCACCTTCTCAGACGTAGGTGATCTGGTAGGAAACCCCCTCGTCCCCGGGTACTTTCCCTGGAGCAAGAACCTCCAGGCCCACAAAGGCCCGCTGTCTGACCACAGGAGAGATGGGTGGGGAACACGGCAGCATGTCTTCAAGGAGCAAAACACTTTCCTTGCCATGTCAAAGCAAACTGCAGTGTAGCAGGTTATTGGATACTTCAGCATTTATCTTCTAAAAGCCAGAACAGCCGAAACCGGTTTGGCTCAGCGGATAGAGCGTTGGCCTGCGGACTGAAAGGTCCTGGGTTCGATACCGGTCAAAGGCACGTACCTTGGTTGCGGGCACATCCCCAGTGGGGATTGAGCAAGAGGCAGCTGGTCGGTGTATCTCTCTCATCGACGTTTCTAACTCTCTATCCCTCTCCATTCATCTCTGTGTAAAATCAATAAAATATACTTTAAAAAATAAAAATAAAATAAAAGCAAGGACATTCTCCTCCATAATCACACCACCACCACACCCAGGAAATGTGATGTGGATACAGTGCCTAAACTGTAAGATACACATCTGCGAGCTTCGTCTTCCCCCTCCCTAATGCGCAGCCTGGCTCACACATTGGCCCACCCATCGCTTGGGTTGCTTTCAAACGCCTGGTCATTAAACAAAGACCAGGTTCCCTTCTCCTTAATCAGCGGGAAGAGCATGGAGCCCATTCCTGAGTGCCCAGCTGCGATCGCGGTGACACCATGCTCTCTCCTTCGGTGACCCATAGATGGCGCCGTTTCCCCAGGCTGGGCGCAGAGGGACCGGCTGCAGCTTAGAGTAAAGGTTTTTATTTACTGTATGTGTGTGTGAATTTGGCCCTTGAAATTTAGGACTGCGTGATCCTTACCATGGAATCCTGGCCTTCAGGGACTCCAGACCCCTCATGAATAGAGCTTAGTGGTTCTAGTAACCCCATCTCTGTCCCTCGGTCCCTAGGCCAGGGCTCATGAGACTCAGTAAACGTATAAAGTTGCCAGATTCTTTCAACGGAGAGATGGCTTCGTGGGAGAGAGGCAGACAACTGGGGGCGCTGTCCCCAAGGAGCTGACACAGACGACCGGGCTTGGTCCTCAGGACCCAGGTAGAGGGGAGGTGCCTCTCTCCCCGCAGCTGGTGATTATTAAATGCACAGGCCCTGGCAGGTTCGGTCCTGAGAGTCCAGCTAGTGGGTTCCTGTAGGTCCTGCCAAGCCTTTTGCTCAGGTGCAACCCCTTGGTGACCCTTGACCCTCCTGGCGCCACCGTTATTCTTCTGCACGACATCCTGTGTCGTTTGCTTCTACGTCTGTCTCCCCTGTCAGACATTCTAAATAACCTTCTAGTCACTAAAAGGAGGCAGGCTGTGACGTCGGGCCCCTTGGGCAACTTGGGGTGGGGGCTGCCCATGTTCGCTGCATCAGGGTGGGTGTTCCTCCCATCACCCTCTATCCTCAGTTCTCAGACCGAGCTTCAGGAGGAATTTAGGACTCCCCGTTGGCTCTGGACTCTCAGCCCTAAAGGTCCCTCTTCCCGCCCCCTTCCCACCTCCTCCGGAGAGACTGGGTGAGGGAGAGAAATGAGACCCGCGCCCAACTTTCTCCGTCCTGGACTGGGTTGGAGATGTCCCACCAGCCCAACCCAACCCCTACCCTTGGCCCTGGGCGGAGAGGAGAGGCCCCTGGGGCCCACAGAGGGCCGTCACCAGGAGCCCAGGGTGCATGCATGCACTGGAAGGCCGGCGCTGGGCCCAGCCGGGCAGTCGCTGTACGGCCGCGGCCAGCAGAGGGCAGCACGAGGCCGCGTCGGGAGCCGGAGGGCAGGCTGGCTCCGGGGTGAAGGCGGGTGGAGGAGGAGAGAACAGAAGCCCGGTCTCCGGCTGACATTAGCGCAAAGACAGGGACGTGGCATTAGGGCGCATTAGGGCGCACTCCCGGCGCACGTCCCCCATCCCTGGCCCCGGGACAGGGACAGAGTAGTCACACGCTTGCTCGTGGGGAGCGGTTGTCAAGGAAACTGGCTTAGCCCTGAGACAAGGAATTCCAGTCTCACCCTTTACTGTGTGGCTTTGGGCAAGTTATTGGACCCATCAGAGCCTTTCCTTCCCCCTCTATTAAATGAGAGCAGCAGGGTCCACCTTATTGGGTCAGTGTGGAGCTCATGAGCACACAAGTGAGTGCTTAATAAATGTTAATTAACCCTTATCAGCACTTTTCTTATGGCATCATAATTGCCTGTCTGTACATCTCTGTCCTCCCGGCCCTCATCTCCCCCTCCCACGGCCCCCACCACCACAGGATCCCTGCCTGGATAAAGTGAGCCCATCATCTTGGCATTTACCAATGCCCAGCATCAGCACTGATAAAAAAAGAACTGTTCAGGAAGCACGTTAGACTCCATGGAGCTGAGGAGAGATGAGGTCGAGGGGCTTCCATGCACGGACCTACAGTCTCTGCTCAGACCTCAGCTCCAATCAGCCACTCTGCACCCACCGACTCCAGTCCCATGGGGTCCAGTGGCTTTGCTCCATCCCAGCAGCCGGGCCTGACAAAAGTGATCCAGAACATCTTAAGTGAGGGGGGAAGTTAGAGGACCACGGGAACAGTCAGATCCACTTTAAGTTTTTAAGAAAACATAGCACTAACATATAGCAAAATCCAGAGGGACAGAAAAGCCACAGGCACTTGGGGAGATGCTGAAGGTCATTGGTAATCAGGGATATGATAAGTAATACGACAAAAGAGCCATTGACACCTAGTAACTGGCTAAAACCAGAGAGTGGGGGGCAGAGGGGACGTGTGAATACAGAAAACTGGGGTGCCCTGCTGGGGCGTGTGGACTGCAGCAGTCATTCTGGACAGCAAACTGGCAGTGTGTAGGCAAGTTAGCCAAAGAATGGATAACTTGCCTAAATGTCCACCAACTGGTGGGTGGATAAACAGAATGTGGTGTGTTCATACGATGGAATATTATCCAACATTAACAAAAAGGTTAATGTTGCTCTATACTACAATGCTCTATACTACAATGTGGACAATTTATATGAAATGTCCAGAACAGGCAAAGCTATAGAGACAGAAAGTAGATTGATATTTGCTTAGGGCCTGGGGGCATGGAAGGATGGGACATAGACAGCTAGTGATTATAAGGTTTCTTTTCGGAATGATGAAAATGTTCTAAAATTGACTGTAGGCGTGGTTGCACAATTCTGCGAATATATTATGAACTACTGAATCGTATACTTTAAATAGGTGAATTGTACCGTATATGAATTGTATCTCAATAAAGCTGTTACCCCCAAAAATGACATAAAGGCCAGTTTGAAGGGACTCTCATTGACCACAGTTGGAACAATTTGCCAAGTAAATAATGACAGAATCAAGTAACACATTGGATACAATCCATTGCATGCACTGATATAAACAATGCGTAGAGAATTTGATGAGTATCAGGAATATGCTGATAGTCTCAAGATCCCTCCCCAAAATATTTTTAATAACAAAGGGGAAAATAATAACTTGACAGGGAGAAGCAGCAGGCACCACCTTGCTGAAATGATTCAAGTTCACTTCACAATAATGGGATAAATCAGAATCATGGGTTACAATGAGAAGAATTCAGCATCACTTCAGTGATATTCCTGCCAAAGATGCATAATCTGGATTGAGCGGTAAGGAATTATCAGAAAGACTCAGACAGATGGACATTCTATAGGATAACTAACTGGCCACGAAGTCAAGAAAAGGCTGGAACTCTTCCAGGTTGAAGGAGTCTAAAGAGACAATGTCAGCTCAATGCAACACCTATTCTCAACTGAGCCCTTTTGCTACAGGGATATTGTAAGGACAGTTGGCAAAATTCAATGAGGTGTAAGTACTGGATGGCAATGATGTGAGTCTTATGATTTTGATAACTGTATTATGATTGTGAGGGAGGATATCCTTGTTTATTGGAAGTACAAAATAATGAAATAACCTCAGCGAGTTATACTCAAATGGCCTGGCAGTAGGGCGAGTTCTTTTTATGTGATGACTTTTCTGTAATATGAAACAAGAAACCATGATGTATATAAAGTACCTGCTCATATTGTTCAAAAAAGTCTGTGTTAGCAGAGGCAAAGAAAAGTCGAACTGTTTCCAGCTAAAGGAGATTAATAAGATCTTGAAAATTAAGTGCAATGAATGGTATTGGATTAGTGATTTCCAACCGAGTGCCAGAAGAATTTTTAAAACATGCAATACCTTACTCTTTAGTCAGGGGCCCTGACCTCTTTTCTCTTAGATTGTCAAATTTTAAAAATTTGTTATAGCTGTTGCAGAAAACAACAGCAATAGCCATCTGGTGTAAAGGAATCAAAATTATACCTATTTTTTGTCAGATCTTCAAAAATAAATATTTTTAGAGTGCTGCAGAATTTTAGTAGTTAGTTTACGTGTACCATGAAATGAAAGGCATTGAAAATCACTGGGTTAGGTCTTAGTCCAGGAAAAATATAACATAAAGAACATTATTGGGACAACCTGCAAATTTTAAGTAAGACCTAAAGATTTTATAATACCACTATCTCAACGTTAAATTTCCCGATTTTGATCATTGCTCTGTAGTCATGTAGGTGAAGGTCTTCATTCTTAAAAAATGCACACTCAAGTTTTTAAGCATAAAGGGGCATTAGTCTGCCTCCAATTCACAAATGCTTCAATAGCAATCTCACAAAAACATAAAGAGAATGATAAAGCAAATGCAGCTAAAGAGGTACATACTGAAATTGTTTCTACTATTCTTGCAACCTTTCCATAAATTTGAAATAATTTTCAAGTAGTTTTTAAAAGAATGTAAAAAACAAAATGAAATATAAAACCCAATTATAATACACACACACACACACACACACACACACACACAACAGTGCATATTTTGTGAGACTACATAACAGCAAAGATACACAATGTGAACACAATCCAATGGTTCTTTATTGGGTCAGGGGGAGGAGAAGGGGCATGTATGAACTAAAGAGACTAAATAAAACAATTTGTTTACTGACTGGAGAGCTGGCTAGACTAACAACCGATGCCACCAAACTTCTCACCTCACACTTCTAAGGAACGGGGTGTGATAGGAGGAGAGACCAAGAGGAAGAGAGGGGTTGTCAGATAAACCCACATTGTTCCTTGTGTTATCTTTACATTTTGGCATTGTTTGAATTGTTTTATGATATAAATAAAATACATTCATATACTATTTATGTACTTTTTTTAAAATAAAGGAAAACATAGTGGAACATCCACTTGATGTTACCTAGACAACTATTAAAAATGACATAGAGCTACGTCCACTGACACAGGAGGATGCCACGGTCTCCTAAGTGTTTTTAATAGAAGTTTGCAGAGCAGCAGGGATAGTACAAATAGCTGTTGCAGAAGACAGAGTTCCCACACACTTACTGGTCACTATTAGCCATGCTACCCCAAAGGGAGCATTAAGAAGAGGGACTTATATACTCTTCTAGTCTGATTACTTTGCAGATTTGTTCATTTGTTGACAAATTTGTGAATTTGTTAAATTTTAATTATATAATGCATGAATACAATCTTATGGTGGAAAAAAACGCATATTGCTTTTATGATTTAAGACACAGATTACTGTTTCTTACAGAACAATTGAGTTTTTAAATTTATTGACTGATTTGAGAGAGAGAGAGAGGAACATCAGTTTGTTGTTCCACTTATTTATCCATTCATTGGTTGTTTCTTGTATGTGCCCTGACCAGGGATGGAACCCGAAACCTTCACTATGGGACACACTAGGCTCGCTGAGTTACCGGCCCAGGGCAGAACAACGGATACTATCAAATAAGGAAAGCCAAACCGGTGTGGCTCAATGGACAGAGCGTTGGTCTGCGGTCTGAAGGGTCCCAGGTTCCCCAGGTTCCATTGGATTCAGGTCAGGGGCATGTACCTTTGTTGCGGGCACTTCCGCGGTGGGGGGGGGGGGGTGCAAGAGGCAGCTGGTCAATGTTTCTCTCTCATCGATGTTTCTGGCTTTCTATCCCTCTCCCTTCCTCTCTGTAAAAAAAAAAATAATAATCAATGAAATATATTTTTAAAAATAAGGAAATGTAAGCGCCCTTCCAACAAAACACAAATTTAAACAATGATGATTATGTAAGTATGTCTCTATTAATACGGCCAATGAGGTATAAATGCCCCAAAGTGCGGCTGTCAGTCTTCCGTTCTATTGGACGGGCCGGTAAGAGCCTCGCCTTCCCGGACTTCCCCACCCATACTCAGCACTCCCGCCGAGTAGAAGCCGCCGGCGCCTCTCCAGACCAACGGAGTTCTCAGCCGCCCAGCCTGTGCCGGACGAGGTGCCCGTGCCCCCTCCTCAGTCTGTACCCGGCTGCCCGGGGCCACTTCCACTGCGGAGCCTTACCTGTCTTCTCCGGGCGGGATGAGGAGCTCCCAGCCTCCCCGCAACCCTCGTGCTCCCATTGCCAGTCTTCCCTCCCCCTAGAGGTCTCACCTCTCTGAGGAGCAAGTCTCCCTCCCACCAGGGGTGGGGGCAGAATGAGGAGGGGAGGGAGGTGGGGAGGAAACTTTAAGGCCTGAGGGCAGGGCTGTACCCAGCACATAATGGCCAAAACAAATGCCTGTGCAAACTGCTTTGGAAAGCAGTATACTGCTTTCCAAAAATATATATATGGCAATGAAAATGGACATATCTTGCTGACTCGGGACCCTGAGAAATAATCCTCCCCCAAAGAGTTATATATTTGACCATTTTGTTTTGAGTATTGATTTCAGGCTTAAAAACTGGACAGGTGGGGGTATCTAACAATTGAATGGTTAAGAAAAATTACACAGTGACATAATAGAACATTACCCAGCTATTGAAAAGTATGCTCATAAGGACCATAACCCATGGCAAACATTTAGGTCAGACCTCAGGTGGAAAAGGCTGAATACAAAACTGCCTGGTTACCATGACTAGAATGATATAAATCATGCAGGCAGGGGTGCGGGGGGGGGGGGGGGGGGGAGAAGTCCCTTTTTCATTTTTCTTTTTTTAAGGAAAGAGTCATACGTTTAGGCTTAGGTGTGGGGTTGTTTGTTTTTCCTTTCAAACCCATTGTCGTTATTCTAACCCATGGGCAGAGTGCAGAGCTTGAAAAGAGTCTCAGCACCGTTCCTAGGACTTCAAAGCTGGGAGGAGAGGCGTTTTCGGCCAAAGGAATGCATTTCCGATGAAGGGATTCGGCTGGTGGGGACTAGGGCTCCGGAATGGGATTCCCAGGTCTTTCCGAACAAACAAACCTGCAGCCCGGGTGGGGGTTGGAGGAGTTGGGGAGTTGGGGGGGGGGTCCCCTTCGCCCAGGTCTCTCCCTCGGCGCCGGTGCACGGGCGGCCGGAGGGGCTGAGAGCGGCCGTTGGCGCGGCCGGGCCTCTCCAGCGGCCGGCTCCCCGGCTCTCCTCTGCGCGGCCTGGGCCCACCGGGAGCAGCGGCCTGCGGGCTGAGAGTAAGGGAGCGAGAGAACCGGGGAGGGCAGACCCCCTCCGCGGCGAGGCCCGGCTGCGCTCCGTGAGGGTCCCGCACCGCCTCGGCCTCCCCCCACCCCACCCCCACTTCTCACCCCCCACCCCCCACCTCTCTCCCCCCCCCCCCCCGTCCTCGCCCCTCCACTCCCGAGGCCCAGCCTTCGCGGCTTCTTCCCCTCCGCCGGCCTCCCCCCCTCTCCCCTGCCCTCTCTGCAGCCGTCACCCCGCGTCCCCCTCCCACCACCCGCACCCCGCCCGCAGCTCCGCGACCTCCAGCCCAGCCCCCCACCCCCACCGTCACCCCAGGGTCCGCCCGCTTCGCCCCGAGGCGCGGGCTCCTCCGGCGGTTCCCCTGGGCACCCCGGCCTCGCCCTCCGCGGCACCCCGGCCCCGCCCCCGGGGAGGGAAGGCGAAAGGCCGGGCGGGGAGGGTGGCGCGGGGCCGGGGCAGGGAGGGCCGAGGTGGGGGCCGGGGCCCGGGGACCGGGCGGGGCTCCTCCCCGCAGGGCCGCTGGGCGCTCCGCTCCCGGCGCCTCTCCCTCCCCGGAGGCCCGTCTGCGTACCGGGCGCTGGGGCCACCCACCGGGGCAGGGTTTCGGAGTGGGGCGCCCGCCTCGCGCTTCGCAGGCTGCCCAGTTCGCTCTCCAGGGGGATGGGAGGTGGGGGGGTGAGGGGGGGTAGAGAGGGACGGTTCAAGTAGTAGGCGACTACATTCCCCCTCAAAAAAACCAAGTCCGGGCTCACGCACCCCCAAACTCCCTGCTTTGGGGAGAGCTCCGGACCTCTGAGCTGCCCCTGGGCGCGCGGGGCTCCGAAGCGCGCGGCGGGGGTGACACCGGCGGGGAGAGGGGAGACCCGCCGGAGAGGCCTGGCTCCGCTCCGGGCCGCCGTTTGTTGAACAATGTGTTTGCCTAAGAAATGTTCTTCTGCCTTACAAAATCAAACTTAGCCCCATGGAATTCGAATCCTCGGGACAGCAGTTAAAACCCCCTTCCCAGAGTGTTTTGTTTTCGGCTCGTTACTTCGTCATCAGAGACGGCAGGTCTGACTTCGCGGCTCTCTTCCTGTTTCCACGTCTGCATGGTATCGTGTAACGCACTTGTTTATGCTCAAGGAATACACAGAATATGTGTGGTTCTGGCTTGATGTAGAAGCTAAATCGGTTGCTGAGTGACATTTTACAACTTTATTCCAGCAAGCACTAAATTGGCCAAAAAGATTTGTGTTTTTTTATACCATTAAAATTTTATTTTCTAGAAAGAAGAAAGAAAGAAAGAAAGAAAGAAAGAAAGAAAGAAAGAAAGAGAAATGTTCTACCTGGCCAGAAGTAAAAATAAAATGTGTATTTAAGAAAAGGAACTGGGACTAAAACCTCAAAGTAGGTAAATCCTGTTCTGCAGACGCGTCTGCTCTGCGCTCATCGAAACCGTCCGGAGCGGCCCCCGGGCTCCTCCCGCCCTCCCGCCCCGCGGCCCGGGCGCCTTCCCCCGAGCCTGCCGCCCTCCTCCGGGTGCAGCCTCTCTGCGGCCGCAAGCACCCCCTCCCCAACCCCCCCAAACCCTGGCCACGGCTTCCGAGCCCGCCTCCCCAGGACCTTGACCTCGCCCGCGGACGTGCCTCCTGGTTTAGACCCCCCTGACCTGCTTTTAACCTGATAATCCCGTCTCCGACTCTCCCGGGCGGGATCCCTGGCCGCGGCCCGGCGCGCTAATTCCCGCTGACCCCGCGGCCCGCCGGCTGCGGCCTCCGAGCGCCGGGCGATCCGTGCAGGGCTGGGGCCGCAGCACCCACCCGCGCTCACACGTCCCCACGCGCTCTCCGACCCAAACAAACAGCCCCGAGCTGCAGACATTCGTCCCTTTCTTGCTTTCTCTTGTTTTCCCTGACGAGGAGCAAAATCTCGGGCAACATACGGAGCTGGCGCCGTTGGGTGGCAGCTGGCAGTGCAACGAGGGCGCGGAGGGGGGACGCCAAAGACCAGGGCGCTGGGGAAGGCAGAAGGTCGGATGGAGAACGGAGACATCGGGACTTCACTCCTCTCTTTAAAAGGGGGTGGGGAGGTGTAAATGTATGTCCGATGGGGCTAGAACCCGGGCGCCTAAGAGTGGGACTGAGGGTCTGGACAGACCCCTTATTCTGTTCTCCTTTGTGTTGTTTAGCGTTTCTCCTCCCCACCCCTGTAAATGTTTTCCTTTTAAAAAATTAAAATAGTTTTAAAAGTAAATAAAATTAGTGCCCATCATATGCACTTACAAACTAGATCACACACACACACACACACACACACAGCATGGGTTCGTATATTTGTTTAGGGTTTTTGTTTGTAGCTTTGTTTTGTTTTGCCAGCTAACTGAACATGAGGTACCATGGTTTCCCTTGTTGGCCCTTCTTTATTACAGGGCCGCTGAGGCTGTGCAAGAGCACTGCTTTTAATTTTTATGTGTTGATAGATTTTAGAGAGGAAGAGGGAGAGGGAGACATCCATGTGTTGTTCCCCTCATTCACGCACTCGCTGGTTGATTTCTGTATCTGCCCTGCCCGGGGTGAGACCTGCAACCTCAGTGTGTCCGCACCAGGTCTTGGCCAACCGAACCACCAGGCTTCTAGGGGAGTTGTCTTCAGAGGCGGCTTTCTAGCCAGGTAGTCGCCCGCTGGCACCTGTGGGCCTCCAAGTGGAGCGGCCCTGAGAGACCCACCTCGGAGCCCCCTGCCTGGACCCCACACCAGGGGTCATTGCCCAAGGGAAGGTTACCCGCTCCTGAGATTTAGACTGAACCACTGACTTAGGTCTGTTTGGTTCACAGCTGTCCCCTCCCCTCCCCAAGCCTGCACTGTGCCTGGCATATTCCGGTAGTAGTAGCTCAATAAATAGTTGTTGGGTGAGGAATATTCCAGCATGGGTGCATCCGCTCCCGGACAATCCTTCCTGGGAGATAGAGATTTCTGACGACATCGGGCGAGGTGAGGGGGCAGGCTCCCTAAGTGAGGACCCCCCTGGAGGCTTTGGCTGGTCCTGGGGGCATTTCCAGCATCACCACACAGGCTGGCAGTCACCCAACACGCTGCCTCTCAGCTTCTCGCCCTTCCGTTTCAGAAGTCCTTTTTCGGGGACAGAAGAATTCCTCCAGGCTCTCCCCACCTGGTACCTGGGCAGCCTCCTACCTTTCTCAGCTGGCCAGGGGCTATCTCACCACAGCCTGAGTCCAGCACGGCCTCAGGCAGTTAACCACATGGCCCTTGCTAGACAATAAATCTGTTCAGGTGATGATGTACCTAAAACATCAGAGCGTGGGAGGAGTGAATGGATTTTGCTAAGAAAGAAGGACATGTTTTAGATGATTCTGTTGCATCTGTAGCACCCCTTCCTCAGTGTAAATAGCACACCTGGATTGGGTGGTAATTTCCAAAGAAAGACAAGGGAAAGAGGGTGAAGATAGACAAGGAGAAGAGGGCACTCCACTCCTCTGTAGGGAGAGAACTGTGAGCAGAGGGGTGTGGGGTGTGAACCAGGAAAAGGATGAGAGGGAGGTTGGGGAGAGGGGAGTGGGGGGGAGGAGACTGCATAGGGGCCAGGAGGAGGAGAGAGCACAGGGAAGGGGCGGCCAGGAGAAGGAAGAGGTGGCGAACATCCGGGGAAGGGGGGGAAGGAAGATTCACAGAGCTGCCTGGGAAGAGGAGCAGGACACCCAGAAAGCCTTGGGGAGAATCCGGAGGGAAGCAGATGGGAGGAGAAGGTCACCAAGGTGGGAGTCCCAGCTCTGCCCTGGAACCCGGGGACCCCCATTCCCAAGCTGGGCTGGCTGTTGACTTGACCTCTGGCCTGGCCCCACCCCGGGTGTCTGTCCCCAGGAGAATGCTGAGTCCTGTGGGTTGGGGGAGCTTTTCAGATCTGGTTAAACACCTGGGGGGTGGGTCCAGTTGGGTCCTGGCCAGGCCTGTTTACCTCCTCTGACCCTCCCACCCCCAAATCGCCCCCCCTCCACCTTCCAGGTCCCACCACTGCTGGTTTCCCCCTCCCCCACCCTCACTCTGCCTCCAAAGTCGTGGCTAAAATCTACTATTTCTCATTCCTTACGTCACCACTTACCACTTCTGACACTTGCTCCTGCCTTTCACCCAGCAATGCCTGCTTTCCGCACTCTTGGCCCAATTTAGTGGTTTCCTGGAAGCCTTTTAAATACAGGGAGCCTGCTGGGAACCAGATCTGAAGCCATGTGTCTGCCACTGAGCAACAGTAACTTTTCCCAAGTTCCACGAGTGACCTAATATGTAGCCGGTGTTGAGAACTCCCTCGCCTCCTCCGAGCCTTCTAGTCTGAGGCCAGAGTCAGGGTGGGAGCTGCCCGCCCCAGAGAACACAGTCAAACTGGAGGCAATTGGACTCCAGAAAGAAAGGGTAAATGCCAGCTGGGAGGACTGGCGGGCTCCCCCATCTCCTGCTCCTGCCACCCCAGGCCAGCCTACCGGGTTCCCTGCCTGGGGTGGCAGGAGCACTGGCTCAGTGGGGTCGCTGAGGAATTTGGTTGCTCCTTAAGGGGCCAGGCCCCATGGATGTGTGTGGCTCATCCTCCCCAGGAGGGATTAAGAGCCCTCCTATAACTAGGAACCTGCTTTTATTCCAGGCCCTTCAGTGCCTCCCCCCACCCCCCAACCAGCATACACACTATGCCCCAACCCTGGGCAAAATACTGCTGCTCCCCTCCCACTCCCAAATCACCTTGTAGGCGGGTTTTCTTCCTCCCTCCCTTCCTTCCTTCCTTCCTTCCTTCCTTCCTTCTTTCCTTTTTTCCTTCCTTCCTTCTTTCCTTTCTTTCTTCCTTCCTTCCTTCTTTCCTTTCTTTCTTCCTTCCTTCCTTCTTTCCTTCCTTTCTTCCTTCTTTCCTTCCTTCCTTCCTTCCTTCCTTCCTTTCTTCCTTCTTTCCTTCCTTCCTTCCTTCCTTCTTTCCTTTCTTCCTTCTTTCTTTCCTTCCTTCCTTTCTTCCTTCCTTCCTTCCTTCCTTCCTTCCTTCCTTCCTTCTTTCCTTTCTTTCTTTCCTTCCTTCCTTTCTTCCTTCCTTCCTTCCTTCCTTCCTTCCTTCTTTCCTTTCTTTCTTCCTTCCTTCCTTCTTCCCTTCCTTCCTTCCTTCCTTCCTTTCTTCCTTCCTTCCTTCTTTCCTTTCTTCCTTCTTTCTTTCCTTCCTTCCTTTCTTCCTTCCTTCCTTCCTTTCTTCCTTCCTTCCTTCTTTCCTTCCTTTCTTCCTTCCTTTCTTCTTTCCTTCCTTCCTTTCTTCCTTCCTTCCTTCCTTCCTTCCTTCCTTCTGCCTGGCCTCCTTCCTTTCTGTTAGTACAGAGCAGCTGCCCCCCTGACTGTCCCTTTCCCAGTGTCCCAAACCCCGCCCTGAGGCAGTTACTCAGTTAAACAATTGGTGCTCTGCCTCCCACCTACCGCAGGCTGGAGACATTAGAGATTGGACACGTACACGCAGCTGTTGGCATGCACACCGGACAAACACCAAGGCACTGACACTCGCACACTCATATACCTGCTCACGGGCTCATCGGAGCCATGGAAGCTGCGCCAGCCACACACTCAGCCACACACCCACTGCCCCGTGTCCACCAGGCTCTGCGGAAGCATCCTCGCTCACCCTAGCACGAGGGCCAAAAAAGGGAAGCTAAGTCGGCTGTCAGGGCTCTTTAGCGGGGAAAGCCATAGATGCCCCTGCATGCACACATCTTTGCTGGTCTCTCCCCATCTTTCATCTAAGCCCCTTCCGAGTACAAGGAAGGGAAATCCCGGCCTGGCCTCTCTTGGCTCTATCCAAGAAGCTAAACTCGGGGAGCACCGGCTCCTCAGAAAGTGCTGGGGGCCTGGAGGCCTCAGACTTCCAGCAACGCCCAGCAGGGGTGGGCAAACTTTTACACTCCAGGGCCACAATGGGTTCTTAAACTGGACCGGCGGGCAGGAACAAAAGCAACCTGACCATGCTGGCACTCTCATCTTGGGCTGCTGGTGAAGGAGCGGAGGGGAGAGCACGAGAACCCTCCGCTCTTTTGGCTCTGGCCTCCAGCCGGGCGCCCGCGCACCGTGGCCCTAACCCTTCCCCAGCCCAGACCAGACCAGACCTGGGGCGGAGTGTCAACGAATGGGGGCATTGCACAAGGAATACCACGTTCTGTCCCTCTCTGAGGGCTCGGCCCCCGGTGCGGATGCCTCAGAGCCGCGGGAGAATTGGGCGGTTACCACCCATCAGGGGCGGCCTCACTCAGCCCCCTGGGCTCCTGGGCCCGGTTCTGTGTCCGCACGTCCCTTTCCTTTCCCCTGGCGAGTGTGGGCCCCGCCGCCGGTGCCCTGGCCTCACGCTCTCGGCTCCTTCACTATTCCTCAGCCTTCTCTCCCAGGAGCGCCGGGCGGGCCCTTCCTTCTGGGTTCCAGAGGGTGGCGGGTGGTTTGAATCCGGGGGCAGGGACGGAGCGGGAACCCTCAGCATGAACCCCCTCTCCCCCCCCCAATAACTCCCACCCCCAGCCCGCCAAGCGCCCGATCCCGCCAACCTCCAGTTTTCCGCTAAGTCTCCTCGGAGCCGCCTTCCCGGAGCATTTGGGCTATCGATCCGGCGGAAAAGCCGGACCTCTGAGGCCGCGCAGCCCTGGGGAGGAGGAGTGGGAAGGGACGGAGGCTGACGGTTGGAGGAGGGAGTTGGTGAACTCCGGAGGGTGTGGGTCTTTCCTCGGGACCCCGAGGCCGCCCCCGCCTCCCTCCGGGGCCGGGAGTGGGATGGACGGGGGTGGAGGCGTGGAGCCCCCGCCCGCCCGCGCGCGCACGCCGCTCCTCCGCGCGCCCCGGGCCCCAGGGCCCGGCGCCTCGGGCCAATCAGCTGAGAGGGGCGGGGCCGCGGGCGGGGCGGGGCCAGGGGCGGAGTCGGAGTCGGGGCGGGGCCCGCGGGGGGCCGGGAGCCAGGGCCCCGCGCCCGGGCCCAATCAGCGGAGAGGGGGCGGGGACGTGGGCGGGGCGGGGCCGGGGGCGGAGTCGGGGTTGGGGCGGGGCCCGCGGGGGCCCGGGAGCCGGGGCCGGGCCAGCCCAGCTCCGCGGAGCCGTGGCGCAGGCGGCGGCGGCGGCGGCCGGCATGGGCGATGGGGGCTCGGAGCGCGACCGCGGCCCCGCGCGCCGGGAGACCCGCGGCGAGCGCAGCGCGGACCGCGGCCGAGCCGAGGACCGGGGCGCCGGCGGCCGCGGCCCCGAGAACAGCGCCAGGACCTCCAGCCCGGGCTCCAGGGAGAGCGGCGCCGACTGCGACGGGCAGCCCGGGGTCGGGGAGGCGGACCACTGCCGCCGCATCCTGGTGCGAGGTAAGGGGACAGCTCGCGGCCCGGGGCCCCGGGCCCCACCCTGCCTCGACGGGGTCCTCCGATCTCCCCGCCGGCCCCCCCTCCCCATCCGTACGTCAGTCAGTAAATGTGATTCTGGGTGTCGGTGGTGCGCTGGGCACTGATGGGAGTGCAGGGGACAAAGCGGCGTGCCGGATGACAGGGAGAGCTGGAGGCCGGGGCTCCACCCTGCACCCCTCGCGGCAGGTGCGGAGGGCAGCGTCCCAGCCCAGCGGGGTCAGGACCGGGGCGATCAGAGCCCAGGACCGCGGGGCGGGGACGGGCCCGGGCTCTGCTCCGCGGCCGGGGAGCTGCCCGGCCTACCGCCCAGCCCTGTCCCCGGTCCCCCGCGACGCAGACCGCTCCGGCCGCTCCCAGGAGAGGCGCACGGACTTGGGGAAAGGCTCTAGCAGCGCTTGGCCGCCTGTGCTACCTTCTCTTGGTCCCCGCTTCCTCAGGGCGCCGGGGCCCAGTCGCTGTGGGTGAGGCCTTCTCCCGCCGGATCTGCCTCTTTCTCCCTCGCCCTTCTCCTTCCTCTCTTCTTTCCGGACCTTTTCTCCCTGCCGAGCTCGCCTTGCCTTCTGGGCACTCTTCCTGCAAGCACCCCTGGACTGCACCCGAGTACTCGGCTCTCCCCTGCCTTCTCCCCGGCCTTCTGACCCTCCAAGTCCAGCCCGCCTCAAGCGAAACTCTAGGCCCAGCTTTCTCCCGACCGGGGCCTCGCCCAGAGAGATGAGAGGAGGAGGGGAATTCTGGCCTCTTGCTCTTAGCCCGGTTCTAGGCCTCCATCAGAGCCTGAGGTCTGTTTTCCCCAGCATCTCCGAACCCCCCGGGGCCGGAAACCCAGAGCCCAGAAGAGGCCATTTGTGGGTAACGGTTCCCCTGGCTTCCTTCTCCCACTCCATGGCCTAGCGGCCCTCTGCTGCCTTTGTCCAGACCCCTCTTCCCTCTGCACACCACCCCGCCTGGGGCAGGGGAGCTAGCCTGACTCTAGCTAGAGGTCGCTCCGGGGCCAGGATCCCGAGTTTTTTGTCTGATCTGAACTGTGCTATCCACACGCAGACTGGGACGCCTGGGCCTCGTCGACCCCCACCCCCCACCCCCGCCACACACACACACACACACACACACACACACACACACAGCTGCTGGGTTCAGGTGGCTCTGGGAATGGGGGACAGGGCTAGAGTATGGAGACAGTCCTGTGTGAAGGGACCCCGGTCTTGGGAAACACTCCTGGTATGAGGTGTGATCATCACCTAAAAATGGGGTACCCAGTGCCTTTCTCGGGGTACTCTTGAATTACAGGACAGGGCGTGGTGTAGTCCCCATCCAGCTGGGACTCCAGCAGGTGTATGGAGCTACTGGACGCCTGGGGTTAAATGAGATGGATGCCATTCCAGAGACTGGAGGGCGTCCTGGGTGCAAGGCCGTAGAGTCCCAGCTTGGAGTTCCATTAAATGAATCTGCAGGATTTGCAAAATCTGAGAAATCAGTCTGCGAAACCCTACTCTCATATCAAGGCCCTCCAGTGCCTGTGACACTCACCTCCTCACACCCCATCTAGGGGTGGGCATTTCCTTCTGCCTGGGGGATTGTGACTTCCGTGGGGTGCAAGACACCCAAGCCAGGAATAATCACACCCAGGCAGAGATGAACTCTGAGCCCTGGCAGGGGTACTTTTATAAATGCACACAGGCACACACAGCGATGCCATTACATTTGCACAATCGAATGGAAATATGCCATTGGATGTGTGTTTACACACCTAAAAGAAATAAAAGGCACACAAGGCCCTCATAAATCCCTCCGTCCTTTCCCGGTGGAGTGACGAGGAGGTTATTATAGGCCTGAGATACTCGGGAGGTCATCTACCACTAATCCCTCCGAGCCAGGGTCACCTGCGTCACTCCAGGCCCTCCTGGGCCCCAGGGCAGAGACTCTGACAAATAAAAGGCTCAGCATTAGTGCGGGGAAGTCAGCGGTGTCTTAGCCCCAAGATGAATGTCCCTCCATGTGCTCTAAGCGGAGGGTACATTTTGCCCTTGACCTCTGAGGACACATCCTAAGTATCTTTGGAGGAAACAAACAAACAAACAAACAAACAAACAAAAATAGGTAGAATGGAGGCATTGGCCAGCATAGCCTTCAGGATGCTGGCGGGCTGAGGATTCTGGGAAAGAGCCTATTCTCTCTTGGCTTTCTCTTTTTCCTCCCTCTCCTCCACTCTGCCCTTGCTCCCCTGAGGGTCCCCATCCCAAGGTACGTAGCAAATTTTGGGGAGCAGTCCCATGACACAGGGGAGTAAGACGGGGTGCTGGAATTAAGAGAAATTGGTTTGTAATACTAGCCTTACAGCCTTTTGAACTTGGACCAGTTTCTTTGCCCCTTCATAACCTCAGTTTCCTCGTGTGTACTAAGAAACCCTTAGCTCTCACCTGGAAGGGCTGTGCTAAGGGTCAGAGTGATGCCCATAAAACTGCAAGCACGCAGCAGAATCTGCGGAAATGTTCTATTGAACAAAAAATGGGAAGCTGGGAGATGACCCCCAAACCGCTTCTGGGAATGGGCTTCCTTCCTTAGAGGCCTCCCCCAGCGCACCCTCTGCTGGGGGCAGCTGCTCCTTTGTGCCCAGGCCCAGCGGTGTTTGGGGGTGGGCAGATAAGGGGTGAGAACTGGCTGATGTAAAGAGGACCCGGGACTCCTTGCGGACCACACTTGCGGCCCCCACCCCAACCCCTCCAGGGACCCTCCTCAGCCAATCACTCAAGCTTCTGGCTGCCTCTGGGGAAAGCGGGTCAGGGAACGGGGAGAGGGACCTTCCTGCTCTCCCCGCCTCAAAATGGAGGCTGCCTTATGCCTCAGGAGGGGCAAACAGGGCTGCTGGGGAGACAGGGGTGTGCACACCCACTGCGGACTCAGCGAGGCCTCCCCAGGGACCTTACAGCCCCCACACCGCTGCGTGAACAGTGAGGGGTAAGAATGGGGATCCTTTTGTTTCATGTTTGCAAAGGGCGTGTCAGCCCTGGGCTGGAGACGCGAGAAGGAGCGGGCCGCCTCCTGCGCGTCCTTAGCCGCAAAGGGCAGCCGCGGAGCCAAGGCCTTTTCGGTGGACCCGGGATCTCCGCAATCACAAGAAGCGGGACAGGGTCTCACCCCAAACTCCCTGCAACCTCACAATCTAGGCTGGCACCATACATCCCTCACCGTGATTCCCAGATCAACCCCCACCGCCACAGGATAGGGCCTGGAATGGCCCTGCGCCAGCGTCACCGTCACTGAAACAATGCCGGGCGTCCATCTCTACTCACCCAAAGCGACCCCTTGAGACCCAAACACCATTCCTGCTGGTTGCACCCTCCCCCTCCCCGGCCCCCAGCTCTGTGGTGCCACCTTGGCCCCGATGGGGTAGGACTCAGGGGCTGCCCTAAGAGCCCTCCCTCTGCAGAGACCTGAGGTGCTCCCCGCCTGGCTGGGCACCCCATTGGGAGGAGGAGGACAGGAAGAGTGCTGGACCCCTCGGCTGAGTGAGTGTCTGCCAGCCACCCACTAGCCCAACCGCTCTCAGGGGAGCCAGATGGATGCGCTCAGCTCTGTGGCTGGGGCCGGGGAGGGGCAGGCAGGCAGGGCCACCGGGCACCTCCCGCCGTGGATGTGAATGTGGGGGAGGGGGCACTGAATTTAATGGGGCCTGGCCCCATGAGATTCCGGGGACAGTGCTGGATCGGAGCTCCAGAAGCACGCACACCGCACACCGGAACATTGACGGGCAGCGGAATGGCGAGACCGGCAGGGCCTTGGATGCCACAGACAGACCCCGCCGAAGACGCCTGTGGCCTGCGGGAGCGGACTCCCCCCGCCGCGGCCACGTCTGCACTAAGCTGGCCCAGCGTCCCCTGGCTTTGTGCTGGGACTCACAGCGGCCACTGCCCCTAGGGGGGCTCGCCCCACCCCGGACTCTCCAAACAACGGTGGAAGCAGTCCCAACAAAGGGCACACACCCTGACACCCTGCGATGAATTGCCGGTGGAGGCGCTTCTGTCTCAGCAGGACCGCCGCCTCAGGCCGGAGTTTGTTTACGGAGGAGAGGAGCCCGGACCGGCGCCCCGGCAGCGGTGGAAATGTTTAAATGGTTCGCGCAGGGACTACACTTTGGGTTTTTGCTTTTATTTGGGGGATTTTTGAGAGTTCGGTTTCTTTTTTATTTTCCTGGGATTACTTTGTTTTGTTGGTTATGTTTTTCCTTTTGCTTTGTTTGCTTTTGGCAGAAGGGCTCACATTCTCATGGAGGGACTGTGCCGGGCTCTATCGTTTTGGTCTTTATTTTTCCCCCTTTATATACATGCTGTTGTAACCCTCCCCTCCCGACACACACACACACACACACACACACACACACACACAGCAGATCAGCAACCAAATGTATTGTCTGTGTAGACAGAACATTTTCATTATTTCTCTCTTTCTCTCTCTCTCTCTCTCTCTCTCTCTCTCTCTCTCTCTCTCACACACACACACACACACACACACACACACACACACACCTACAGGATTGGAGCTTACCAGTGAGCTGACTGGCGGGAAGCCCGAGTCTTTCCACAGCTGAGACAGTGCGCACTTGGGACTGGAGGGGACCACAGGCGACCTGTGTCCCTGGGCCTCGGCTGACAAACAAACTAGAATTTTCACCCTCTGCTCATCACCTGCAGGGAGAGCAGGTGTCTACGGGTCTCAGTGGATCTCTGTCCTTTCTCCAGTTACCCTTTCTGGAGCCCTGCGCTCCCCACTCTGTTTGCCGATTTCCCTGACTTGTATGTTCAGTGGGTGGGGTCGTAGGAGGGGTATGAATTTTAATTTTGCCTCCAATGTCCTGTGTGCCTAATGTGAAATGAAGGTTGGCTTGGGGAAGCATGTAGGGCATGGCAGTGTGTCCGGGAGTTCTTACCTCAGTTCCAGAGGCTCTGAGAGAGGACACTGCGGCTCAGTGGTCCTGCTCAGGAATCCCTGGGTCCCTGGGTGGTCTCTGTGCGTGGCTGCCTTCCCCCCATTTAAGAAAGAGGTTGGAAGGTCTCAAATGGGGGACCAGGGTGCCCTTGGACACTGCTAAAAGACGTGGTGGCTTCAGGACCCATCTGGCTTACTAAGCCCAGGACGGTGGGACCCAGAACAGCCAGGGCTGAAAGCAAGGAAGTGAGGGTGGGATGGGACCCTCCAATCACCTCTCCAACGTTCTCCCCTTCGCTTGCTAGCTTGCTCTTTGATTCGTTCCATGAACATTAGCCAGTACAAGCTCTGTGCCAGACCAACGTGGCGTGGCTTACCAATACAGAGACTGATTGGCAGGCAGGGCCGTGGGGAGTCCCCACGCAGTCGCTCAGACGTGAGCCTCGCACATAGTAGGCGCTCAGTAAATATTTGTGGAATGAATGAAAGGAGACTTTGCCAGCAGCATCGCATATTCCACTAAAGAGAAGGCCTTAGCGCCCTCCCCGGACATCTGTTCTAAGATGACCTCCTTATTTTTGGACATCAAAATGTCGTTCCTATCCCTAACAGGTTTGGCTCAGTGGATAGAGCCTCGGCGGCCTGCGGACTGAATGGTCTCAGGTTCGATTCCGGTCACCGGCATGTACCTTGCTTGGTTGTTGCCGGCGCATCCCCAGAGGGAGGTGTACAGGAGGCAGCTGATGAATGTTTCTCTCTCATCCATGTTTCTAACTGTCTTCCTTTCCTCTCTGTAAAAAAAAAAATCAATAAAGTATATTTTTAAAATGTCGTTCCTAATATTAAATGATGATGATGCCAGAACGCAGAATAATTGTTAGAATAGAAAGGTGATAACGCCAGACGTTTGGAATTTCCTGAAATCCTCCATTTTGGGAGCAACCAAAAATAAAACCTGAAAAGCCTCAAATGTGGTTCTTTTACGGGGACCAGGGCGGCCGGAGGGGCAGGCCCGGGAGCGCAGGCCCGGGAAGGGCAGCCGTGTCTGTTCCGTCCACAGCCAGTGTCCAGCTCTGTGGCTGCTTCGTGAGCGGTTCCACCCGCAGAGCCAGCCAGGCAGTGAGAGAAGTGACCAGGGAAACCTGCGTGACCCTCCCCACCGAGTTCACACGAATCCTTCGCGGGAACTGGAACCTCCGGGCAGGGGAAGCCAGGGCGCGCTCTGGATTTTCCTGCCGCCGCGCCCTCCGCGCCCTCGGCGGGCTGGGGCCGGGCGGCGGAGGTCGGGCGGGGGACCGGCCTCGGAGGCAGGGCCACGCCGACCCAGAGCGGATTTAAAGGCGGGAGAAGGCTCCTTAGAAATAGCCCGCCCCTTCCAGTTTCAGGGGGGTTCCTCCAGGAGACCTTCCTATGGTCATATGCAAACATTCGCAAAGTGGAATCATTTTACACGATCTGTGTTCGCGGTTCACCTTTTTAAAGAATTTAATCCGCAGGGGTTCTCTTTTCAGGCTCAGCTCTTCCGCAGGCTTCCTTGGGCTGGGGAAAGCGAAGTTCTCCTTACCTCTGATGGGTGGGTGTTCCAGCTGTTTCCCCCAAATATGAACACTGTGAATATTTTGCCCACTTTGACTATTGCCAAGGAGTAATTTCTAGCAGTGGAATTGCTGCTTGAAATTTTCGTGTTTTTTTTTTTAATAAAAGCGTGTTTTCTTTCATTTAAAAATAATAATCCATGTGATCAAAAGTTGTTGGTTTAAGCACAGGGTGAAAAATCTCTTCCAGCCCCACCCTCATCAGGTTCTCACCAGGCTGGAAGGTGGTTCCCCTCACCCTTTTTTCCTAATATGTCCTTTCAAATAATTGTATGATTATGCTCGTCACTGCTGTAGTCTTTTTCCTTGCTTTTATCTTCCACTCATATGGTAACATCTCTATATGTTTCTGCACCTTACTATTTTCACTTACCAGTATATCTTGGGAGGTTAATAATTTGTTACTCTTTTTTTTTTACATATGCATAGTACTCCATTTACACAGATTGGATGGACCATAATGTATGTTATAGAACCCATACCATATTGATAGGCATGTATCTTTTTTTTCTTATCTGTTGCTATTATATACACTGCTGCAATAAATATACATTTCTTCCTCAGTCATTTCTACCTGTATACGTATATCTTGTCAGAGAAGTTCTGATGGAAGATAATGCCAAATTTCCCTCCACAGATGGTACCCCCCACAAATAGTGCTTGTATTTCCAAATCTTCTGACCACCACAGTTTACCCTTTATATCTTGATAGCTACTGTTGAATTGTTCTTCAAGAAAAAATGCTTAGCAATTTATAACCCACCTTTGCCCTCTCCCCACATTGGATATATATATATATATATATATATATATATATATATATAATCTTTTATCAATCTTATAGGTAATAAGTAGTACCTTGCTGGCATTTTAATTTTTATTTATTTGATTATTAATTGTTTCTTTATTTTCTTTTCATGTTTATTGGCCAGTTGTATTTCTTCTGCTGATATCTATTAATTCATTTCCTTTGACCAGTTTTAATTTTTCAAATATCTTTCTTTATTGATTTGCAGAAACTCTATATTGTGGATAGTAGCTCATTGCTTTCAATGTGTGCTTTAATTTTTTGGGGTTTATAATCTGTCTTTTAATTTTGTTTCTGATGTCTTTTGTTTCCTGAAGTTTGAAATAACTTTCTAATTACAAAACCAATCCATGCTGCTTTGCTCTATCGTGTGAAAGTTGAAAGTTCTTTATTATCCCCATATAATACATTCCACTTCCAAAATGTAACCTCCCAATTTTCCCTAGTAACTGGAAAAAAAAAGTTATATGTTACAAAAGTGGGGATTTTTTTTGCAAGCTGCTTTTTTTCATTTAATAAACATTTGTGAAAATTTTTCCATATAGAATTGTCTTATTTTCTAAAATATCTGGACAGTATTTTATTTTGCAGATATAACTTATTTAAACAGTTCCCTATTGATGGGTATTTAGGTTGGTCCTACTCTTTCACTCTTCCAAACAATGCTTCAGTGAACATCATATCCCTATTTGAACAGACAGTTGTTAAAAGTCTCATTTATGAAACAATCTGAAAAATGTGAAAATATGTGGGACGTTTTCTATTAAGGAATTGTTAATTTTTGGGTTGTGGTAATAGAATTGTGTTTTTTTTTATTTTTAAAGGAACCTTATTTTTAAGAGATACCTACAAAATTTATTAGATGACATGATATGATGTCTGGAATTTGCTTAAAATTATGGGCTATAAAAGAAATAGGATTGTTTCTGAGTTTATAGTTGTTGAAGTCAGAGGATATGTATATCAGTGCTTACTATACTGTTCTCTCTAATTTTGTTTACATTTAAACTTTCTCATAATAAAATGTTTTCAATAAATATAATTTCAAATATATCTGGTATGAGTATAATTACAGGATAAATTCTTAGAAGTGAAAATTTGAAATCCAAGTATAGATGCTTAAAAATGTGATAGATATTTCCAAATGCCAAAAATATGCTAATTTATACTCCCAGCAATTGTGTGCAAATGTGCCATTTCTCCACATCCTCCCATCTCAGGATATACTCAAATTTTTAGAGTAAAATCTTTTCAAGTGAAAAAATCTTATTTTTGTTAGCATGAAGTTAAATTAGTAATTTAAATGAGGTTAAGTAATTTTAATATACTTACTTTTCATTTTTATTTCCTATTCTGTGAATTTTTAAATTCATGAACCTAGCCATTTCTGTATTGGTTTGCTCATTGTTTACTTATAGTCGTAATCTTTGCTATGAATTTTTTATCTTTTTTAAAACGGCCATGAGTTTTTTTTCTGAATTAAAATTTAAACTGTAATCACATCTAGTGGTCATTTCTTTTTGGGCTTCTACATTTTAATTCTCAATAGAAAGGTTTTCTCCAACCAAAGATAAACAAATTAGATATTATATATAATATTATATATATATATCTTAGAATTTTTGTTTAAATTTTTTTGTTAGTCTTTGCAACAAACCTAATCATAAAGAAGTACACAAAGTAAGAAAGGGTAAATCTTACTGTTCTGACTGGTTTCCACTCTCCAGAACAAATGGAAGAGAGAGGTGTTTATCCTACCAGACTTAACCCTGTGTAGCTAAAAGCGTGCTCTCATGTGTGCACACACACACACACACACACACACACATACACACAATTATTAGTTTTACTTTTCGTTCTTTCTTTGTAAAAATTGGTTTATACATACTTCCTGTTTCTATGTAGCTGGGTCAACATATGGAGAGGTTAATATCTTATTAATATTTCTTGTTAATGTCTACATAATAGCAAAGGCATGATTATACTGTGATTTCATCCACATATTCTTACTGATAAAGATCTAGCTTTTCCCTTCTCTCTCTCTCTATCTCTCTTACAAACTATGCTACAAACAGTGGATCTATCTTTGTCTAAGTATACTAATATTTTCCTGGGGGTAAATAAAACCTCTATAAGATTTCTAGGAAAAGGAATGCATGCATTTTTCAATTGAGTTAGGCATTGTGAAATTGCCCTCCAAAAAAAACCCTCATATTGTGTAAAATTGTATTCTTAATTACAGCTTGAAAGAAACAATATTTTTCCTCACCTTTACCAGCACCATTTTCTAAGCCTGATATGGCATCTGAAAAAAAAAATTGTATCTCATTGCTGTTTTAGCTTTCATTTTCTCCAGTTCCTTTTGAGCTTGAGTATGTTTTATATGTATTAGCTCTTTGCATTTCTATTCTCTAAATAACCCACCATATAATTTGCTCCGTTTCCCACTGGCTGTTTTGGCTTTACTCGTTTGTCTATAGAGACTGTGTATGTATTAGAAATTAAAACTCTGTTATGCATGCATTATTAATATCTTATCCCAAGCTATCATTTGTTTTTTAACTGCCTCTCACCCTCCAGAAGCTTTTATTTCTAGGCACTCAAAACTGTCACTGGCTTTCCTTTTGAAAAATTATTTTAAGGTGTTTTTCAATCTTTAGAGCTTTATATTTTCCATTAAAAATTTTAAGCCATCTCGTGTTTATTTTTGTATGTAGTGTGAGACCATTAATTTATTCCAGATAATCAGTTAATTGTCCAAAAGCCACATCTTTTAAAAAATATATATATTTTATTGATTTTTTACAGAGAGGAAGGGAGAGGGATAGAGAGTTAGAAACATTGATGAGGGAGAAACATTGATCAGCTGCCTCTTGCACACTCCCCACTGGGGATGTGCCCGCAACCAAGGTACATGCCCTTGACTGGAATCAAACCTGGGACCCTTCAGTCCACAGGCCTGCGCTCTATCCACTGAGCCAAACAGGTTAGGGCCAAAAGCCACATCTTTAATAGTTTTGTCTTGCCTCCAACTAATTAGAAATTTCATCTTTCTAATAAGCCTAATCCTCTTTTATGCATTGATTTGGTTCATAACTCTTGTGCCAGCATCATACCATTTTAGTAGCTCTAGATTTGTTATCTATTTTGCTTTGTGACAAGCAAGTATTTTCTCCTCGTTCTTGAACACTTTTTCTTAACTATTCTTTCCTTTTCACATTTTCCAGTAAACTTGAGACTGGGCTTTTCGTAAGGAATTTTTATAGCAATTACATTATATTTGCAGATTAAACCTGGAAGGACCTTATCAGCACATGTACAGATTGCCATGCAAAGGACCTGAGTGGGTGCTAGGGGGTGAAGTCAGGTAGGGCTTTGAGGTGACCGCTCAGGGGAGTTCTAGAAGGGGGCATTATTTGGTCCTGGAGGTCAGGGGCATTAACTAACTATTATCAGGCAGGGGTCATCGCCTCTCCCAGGGCAAAAGCTCCTTAGACATAATCGTCCTCCCTGGTACCCTAGGGCTCAACCCACTATAAGGAGCTGACGGGAAGCAAAACCCAGGACTCACTCCAGTGAGACGCGTGCATTTCACCTCCCTGCAAAGAGGCCCTGGAATTAAAGCTTTTCCCGCTTTCTGGTGCTTCCCTCCAGAGTGACTCTGGGAAGGAGGCTGTGTCACTAAGGACGGGCCAGACTTTGCTGCAGAGACGACCCAAAGTCTCAGACATTTAACAAAATACAATTGTAGGTATTTCTCTCTCCTACGATAAGGCTATCACAAGCGGGCAAGGGCTCATCTCGGTGCCCAGAAGCCCAGGCTGATGGGACTCCATGTTGGCCCCTGCCTCACGGGCCATCACAGTAAGGGGAGGGGGTGCGGCAGGTTATCAGCCAGCTTTTAAAGCGCTCACCTCAAGTGTCCGCGTCCTTTTCCCCTGGCTAAAACAAGTCATATGGTCATATGTCATTTCAGGAAATTAGTGCAGCCCTACCATGTGCCAGGAAGGAGGTGGAAACACTGGTGAGCAGCATTTATGATTTACCCACCAACTTGACTGTAATGAGTGTCTTCCTCTGACCATCCTAGCTAAAATAGCAAACACACGCACACGCATATGCACATGCACATGTACATGCACAAACATACATACACACTATGGTTATTGAGTTTTGGTTATTTGGAGAGGGTCAGTAATATCATTTTATCTTGTTTTATTGTCTTCCCAGCATTTGTCATTATCTTAAATATTAGTTTTTTAAAATTTATTATCTGCCCTAACTGGTTTGGCTCAGTGGATAGAGTGTCAGTCTGCGGACTAAAAAGGTTCCAGGTTCAGCCTGCGGACTAAAAAGGTTCCAGGTTCAGCCTGCGGACTGAAAGATTCCGGTCAAGGGCATGTACCTTGGTTATGGGCACATCCCCAGTAGGAGGTGTGCAGAAGGCAGCTGATCGATGTTCCTCTCTCATCGATGTTTCTAACTCTCTATCCCTACCCCTTCCTCTCTGTAAAAAATCTATAAACTATATTTAAAAAATAAAATAATAAAAATAAAAATTTATTATCAGTCTTTCTCCCCAGTACAAGGCCTGTGGGAACATGGACCTTGTTTATTTTGCTCATTTCTATATACCCAGACCCTATAATAGTGTTTGGCACGTAGTGGGTGCTTATGAAATATATGTTGCATGGTTGAATATATATAGTTGTAAATAAATAGAATAGTATTATAAGTATTCAATAATTTTCTTTCACTTCATGCAGTTAATATAGACATTGCCTTATTCTTTTTAATTGCATGATATTTTATATTATGAATTACCATAATTTGTTTAGTCATTTGCCTTGTGGGGAAGATTGAGGATGCTTTCAAATTTGTAATATTTTGAACCATGCTGCAGCAGGCATCTTTATATATCCCTTGGAGCACATGAATCTATGATTTTTTTAAATAAAATAAAAGTGTTGGGACAAAAGTTATGTGCATCTTTAATCTGGAAGAATGCAGCCTTAAAAGGTTGTGACAGTGTATGGTGCTACCCACAGTGAGTGGGAGTGTGGACCCACAGTGAGTGGGAGTGTGGGCTTCCCTTCCTACGGTGCATCGCTGCTTTGCTAATCACCTCTCGATGCCTTTCTGGCCTTGTGGGAGACAATTTCCAGAGTTGCTTGAACTTGGATTATCCCGATTTCTGTGGAGCTGTGCTTATCTTTCCATGTTTATTGGCCATTTAGTATCATTTCCTGTGAATAGCCCAGATAAATTATTTGAGCATTTTGCCTACTATACTTTTTCACTTTTCAAAAATAATTTATCTTAATTGCATTTTATACATTCTGGATATTATTGCTTTGCTTTTTAAAAAGTATTTTCTTCAATTCTGTGTGAGGTGATTTTTTTGTTTTTGTATTTGGTATTTTACCTTGGTTCTGGCACTTTTGTCATACAAAAGTTTTTAGCTTTAATATAGTCAAATACATCCTTTGTTTTTCCTGTTCAGCTCCAGTTTTGTATTTTGCTTAGAAAGCTCTTTGCAAGCTTAGAATTATAAAAAATATTTTCCTATATATTTTTACTGCCTTTATCATTTCATAGGTTATGCTTTGTTAATTCACTTGAAACATTGTTACTTATGATGAGACAGGAATATAATAATACTTTATTTTATTCCAAACAGATAATTTATAGACATCAATCTACTTAACTCCACTTACTCGATCAAAATTTCCCCAAATTCTTTCGTTATAAATACATGGGTCTAATTGTGTATTCTTGATTCCATTGTTTCCCAATTTTCAGTCATTTGAATATTATCTTCATCATTTCTGTTATATTCATGTTCCATTTATTTACTTAATATTGTAGCATAATACATTTTAAAATTAATACTTACTTTAGCTTCATGTTAAGCACATAAAATCATGGGTTTAACTTTCTCTAGCAAACATTAAATAACTGTTAATTTTGTCATGATAAATATTTATTTACATGCCACTTGAAATCCTCTTACAAACCACGGGTGCAGAGGTATTTGGGGAAACACTACTGCATTCTTTCCTCTAACAGATTTGTCCATTTCAGTGGCAGAACATCATTCTAGCTTCATGGTGTGTTTGATTGCTGTTACTGTTAATGTCTTATTTTGAAATAACTTCAGACTCTCAAGGTAGTAAAAATAGTACCGAGAACTATTGTGTATCCATCCCCTAGTTTTTCTTAATGATGACGTCTTATGTATCTGCAATACATGATCAAACTCAGGAAATTGACATGGCACAATATGATTGACTAGACTACTGATCTTTCTCAGATTTTACCCATTTTTCAAATGACATCCTATCACATTTATAGATTCATGTAACTACCACCACAATCAAGATCTAGAACCATTTGTCAGCATCAAGGAGCTTCCTCTAGACCCCTTTATAGTTACATTTCCCCTCACCTAACCCCCTGGTAACCATGGACCTGTGCTCTACTCTATAACTTAGTCATTTTAATAATGCTATAGAAATGGAATCACACAGAACAGAATCTTGGGAACTGACTCAAGTGTCTCCCCCCACACACACACACTTAGCATAATGACCTAGAAATTTGTCCAAATTGTCATGTCTATCAAAAGTTATTCCTTCCACTTGCTGACTAGTGTGCCATGGTGTAGCTCTACCAGTTTGTTTAACCACTCACCTACCAAGGGGCATTTTTTTTTTTTTTTACATTTGGGGACTATTACAGCTAAAACTGCTATGAACATTCATGATCAGTTGGGGTTTTTTTTAATCCTCACCTGAGGATACATTTTTTTTTTTATTGATGGGAGAGAGAGAAAGAGAGAAAGAGAAAGAAACATTGCTATGAGGAACATTGATTGGTTGCCTCCCTTACGCCCCCTGACTGGGAATCAAACCTGCAACCTTTCGGTGTGCCCGAGGGAGGATGCTCCAACTAACCGAGCCACCCAGCCAGGGCATCATGTACAAGTTCTGATGTGAATCTAAGCATTCGTTTCTCCTGGATAAATGCTCAGGGGTGTGATCACTGGGATCTATGGTGAGTGTATGTTTATCTAAGAAACTGCCAGATTGGTTTCCGAAGTGGCTGAACCATTCCCATTCCTCCCAGCAATGTCTGAGGGGCCAGCTTTCTCTGTATCCTCACCAGCATCTGGCACTCTCCGTGTTCTTTCTGTTACCTACTTTAATGTATGTTCCTGCGGTTTTCATCCTCCTTTCCCTAGTGGCTATTAATGTTGGGCATCTTTTCAGGTACTTATCTGTAGGGCCTGTTTTGATACCCGCAGACAAGTCTGAGGTTGCCTCCCCTGACCCTGGGAGGGAGCGCTGACCTTGGCTGCCCCCTGAGGTGGGAACTCTCCTCTGAGCTCTACCTCAGGCTGAAAGGGTGGTGGTGATGGTGGGTGGTTTGACCTCAGTGGTTAGGAGCACAGGCTCAGAGCTTTGGGTAAGCTCTGGGGGGCTTACTGGGAAGAGGGTGTGAAACTCCCAGTACCATACCCAAGACACTTTCAATAAAAAGAAGCAATGCTTTTGGAGATGGAGTCACTTAGGCGTTGTGAGGAAGTTCTCAGACTGCGCTCCCAACTGGGAATAGTGGGGCCTGGTCACACAGGGTCACAGATCTGACCTCACCTTTTGGGGGTGTAGAAAGAATTGGAGGGCAAGCTTGAGTTGTCCCCAAAGGCCTGTGGTTCCCACCAATATCCCAAGAGTAGGACTCACATCCCTCATGCTCTGCCCAGCACCCCTGAGCAAGTCCTGCCCAGTGACTGTCTCCCCACCCACACTCACCTTCTCCCTGAGGGTTCACAGTGAGCCCAAAGGCGCTAGCGAACCTCTGAGAGCCACGATGGGACGTGTGAGTGTGAGCCCAGGCCGGGCAAAAGCACGTCCTGGAGGAGCCGGAGGAGCCAGTCTCCTAAGCCCCACAGTGAGGAGGGGTGTGGAGTGGGGGAGAGGTCTCAGGTTCACCCTCTCGAGCAGAGGTTCTAAAGGCAGCCTCCTGCCATCACACATCCCACATGCGGGTCCCGTCCCACGTCTGCCAGGGCAATCACCATCTCATCCGGAAGGTTCCATTTTCACCCGTGACCACAGTCGTCTTCATATGACCTGTGGATTGAATCATTGAGGCTTGCTAAAAGAGGGTATTCATAAGGCAAAATAAGGGTATTTCTAGAACTTACTGAACAATGGCAGCGTGACCTTGGGTCAGTTCCTTAAAATCTGTTTAGTTGCCCATCTGTAAAGTGGGGGTAAAACTAGTTCCGGCTTCATTGAGCTATTGGGAGGGTGAAAGTGCGCAGAACAGTGCCTGGCTCAGAGCAAGCATCGTGTCGGCTGTTATTGTGACCAAAACACAAGCAGGAGGCCACACGGAGGGCCGGTACTCCTGCAATGGGCAGGGTGTGCTGGCCCGGACGAGGGCGGCCTGCGCCTGATCGAGCTGCCTGCGTGGTCAGTTTTCCCATCGACATTAACCTTCCCAGGAGATGGTTTCGGCTAGCTTAGCTTTATTGTTATCCGCATTATGTGTTGGGAGTGGTTTAGTAAATCCTACAGAATACAGTGCTGCCTATTCCACACAACATAAAACTTTCTAATAACTAGATTTCAAGCCATCCATGTGTATGTTCAGACATGGATCATCTTTGTCCCTTTAGTTAAACATGATGTATATAAACATAAACCCCCCCCCCCAAAAATTTTTTTTTGACCTTTGTGGAAGACATTATTGCTGGTGCTGAGCTATTTAAGGGGTACCGTCTGGTGAGTATGGCTGCAGTTTTCAGCCTCCCCTAAGCGGGCTCCAGAATATCGGAGACCCGCACACGGGGGC